>VYXF01006322.1:253775-372389 GCA_013397295.1 Polioptila caerulea | reverse complement strand
GGGGACGGAACTTGTCACACCAGCTTGGATTGTCTTGTTTATTTATTTGCTTATTTATTTACTTATTCTTTGCAGCGTGACGAGTTGTTAAGCCTGGGATTGCCCAAGCTTTTAAAACCGTAAGTCAGGAAAAAAGAACTAGTTTAGTCCGCTTGAAGTCTTTGGATAAGACTTAAAGCCTGTCTTTATTTTTTATGCTTATGCTTTCTTCATGCTCGCCTTGCCTTTCCAGGGCATGGTAAAGGCAGGATAGGCCTCTGGAACCTGTTGGTCGTAAGCTGCACCAAGGGAGATTAAGGTTGCACATCAAGAAGAATTTCTTCACAAAAAGGTTAATTTGACATTGGATTGGGCTCTCCCAGAACGTGGTGGAGTTTTGAGGGAAGACTGGCCGTGCACTTACTGCCACCGTCTAGTTGACAAGGGTTGTGTTGATAGTTGGAGTTGGTGATCCCAAAGGTCTTTTCCAACCTAGTTGATTGTGTGGTTCTGGGGTGGGACCAGAGGTGTAGTTCTGTAAATACCAAGAATTCAGTATTAGGGCTCTGATTGCAGGTTGAGCTGTTGTGGCCTCTTACGGCAGGTGTCAGCCCACTGCAGACTCGCTCCACCGGTTCAGCTTTGTTCACATGTTAGTCATTAGGTACTTTCTGCCCTTCTGCAGCTGGCTTAAACATATAAATCCACAACAAAGTGCTTGTTGTCTGCTCTGTTTTCTCAAAATGCAGTCGTGTGCCCTTGCCTTGCCTGGATCAAGGCTGTGTTTCCAGGTGATCCACAAGAGCACAGATCTGCTGTGAGCCACAGCCTGACACATAGGGCTGCAGATTCTGGGTGTTCTGTGGGAGATCCCACACCTGTGCCTGTTTATCCCACTAAGCAGTTTCATGTTACTTTGTGAGCACGCTGGTGACTGTGCCTTATTTCAGCCTAACAAAGTTACTTTCTTTAGATTTATTTTACAAACAAAAGAAAAGATGTAATTTAGTCCCAAAGTGCGGCTTGGCTGTAGCCTAATGCAGGAACATGTCCCTCACCAACTGCAGACCTCAGCCAAGTGAGCAATAGTGTTGCTGCAATTTTGGGGCCAGTACCACTCTAGGAAATGTTTCAGGTCACACCAGGGAGAAAACTGTTGTATGTCCTTATATTCTAATTAATTTTATTTACAGGGAAAAACTTTTTGGCCTTTCAACCCTTATCAACAAGGCATTTATGCTGGAGGTACTTTTTCTAGTGGCAGTGGTTGTCTAAAGTGCTGTGAGTGAATGAAAATCAAATCAGTGAATTACGTTGTGTTTGCCTGGGCAAGCAGAACTCCTGAGGTTTGTTGTGCATTATTGTACTGGGTTTCAATGGAGAGCTCTTGGCAGTTTAGTGAAAGTTCATGAGTGTTAACAAACAAAAGTTCATGAGTGTTAACATTTGAGGTGTGTTTGCAGCATTTTCTGAAATTCATAACAGGTAACAAGTATGTTACCATACCTGGGAAGGATTTTACTTCTGGTTGTCTGCAACTATGAGATTTGTGCTGCTACAGCCTGCTTTGGATATGTCTCTTTTATATACATTGTTAACTGAAAGTTTTTCTGCATCTCGGTCTCGATCACTTCTGGATTGGTGTTATTTCAGTCACTGATACTCAGATCCAAGGACAGAGGCAAGTCACCTTCCTGAGAGGCTGAAGCTGAGTGCAGTGTTTTCACCTGCCTGAGGTTCTTAGGCCAGACAGGGCTGCTACTCAGAGGGCTCTTGATGGGGTGGAGATATGGGCAGACAGAAACCTCTGAAATTCTAGCAGAGGCAATAAGAAAGCCGTGCACCTAGAACATGTTGGGAAGACTTGGTGGAGAGCAGCCTTACAGAAAAGGACCTGAGTGCTGTGGTGGACCACATGCTGGTTTAGAGGGCTGAAGCGTGTGATGTTCTAGGGGAAACAGAGGTGGGTTTGTTCAGCCTTAAGAGAAGGTGAAGGAAGGGGAGATCTTGCTGTTGCAGGTAGAAGCTGTAGAGCCAGACTGCTCTTGGAAGTGCACAACAGTGGGATGAGAAGCAGTGGGCACAAGCTGGTGTAGCTACAATGAGGGTCTCTGTGGTTTTGTTTTGTTTGTTTGTTTTTAGCCTGGACTATAGTCAAACACTGAAGGAGGGGTCTAGTGAGTGTGGAGTGTCCATCCGTGGAGGGGTTAGAACTTGACTGGAGAAGGGCCTGTGCAATGACATCTGATTCAGCTTGTATTGGATGGCATGTAAATATCCCTGCCAACCTAAACTGTCCTGATACTCGGTGGTTGCTGGAAGAACAGGCATTATTAACTTCAGAAATGAGTTGTTAAAGTTACACTTAGGAGAACACAAGTCAAATAAAGTATGCAAGGTTTCCTTGAAATTGCATCAGCAACAAGCAGATATGCATAATGTTAATTTTATTTATTTAATGTTAATATTATATGAATGTAAAAAAAAAAAGCAAGTCATTGCATTGATAATTTATGGCTTAGAATTTTTGTTGCGGAAGGTACTGTACTATTTGAGAGAAAATTAAGCAAGAGACCTGGTGAGGATGTAAGGAGTTTCTATATTTCTTTCTTGGTTTTTCAAACTTGCTGCACAGTGAATTGTAGGCAGCAGTGTCTTTAAGAGATTGGTAGACAGTGTCATGGAAGTTACTTTGCTGTCTGGAAATTCTTAATGAGAAGAAAATGACTTCTCAGAGCCCTGCATGCAGTCAAATCTTCAAAATTCAGATCATCTACCCAAGGCACATGGCCATTGTTTACATTAACTTTGCTTTGACAGTGCTCCAGATTGTGAGTCATCTAAACTATCAGTTTTGACTCTTATCAATCTCCAGATATCACAAAAGGTTAAGGACTAAGCTGTGGTGAATTTAGCATAGTCTCTACTGTATTTCTTCTAAGACAGAATGGGCTGTTTGTTTCTGTGAGTTCATGTTGTGTTATACGTTTGAAGAATTTGTATCAACACTTCTTCAAGATGATTCAGTATTAAGGAGAAGCATGACATGGCTATTAAATGTCTTTAGAGAACCAATTTTTAATTAATTCTAGCTCATAAACTCATGGATTAGTGTATAAACTGCCAGGAAATTAAATGTGTATTTGAAGAGGAAGTACTGTAGTTTGGAGTATGATGCTTCTTATCTTTTGGACATTATAAAAAAAAAAAAATCAGTTCTAGACTCAGAATAGTGTTCAACTGTGATGAGAGACTCTTTCAAGAGTTAGGGACTATAGTGACCAAGGCATAATAGAATGTATTTTTTATCTTCTTGCATTTAAACTGCTGTTTTTAGAATGGTGAAAAGACTGAATCAATACAAAAGGTATAAAGTTCTTTTTGCAGCCTGAAAAGTGTGAGGTCACCTATCCACTGTGTGTTTATTTGAAGGTTATTATTAAATGCCTAGGGTTAGAAGAGGATTTGTAAGACTGCTTTATAGTGTGTGTTGTTATAATTTGAAGTGGGGATGATTTAGCAATGACTGCAAAGTCAGCTGATGAAATAATTTCCTTTAGAGGTTCTGAAAAAAAGAAAAGGTGTGTCATTGAAACCTTAAAGATTGACTTCCCCTAACTTGGCCTACTCTCAGTAAACGTTCAGCTTTCTACAGTTTTCAAATTCTTTGTTGAGTGGGATAGATGAAGGAGGAGAGTCTTCTGTTAGCATTCTGTTCTTCTGGAAAATGCAGCGTTGTTTTATTTGCAACCATCTTCCTCCCTTTACCAGAAGTGCTTTCCCTTCCTTGCTGGAAGATGCTTCCCACTTGGCCCCTTTGAGTTTGGAGCAGGTTTGTCAAGTGCTCCCTGCAGCCTGCACGAGAGGGCTGGGGCTGAACACTGAGCAGTTCAGTCAAAGAGCTGATGCCATCAGCTGGTGTCTGCCCTCACGTTCTGTCTGCCTGCAGGAATCACAGGTCTGAGAAAAACATCAACACCCTCCCTCTGCATTTTCACACCACAGGTAGATGTGAGAAAAGTGATGTCTAATTTCACTGTTGATAATATGTTTGGCTGTGTGAAAAGCAGGAATGTTTTTTGACCTGTTACATTCTACAGTGCCTCACCTGTGCCAGGAGGATTATGCTGGGTTAATTACTTTAAATCAGTTTAGTTACTGAAAGAGGAAAATCAGGGAAAGCTTTCTGATACAGTAGCTGATATACTTCAGGTACTTGTATATAACAAAGTTAGAAAGTGTCTTTTTCCTAAGACTTGTGACAAAACTTTCTCATACGTGTCTTCTTTCCTCTTGTGTGCATTCAGCATAATAGAATTCTTTTATGTTACTCCTATGCTCTGCAGATAAATGTTATTGCATACAATACTACACATCTCTCTTTTAGAGAAGTGAAACTCAAAAATTATGTTTCACACTATGCAGGGGGCAGAATTCAGGCTGCTTGTTTACCTACTGGTCCTGCAAGTACTTCAGCAGCCTGTTTATAGCCCTTGCTGGATGATGTCTTAGTCACTGTCAGTAGGGAACACATGCAATTTGGAATGCAAATCTTCATTCAGGAGCTCTTAACATATCCAGGAAATGGAATTCCAAAATTAATTTAATGCTGGTGTCTTTTCAGGACACATTTTACAAATTTTAAGATGATTCTGAATGTGAATTGGCAAAATGTGAACTGTGATCAATCAAAGCACCTAATTGGAAGGCTTTTCAAACCTTTTAATGTATCGTTATGCTGCAAAACATCTTTGCTTCTGCCTTAATTACTTAGCTGTTTTCTTCTTTTTGTTAATGTTAAGTTTGATGAAAAATGATCCCCAAAGCCTGCAAATAAGTAAAGATAATACATTTAAATGCAAACATCCAGATACTAAGTATTAATACTGCTTAATTCTCATTTTGGGGGAAATGTGTTCATTAGAAAGACTGATTTGTCTTTGATTTCTTAAAAAAGTAATTCAAGTTTACCTTTCTTGTTTGTTTATCTTTCTTGTTTCTTTCAAATTTTTTGTGTTTATAGGGGTTTTTACCTTGGTGAAGGTATATTGGACAACTGTTGACTTGAAAGCTGCTTTTAGGATGTCTGAAGATGAAGAAAAAGTTAAACTCCGCCGAATCGAACCTGCAATTCAGAAATTCATCAAAGTGGCAATTCCAACAGATTTGGAAAGGTTAAGAAAACACCAAATAAATATTGAGAAGGTTAGTGTTCACTTTTTACTAATGTAGTTATTTTTGCAGTATAGAGGCTGTCATGCTGAAAGATTATGTAGAGTTTTCGATGAGAAGTTGATGACATTGCTTTGATTCAAATTTGGCTAAAGATGAAAGTTCTATATTTGTAATTGTGCACACAAAGGCCTTTACATTTGTAGTAAACACCAATGTTAGCAGTAGTTTGGTTGAAATACTTGTATGATAATTCACATTTTATATCTTTTACATGCATTTTAGCCACAATGAATGTGTTGCAGTACTTTTGTGAGCTGTCATGATGATTTTCTCTTCAACAGTTTTGTGTAAAATTTCAGCCATGTAAACAAAACATCCCTAAGAGGTAAAAGGATAATTTTATAGAATCTGATCCTGTTTATTTTACAGGCTACTTTTAAGCAAAAGTCACTAATTATGTCCAATTGCTTAGAGCAGCAATGTTATTTACTTATGATGAAGCCAATATCTCTAACCTCATTTCATGAATATTGATTTAAACCTTAGGTTCCAGAGATAGTCCAAACAATTAATCTCCTAAATCACTGTTTGAAGAAACTATAAAATCAATATATAATGAAATTTGACCTTGAATACACCTTTTCAGAGGAAGTGGCTACCATAAATTCATCATCATTGCTTCTCAGCTATATGAGAGTCCAACTTTCTGTATGACAATTTTGAAAGACTTAAAAGCTATAGCCTTAAGAAATAAGTTCTCTGTACTTTTACTTTCTTTCCATGTTTTCCCCATGAAAATTCTTGTTTTCTAAAGTACATTCCATGGATTGGATGGCCTTTCACTCCAAGGGGGAATGAAATGCATGTGTATCCAAAAGAGGTACAGCTGTGTGTAAGTCTCTGTTAGGTAACAGCAATTGACTTGGTAGTACAGGAAGGTGGAGACGTGTTTGGCTTACTGCCCTAAACTTTGTTGGTGATATGTGACAATCCTTTAAAAAAAAAGTACTGTAAGACACTTTTTCTGTCTTGTTTTCAGTTTTAATTTCATTCCTTGTGACTGTGCCAAAAGATGTTGTGTGAAACAATTTTACCTTTGGCTGGGGACCATTGTTGTGGTGGGAAGATAGTGTCAAGGTGAACAAAATGAGAAATCAGGGTATCTGAGTCCTCTTCCAGTCTTATCTGAGTGTGGACGTTTGTATAAGACATTTATTGAAGAGCTTTTAGCAGGAGATGTTATGACAAACTTTTGAGTTCTCTCCATGTCCACAGGATACTTTCAAGGAGAGATGGAAGGATTCCAAAGCG
This sequence comes from Polioptila caerulea, assembly GCA_013397295.1. Taxonomy (NCBI): domain Eukaryota; kingdom Metazoa; phylum Chordata; class Aves; order Passeriformes; family Certhiidae; genus Polioptila; species Polioptila caerulea. The sequence goes on along the minus strand of VYXF01006322.1, from coordinate 365,924 downwards.
GAAGCATGAAAGTTTCTTTCTAAAGAGGGCTTTCAAGAGAATGGACACACAACAAAAGAGATTGAGTGTCTAAGAATAACCTAATGTTTTATATATCTGTTGTGAAATACAAAATATTTGGCTATAGCACAATTATGATCAAATGTCACAGAAATATGGAACTATGGAGTGATTTGTGTTGGAAGAGAAGCTATAAAGGTCATCTAGTCCAACCACCCTGCTATGGTGTGGGAACACATTTCATTACATCAGGTTGCTCAAAGCCCCATCCAACCTAGGCTTCCAGGGTTGGGGCACCCACAACTTCTCTGGGCAACCTGTTCCAGTTCTTCACCACCCCTAGTATAAAAAAAAAATTCTTATGTCCATTCTCAACCCTCTGTACATTTAAAAGCATTGCCCCTTGTGCTGTCACTACATGCCTTGGTAAAAAGTCTTCATCTTTCTCCTAAGCCCTCTTTATTTATGGAAAGGCTGCACTAGGGTCTCTCAAGAGCCTTGTCTTCTCCAAGCTGAACAATCCCAACTTTCTCAGCCTTTCTTCACAGGAGAACTGTTCCAGCCCTTGGACCATTTTTGTGGCCCTCCTCTGGACCTGACATAACAGGTTAGGATTCCATAGATGTTTTTACTTCATGGCCCTCCCTTAGTTTTACACGTATTTGTTCAGGAGAGTGTTAAGGGGTTGGAATGGACCTTGGATATACCTAGTCCAAACTCCCCTGCAGGATCACCTTCCACTAGGCTCAAGGCCTTACCCAAACTGACTTTGAACACTGCCAGGGATGGGACATCCACTACCTCCCTGGGCAGCCTATTCCAGTGCTTCACCACGCTCACAGTAAAACATTCCTTCCTAATCTCTAACCTAAATTTCCCCTCTTGCAATTTTTACCCATTGCTCCCTGTCCTATCACTACATCTCCTAATAAGGATTCCTTCTCTGGCTTCCTGGTAAAGCCCCAACTGGAAGGCTGCAATGAGATCTCCACGCAACCTTCTCTCCTCCAGGCTGAACAGCCCCAACTTCCACAATAAATAATGGGAATACCATCTCTCCTCAAGCTTTGCTATCCTTGAGGCCCCCAGGGTGAACGTTGTCCAGGAGTATGGCCTACTTTGTGTTGCATGAAAAGAGAAGTCAACAAGGAAGAATTCTCTGACAATGTGTTAAGTCATTGGGTTCTTCACGCTTGTCACTAGTGTATTCTGAATTATATAGTAATATATAATTATCAATATATCAATATAGTAAGCAGATGAAAGTGCTGAACATCTCTAGTAAAAATTATGAAGAGCAGTAGAGGTTTCCTGAGGAATTTTTCTTAACTGGATAGCAGGATTTTTTATTATTACTTATTTGGACAATAATAAAAGCTGAAATCAAACAGGTGATTTTTCCCTAAATCCCTTCTGCTTAAACCTCAAAAATTCCTATTTCAGTACTCTTCTCAGGGGTGACTAAATTGGAAGATCTGCTGTTGATGCAAGACTTTTCACCCATGTTATTTTAAAGAACACTGGCAGTAATTTTAATGCCATAGTAATTTATTCAGAGGTTGTTATTATTTAGTTTCTTAGAAGAATGACGTTAATCTGACTTTGTTGAACAATAAATGTTTTATCTTCCATAGCACTGTAAAGTCCTAACCTGAAAGAACTTTTTACTCTGAAAATAAGTAGTAACTTTAGATTTATCCTTGTATTTCAGGAAGCTGAGTAACTTTGTGATCCTTATTGCTGTGGCATCTAAAATTATGAAAATAATTATGGAAAGATAGAGGCTGTAGATCAAGTTTTTTATTGGTAACAAAGCTTATTAAGAAATTGAGGAATTAAACTTTACATAAGAATACCTTACAGGTTGTGGTAAATAGTTTGCCTTGTTATCTAAATAATTAAATAAATCTTCTAATATGGTAAATACATTCTTCAATAATTTCAGTACACATTCCAGGAGTCACAGCTTCTACTTCTATTATTTTACTACTCTTTTTCATGCTGAAGTCTCTCTATTATTTGTGTCAACTGCCTGTAGCAGAGACTGACTTATTTTAGTGATGAAAAGGTTGAGATCTGATAATATGCAGTTCTTTTGCCAAACTTACTCTCTGCTAATGTAACAGTTCATCTGGTCTCTGTCCCGTGGAGAATACTGTATGGATAGTTTCCCACTGGAGTTAGTGGAGCCTCATGGAGGTGCCAGATCTGGCCTGGTAGTTCTTGTAGCTGTGTTTGTAACTGTATAGAAATGTTCAGTGTAAATGTAGACAGCAGCATTGTATAATGAATGCCATTTTCTTTGTCAATAGTATCGGATACCTTGTTGTCCTATATGACCAGTACTGCTTATCCACTATTCCATTCCTTTCTCCTTCTTCTACCATTTGTTCTACTGCCCACCAAGTGATTTATGCCGCAGCAGTGCCAGGATGCAATATCACTTGGGTCTTAAAAACTGATCCTGAAACCCTACTTGGCTTTAATTCAATAAAATACATTGTACAGAATTTTTCACAAAATACATTACTATTTACCTCTCTAATTTTGCAGTGGAGTTGTTTATGAGTCAACTTCTTTACTTTCAGTTTTGGAAAACTAAAGTGATCATTTGCCAAGGTGGCTTTTTTTCTGCATAGCCAGTTGGTAAAGATAGCAATTCTAAGGAGTCTTTTTACTCTGTTTTAGTATCAGAGATGCAGGCTGTGGGACAGATTGCACGAAGAGCACATCAACGCCGGACGAACGGTTCAGGTAAGGATATGAAAATGCCTGTGCTCCTGATGGCATTGAGTTACAGACATAGTTCTGCTTACCCCAGGGATGGACCTTCAGGGGACGTACACTTGACAGGTGGGTTTGACAAGCAAGCACAGTTTTGCTTTACTCCATTTAAAAGTTAGGGGTTTCCTAATTGTGTCCTAATTGTATGAGGCAAATACAATCAGAAATGTTTCCATATTCTTGAAGAAGCAAAAATTTGGAGACTGTGATCTTTTGCAAACTATCCTCTTACGTTATTAAGTTAGAAGACAGCTCTTGCAGTGAGGGATACTGCTAATTTTAAAGCATGATTTCAGACATAGAGAACATCTGGACTACTAGTTTGGTGTGCACATCTGTTGTTAGGTACATGATATCATCAAGGGAGGAAATACCAGCACTTTTGTCAGCATGGGAATCATCTCAGTGACTTCATCCATGACTCAGCACACAGGAAACCATACACTGTTTCTAAAAATACCTGTGTCTTGATGAAAATGATGCAGAAACTCAGCCAAACATCAGCTAAATAGCACACAGGCAAAGCAGATTATCAGTACACAAGGACACAAAGACCACAGCTGCAGCACAAAGTTTGCTGAGGCACATACAGCATCTGGTGGCTGTAACTGCACTGCCAGTATTCTGGGCACTGATGTGTGTTGGCCAGGAGAGGCATCTTGTGTTGGTTCCATAGGTGCTGTTCAGAGGAGAGACCTGTCTTTGTAAGTGACCTACACTGCATGTAGACAGGCAGGATTTGCCAGTGCAGGTGGCATAGTCCTAAACCATTGCTCACAATTCTAATACTGTGAATTCCCATGTTTGTTTCAGTGCCTTACTGACTCTTGTGGGAAATTAGACCAGACTAGAAATGAAAAAAAAAAACAAACAATCAAAACCAACTCGTCTCAGAAAGAAGAACTTAATCCTGATTGAACAACAGAGTTAGATGGTAGGCAGAGCTGGAGTTACATGTCCTTTTTGAGAAATGGAAGGTGCTAGTGAACTTTTTGTTTAGTGTAGATGATATGAAGTGATACATGAAATCCAGTTGATGTTCTTCCTCATTGGAGGTTTGAGTGTGTATTTTGATTTTTCACCAAGTACTTTTGAAATTTTAAGACAAGTTTATTCTTCATATTCAAAGAGGCTTCTGAAGGTGGAAGTTCTGTTAAAACAATTTTAACAGGTGTGGTGTAGTAAGCATGTGTTTGCTTATGTCTGTTCTCTAATCTGTTTTCACATCTGAGTTGTGGGAAAGGCTTCTCTTGTAACTTTAAATTACCAGTATCATTTCTTTAGCAAGAAAAAAATCTGTTAATAATTAGAAAAAAAAATAATTGTATTGAAAGAATTATTTTTAGATATTTTAAATGCCTTAATAAGAAAACTGCTTATTTGTCTCTAGAAACATTTATTTTGGTCTTGAATCTAAAGCTTGCTGTTTTCACTTTTAGTCAAAGTAAATTTTCTTAGGTTTTATTTAGTGCTTATTGCTTCTAGCTCTGGGTACATATCTAGATGCATTAAAGTGATTCACATTCTGATACCCAGGGAGGAGAATATGTATCTGGGTCTGTACAAGAAGAGCAGACTGGCTCTTTGTTTTAATTAAATAGTTAGGAGTCTGGAGTACTTGATAATAAATTATATGACATGTAGAATGTGTTTGCTGTAAGCTGTTTAAATGTTTACCGATGGACTTGTGATCTGTTTGTTTGCAAAGAAATCAGATTAATTATTGTGATACCAAATGTTCTCTGCAGCACACACTTTGCTCTCAAAATTAGATGTTGTAAAAATACATTAGGAATCCCTAAGTCAATATTGACCCAAGGCATCCGCCACAGGTTTTAGACAAATATATGCACAGCCATTCTACATTTAATCCATGTGCACATAATTAGCCATTTTTCTGAATTTTCAGTTTACCCAGAATAATTACTTCTGTTGTAGTTTTGATGATGGTCAAAATTATAATAGAAGTATAGATGAACGTAAATCTGTTGCTCTGCTTTCAAGTGACTGGGTGCCACGTTAAAAACTTCTATAAAGGAAAGCGAAGAAAACAGATAAATCTTTGCACAGGGCATGAAGAGACCCTTACAAAAATATTGAGAAAATAGCTCTTGTATATCATGTATTAGTTTTTCTGAACATGCTCTTTTATATTTTCATTTTTAGGGATAGTCCAGGGACTTCTTAAAATGTTAGGGCCTGAATGAATTTGCAGTTTTCTAGGCTTTGTCTGCATACATGCTGACTGTACCACACAGTTAGTTAATTATTGCAAGGTTTAAGCTAATTTCAGTGAAATGGCAGTATTTTGTTTTAACATCTAAGGACTGCCCTGATCATTTTGGTGGGGAGAGGAAGGGAAATGTTACTAGAGAGGAAATAAGATATTAAACCAAAAAAAAAAAAAAAAAAAAAGGAAAGATGCAGTGGATTAATAGCCTGGCTTTAGTCTGTATTCAGCCCACAAAAAGAGACTGTTCTGCAAAACATATTTAGGCTGACACAGTCTCTCTACTGTNAGAAGAAAAAAAATGGTACACAAAAAAAAAAAAAAAAAAAAGGAAAGATGCAGTGGATTAATAGCCTGGCTTTAGTCTGTATTCAGCCCACAAAAAGAGACTCTGTTCTGCAAAACATATTTAGGCTGACATAGTCTCTCTATGTTACTCTAACCTGAAAAGCTGCTTGAAAAATGTTAATCTATTTTTTCTTTTTCACTTTTATGGTTTCTAATTCAGCTGAAAATGGTTTAGAAGTTAAAGGTGGTTTCTGATCAGCTCTTTTTTGCATGGATCTTCAAAGCTCAGTTGTATGGCTCAGGTCTTCTGTAACATTTCTAAAACGATCCTCAGATTAGGTACTTCTCTGGCATACTGTGTAGATATGCTGTGAGGGCATGAGGAGTAGTGTAGAAAACTTCTGCAGGACATTCTTTGTGGTATCAGTGAAGGATCATGTAAAATCAGCTCATTATTGCAGCCTGTGGCCATCTGCAGGGTAAAGACATCCATAAACTCAGAGTTCCTTTGACCTAGGTGAAGAATTTCGTGAGACTTGAGGGACACAGAGTAGAAGTGATTGTGTGGTAGTGGTCCAAAAAAGCCAGATAACTTTGTGGGATATATGAACAGGAGAGCAGTCAGTATGGTCTCTCCTACAATCTCTTCTGTCAGCAGTAGCAGGATCCCAGGTAGAATAGTCCATCCAGTTTGGCCACCACACTTCTAAGGAAGGCATGAAGTGCATAGGGAGAGACCAGTGAATGCAGTCAGAAATTGAGAAAACAGGACTTCTTGTAAAGATCAACAAATTAGTTATTTTGCTCAAAGAGCGACCAACAGCATCATGCTGTCTGTCTGCAAAGATGGAGAGGATGGTTGCAAAGAGGACTGGGCTTGGCTTTCCCTGTTTTGAACAAAAAGGGAAAGCCGAGGATTTTTTTTTGTTCAAAAACAGGGAAAGCCAAGGATTTAGAAGTATCTGGTTTAAAGTGAGGCTAGAGAGATTTCTGTTAGACATAAGGAAATGCTATAGCATACTGAATTCTGGCTGTGAGGAATGAAGGAGGTTGTAGCTCTTCATGAAGAAGTCCTTTTAAGACCAGATTAGATAAACAGCTGACAGAAATTATATAGGGATAGTGGATCATGCATTGAAGGGATAACTTCCCAAGGTTATCACCAGTTCTATTTTCCTACTTTCAGTTTTTATGAGAAAGCCACTTGAAACAAAGATTGTTGTTTGATTTTGGAAGGTAATGCACCAAAATTGCAATTATGATATAGAAAAATGCTGTGTCTTTTGGGTTGAATTTGGAGAGTTCAAAACTCAGGAGTCTCCACAAATGAAAAGAGAATTTTGTATTACCTTTCTCGCTTGGTTTTAAAAGTGCAAGCAGTTGGGATGAGAGTGATACACTTTTATGCTCTACCTAGAAACTAAACTCAATGCCATTAAAATTGCCATGAGAAGAAGTCACAGTCATTTGCATATCCATAACATTTATGATGTTACACCCTGGTGAGCTCCTGGTTTGTGTCTCCTCACAACAGGGCTGTACTTTCTTGTTAGGCTGAATCCATTCACATTCTGTTTAATTGACAGTAAGTGGAACACGAGTCCTCTCTTCAAAACTACAAAGGAAGAGCTACTAAAATTAAATTTCACTCAATAGATGAATATCATCACTGCTCAGAAATATTTCTCTTTGAACAGCAAGGTAATAATGAGCAGTGGAAGTGAGGGTCTGGTTTAGCCATTCCTTAGGGTGAGTACTTCATAGCTTTTGAAGCTTCTGTTCAGGATCTGTGCAAACTCCCATCACTGAGTTGTGTTGTGTTGGTCACTGCACAAACTTGTAATTTGCTCCAGCAGCAGCTGCAGTGGTACAGATCCCAAGCAGAACTTTTTTTTTTTGGTCCCCATTGTTTCCCAGAGATAGAATAGTGGTAATATTTTTTTTTTCCTGAAATAAAACATCATGATCAACCTCAGTCCCTTGCATATAGTTCTAAGAAATAAGATGATTGAGTGTGTGTTTAGATAGTCCCATTTGGTTTCTTAAAAGAACTTCCAAGATTCTATAAACCAAGAATTTTGGCACATTTTGGCAGTATGAAAGTGGTGACATTCTCCTTTTTTGGGTACTTAGGGCCAGACCATGGAGGGAAGATAGCAGAAAGCACAAGGCAGACTGAGATGAGAAATGTGTGAGGAAAGTTACTGGCTACCATGTTTCTAATTCAGCTCAGTGTCTTCCAAAGTTGGGGCTTTTTTGTAGCTCCCTTTTTTTAAATTGCCAATCAGTGGTTTTACCTGAGGTTAGTCTTGAGTAATGCAGCCTAATTTGGCTAATAGTACTCTTCACTTAAGCTTACAATATAATCTATTCTTAGTAATTTGACACATGATTTTAACAAATCAATAGTTCTTACTTTGGAAGCTTTTGCAATGTTACTTCAACATGTTGTTGAATAATTGCCTTCCTTCTTCTCTAATTATATTTTCTATTATTTTTTTCGTAAATATTAAAAGCAATTAATTCCACTAGTGTATATAAATAAAATGGGTACCATCTAGATCTAGCTTTTCCAGATAGTCAGTTTTACCTTTCTAAGGCATTACCTGTACCTGGTTTGTATTCTGGAAGCAAACTTTTCTCTTTCTAACCACTCATTGGTGTCAATCCATTCTCTTGTTCTGTTGGGAGAAGAATATTCAAAACAATTGCTAAATAATGCGAGAAAAAATAGAACTTATTGGATCACTGTAAAGTAAAGAGAATATATTTTTATTACAGGTATTTTTAATATAATTAGGTAAAAATGCTGTCCTAAAACAAGAAGTAGTATAATTTAAACTGTAAATTTCTTCTTTTCATTTGTCGGAAGAGAAAATTTTTGTGCATTTTTAAAGCCCAGGCAATTAAAAAACCCTTTTACTTTTAATGCAGAGAGAAATTTATCTCATGGGAAATGCCTGCAAAAATACTCTTCTTACAAATTGTGAACAATTTATATCTTCTCAGAAGTCTTGTAAATAAAGAAGTATTTATATGTTTTATTAAATTTGATATTCCAATCAAACAAATATATTTGTCTTTCATCTGAAAAAAAAAAAAAGTAATCCTCCTTTGTCCCTGAAGTTGTCTTCACAAAATGAAGGTAGTAGGGAGTAGTTGGGGTTATGAATGACTGTATCCTGAGGTCCTGTGTTCACCACAGTCACTTATTATTATAAAAAAAGCAAATTTTGAGAAGCAGTCACTTACTTTACTTGGATATTATTGCAACTTTTTGCAACTTGTGTAAATATTTTGGCAAAATAATTTTAGACCAGAAGACTGAAATAACTTCAGCAATTGCACCATGAATTAATTAGTTAAATACTTTATTTGAAACCCAAAATGAAACAAACTGACTTGGAGAAGTGGATAAAGTGCAAAACTAATAGCCAGAAAAATCAAAATAGTGGTGGTGATGGCTTCAAAAATGTTTCTCCCTTGATCATAAAGATGAGAGGTGCTTCCCAGACCCTGGAGGTGTCTGGTGTTCTCACACAATAAGCTACAAAATAACTCTCAATACTCTTGCAGCAACTCCGTGCCAATATGAGAGAGATGGAGAAACTCTGTCTGCGAGTCCGGCGGGAAGACATCCCTGTTCTGCAGAGAATGATAAATCCCATTAAAGAGGAAGCCTCAAGTGCCATTAAGGACTTCCTGCAGCTGCATTCTGAATCTGCAGAAGAACTGAAAAGGCAACTCAAAGGACAGGAGGATGCCTCTTTAACCAGATCTGCAACTCTAGGACAAGGTAGTAGAATTTAATATCTGTATTTATTATATCTCTTATTGTTGTATCTTGTATGTTATGTTGTTGTATGCAAATTCTCTGATCAGATATAGATGAACAAATGGGATTTCAGTTGAAGAGTATTGTTAATGAAGTAGATTTCTTTCTTTACACCACACTTCTGTCATGACCTTTGACTGCATTTTGATAAGCAGAAAATGCTTAAATATCTTGATTAAATATCTGTGGCCTTCCATGAGAAAGATCCTGTAGCCTTGTAGTCCACTTTAAATAGTGGACTGTTCATAGGAAGCAGAATACTTAGATTTGTGTTTCAGGATAGCTTGGCTTCTTTTTCCCTTCCCATGCAAATCACCTGATCATGTGCAAGTAATCATTTTAGCTGTTTTCATTGAATTAAGGAAAAAATACCAAGAAGATTTTTGTCTGACAATGTAATACAGCATTGCTGAAATATATGGGAAAGAGGAGGAAGTCTCTAGGTAGAGAAGAACATCTCTTCCTGTAGCATTTTAACTTGGTAACTGACAAGAAAGAAAAAAATAGTATAAATCCATTTAAATAAAAGATTTGGAAAACACACTGTGACATGCTAGAAATCAGATATGTTTGCTGGTCTTCCTCCTTTCTGTATAAAATGTCTTTCAATCTTTGTTCTACCATTCTGTCTTCAGAAATCTCAGTTATGCCCTGGTGCTGGCTAGTGCTCTCTCCTGATGATCTCTGAGAAGGCTGGTTACGTCAGGATTAAACCCTTCCACATACCTGTAATTAGTTTGATTGCTGCAGTAGCAGTATTCCTTAAAATTATTTGGGCATTTTATGTCTCTTAAAATTGAAAGAGCATTCTTAGTCAGTAGCACTGTAGAAGAACCTGCTGTCAGATTTGATTTCATGACCCCTCTTGTTGCTGCATGTGGAACTACAAGAACTCTTTCAAGTGTGATTAACAAGCCAGTGAGCCTCGTGGGTGAGCAGGGAGAAAAGGAGATTTGACAGCTGGGCTTGCTTTCAAGAATGACATGTGCAGTAGTATCAGGAAACCTTGTGAACATGAAGATAAATCAAACACAGAGCCATAGAACCGTTTGGGTCAGAAGGGACCCTTTGATGATCATCTAGATCCAAGCTTCCTGCCATGGACAGGGAGGGACACCTCCAACAGGCCAGGTTGCTCAGAGCCCCATCCAACCTGGCCTTGAACTCTTCCAGGGATGGGGGCATCCACAGCTTCTCTGGGCAGCCTGTGCCAGTGCCTCACCACGCCTGTTGTAAAACACTTCTCTTTTCTTACTAGGCCAACAGAATAGACTGAACTGGCTTCTGACATAAAAATCTCGACCTCTTCAACACCTTCAGCGTGTTGTAGTTGGTTGTTCAGTAGTTTGTTCTAATATCTTAGTGGATTTCCAAGTCTCTTCTCTTGAAGTCCTCTGAGACCACCCTATTCAAGTTCTCAAAAACATGCTTGAAATTTCAGAGGCTGTTTCTTAAAAATGTTCTAGAGTGAATTTCATCAGACCTTCAGACCCTAAATAGGCCTAGCTCATCCAAATATTTTTAACCTGTTCTCTTTATGTTTCAGTCTATCTCTGTCTTTCTTTCTTAGTTAAATTAATTGCATCAAGTACCTGCTTAAAGCTACCTTTTTATCTGGCAGTGCACTTCCATGTCCTTGGTCTTCCTCTAACTTCAAAAACATTCACAGAAACTTCCTTGCTACCATTCATGCTTCTTGGTAGTTGCAATGTATTTATGTCCTGGTCTTCCTGATATTAACTTTCTGTGCTTATGTTTTTCTTTGTATACATATTGTGTGTCAAATTCTTGACATCCAGGGCATTGAAGAGCTCTTGCTGAAGCCATAAACATCTTCCTCTGCATCAGGACAATTTAATGTCATCTTCAGCACAGCCTGGTTTTTAGTGTCTGCCAGCAATTCTGCAGTCTTTTATCTTTTAGGAACTTCTTCCACATAATTTCTGTTAATCATTTTACCCAATTTGTTGACATCTATTTTGTGGAGAGCTCATTGTCTTCAATATTCAGTGATTCCCTTCATATATATTAGCCATTACTTTCAGTCTCTTTGTGAGCTCTTCTCTGTTACAATCAGAACTAAATTTAATTTAATTAACTAACTAAATAATAAATAAAGAAAGAAACTAAATGTAATATGTCTTCTTTGGTGACTTTCTGCAGTTGTTCTCAGCATGTTCCAATATTTCATTGGAAAGGCTTTGTCCTGGCTTACTGCTTCTCTTTTTTACACAATTACATAGGTGGAAAATGGGAACTAGAGTTTAATTTCAAAGAACAGGACTGCTTCTGAAACTTGGAATACCTTTGAAGTACAGAGGACATTGAGTATAACAGTACTTCAGAAGGACAAATAAATTGATTAGAAAGATGGGGATGAGAAGAACAGAAAAAATATTACTGGAATGACAGGCATCTGCAAGTCTGCTCAGGAACGTGGAAATAATTCACTCCATTTAAAGTGGAACAGACAGACAGGCAGACAACTAAATACAATTAAACAGATTTTTTTCCAAGTTTGCCTGCCTGTGCAAGCAGCCCTGTTGAATTGCTAACCCAGATACAGTGTATTGCTTATTCTTTTGTGCTTAGAGGCTGCAGTCCTGACAGCAAATCTTGGCTGTTGATCTTAATCAAAGGAGGCTCAATACGTGCCCGTTCTTTGTAGCATGTTGCTTCCCATCTGGTAGAGAAGGAAGGAGTTTACAAATTCAAATCTCCCATTTAGAAGGCATGTCAGTGATGTGATATGATACAGTCCCTTCCCCCGTTCACCATCCTCAACTGAGGGCCAATAGAAATGGAATTTAATTGCATATTAAACAAATATTAACAAAAGGTGAGACTCCATTCTTAAAATTATTAAAATCTTTTAAGCAACATATTGAATCTTCCAGAGCATTAGATTTTTATCTCAAGTGTAATGAGGTGTAAAGCTCCTCTGTGAAATCTGCAGAGGTGTTTTGTATTATTGTATTTCTGCAGAGATGCTGTATAAATGAACTGGTGGAGTCACTTCCATTCTCAATTCTATTAAAATTGGTTAGACTTGATAAAAAGTGAAGTAGTGAATATAAATTTCGTACTCAAACTTTCAGCCCAAATGTGACCACCTCTTCCCCTTGTTGTTCTTTAGCTTAGTTTTTTAAAGTGAATAAAGAATTTTCGTGAGGATTTTTTCCTCACTGATTTTGTGTTATTACAAAATAATAACACATAACCCCTATTACGGTTTTAATTTCTCTGGAATGTGTGTCATGCAAAACTTTGGTATCATTTATACACTTTCAAGGATATGCTTTTCTACAGCAGGTCGGCAGAGATTGTTAGGAACAGACCAGATCAAGGTCTTGAGAGGAGGCAGTTTTGCTTAGTGAGATTTTTATTTTGCTTTTGAATTATGAATACTTTAATTTTAACCAACTTAGCATGCCTGTGGCTGATTAGGGAAGACCTTTCTGGGCAGAAGAAACTTGATTTTAAAATAGGATTGTGTAGGATTGAAATGAAATAAAATCCTCAAAATCTGTGAGAAATGTCAGAATATGTAGAGGAACAGTTTTCTCAAAAAATACACGCATTTGGATATATAATTAATTATATTGAAAAGAGGAAAGGAGTATTTTAGAACTGAGTATATACAACCTTAATTAATCTGAGGTTATTAATCAAAAATGTGTTCTGGAAGAACAGGTGATGATTGTAGAACACAAAGTGCCTTCCGTGTCTGGATTCTTAAAGGAAAAGGGGTAGAAATAATTAGAAAGAAAAACAAGCCCAAATTAAGCCTCCAAATTGCTTAGTGCATTCCTGTTACTCTGCTTTCTTGGTAATTATGTCTAAATATCGACTTCATTCATGTTAGACCTCTACTGAGCTGAGAGTAGGAAGACTGGGTCCTTAATCTACTTTGATATATTGGGATAAAAATGTTGAGAAATGGACAAATGTTATGAAAATGTATCATTTTTATTTTATCTTAAATTGATTCCGTGAATAAGCATGCACTATTACTGATTTTTTATGAATGTGATTATATTTATTTGTTTTCCATTGGTCATATCAGTTGTTGTAACAGTCATATAATATTCTTATCGTACCTTGGCACAGGTGTTGTATCTAAAGATTTTAATACAATATTTACACTTCAGTATTGTTAGACATCTCTAACCAGCCTTCCCCATAATAAGCTTTCTCTTGGGACTGCCTTCCCAAGGAAGGAAACACCAGTGTCCTACTGAAGGAGGGATCTCCCTTCAGAAACTGAAGTTGTGTGAATTGAGATGATCTGTGCACTGTGTTTACACACACACCTTCTCCAGTCTGCCTTTCAGACTCCCAAGCTCTTCCTCAGTCCTTGTATGACAAGCCAGCCTTGTTTGTTGTGTTTCTTTATTGCCACTCCATCCACAGCGACAGGCGTGTCCGTGACATCCACAGTGGCTCTGCAGTGGGCTCTGACTGGAGGAGGGCTGTTGTGTGCCTGTTCACTGGATCTGCTCTCCCCAGAGCCACCTCACTGTCCCTTTTTTAACAACATACTTTGTCCTAATGTCTTCTGCATCCAACCCAGGGGATTTGGGGAGGAACATTCTTGAGCACCGAGCTGCAAATGTCTGCCATCCTCAGTACCATTTACCCAACTGATCCAGCATGGAATGCTGGGCACCACATTACTGGGGTTTTGCTTCTTTTGCTTTGAAAGCTTTTTCCTGCAGCTTCTTTTAGTTCCCAATGGCTGAAAATCAAACCAGTAGCATGATAATCAATCATAAAATGAATAACTGTTCAGTTTTGGGAGCACAGCGTTTTTGTATGTCGTACGTAAATGAAAAGTTTTTGTCCCAGGCTCAGTTTTCTCAGCCTGATTGATACAAAATGAATTGAATGACCTTGAATTCAGGAGTATAACTTAGTATCATTTCAGGACTGGTTGTGAAAATATGCTGATAGAAATGAATCTATTTCTTTGTCAATAACATCCTTTTAAGAAACTGTGTAGTGCTGTAAGGCTCCTCCCTAGATGATCATTTTGAGGCAGTTGCTTGGCTTGAATTAGGTTAAGTATCAGGTTACCCTTGAGAAACTTCAAGAGTGAGAAAGTATGCACACCACCTGCATCCTGGTTCAGTGCATTTATTTATAAACATCATGTTTCTCATTCAGAGACTTTATATAACACGGAAGTGAAGGATGGCTCCCAAAGTTTGATCCAGATCTACTCCCGCCTTCCGGAAATACCTCAGGAAGAAAATGCAGCTGAGTCCTGGGAAAGTTTAGAAGGGGTATGTTGGAACTCCCTCCCTGCCATGCTGGTGCTCTTGGTTTAAGCAACTATCACAGAAAAACATCTGTTTTTTATTTGCAGGACTTGGTTGAGCTCAGCCAGTTGGTGACTGAGTTTTCTCTCTTAGTCTGTGTAAGTATTAATTCTGCAATCTGTCCTACAGAGTCTCCTACCAAAACAGGGTGCATGGGTAACTCCTAGGTGGGGACAAAAAAAGCTGAGTGTCTCTCCTGTGATGCGGGCTCTGCCAAGGTGACACTCTGAGGAGGCAGCAGTCTCCTCTTTCAGCACCAGTGCTGGGAGTTGTTCCCAAGTTCTCGTCACTGGAGCAGCTATGATGTTCCAGCCAGGGCACGTGGACACCAGCTGAACCTTAGCAGAAGCTCTGCAGTGTTAATTGCAGACTTCCACCCAGGTGCTGTTCATTTTTACAACTTGTAATTGTAATGGTGGTGACAGCTTTTACTGCACAGGGTGTAGGTACCTTTTGTCAGGTACCTTTTCTCACTTAATCAGGAATGCTAAAAAAATCCTCAGCTTTATCATGCCCTTTCTCTGCTCTCACTGCATTGCCAAAATGTCGGTTCCCAGTGTTTAGTTCTTCTCATGCCACAGGGAATTTAAATGCACAATTCTCATCTCCTAGGAGAGAGTTCTTTAATCTCATTGCTATTGGGTTAGTAGGGATAAATAACCTAGCTTTTATCTTTTCTGCTGAGCATACGCTGCTTCATTTATACAAAAAAAACCAAGTAAGAACCATTAGACTAGAGAGGGTCTGCAAAAATGTTCATTCAGTATTCTAAAGGTTAAAGTCTTGTTCCCAGGACTTCCTGGGAATTTTGCACTTAACCATCATTAGATGCAACAGCAAGCATCTAAGGTGGGTGGACTGCACTGTAAATGAATACCAGCAGTTTTTGAATTAGAAAGAGGCAAAAAGTTCAGAATGCCTTTTACTTTAAGCTGAACATCAGCCACCTCATTATTTTGTGACATAAAGCAGCCTGAGTACAGCTGAGATTAGAATATGAACAAACAAACCCACCGACCCCTTCATCTTCTGCTCCAGTGTTCCCTGGGAGAGACTGCAGGGGAACCTGACTGCATTTGGAGAAAGGATGGAATGTTTTTTTAAAATCAAACAGTAAAATACAGAGCAACAACAAATATATTTTCTGTGCTGTCACTATTTCTGAAGTAATTTCTTCAGTAATTCTATAATGTCATAATTAAATGCTTCTTCTTAGATTTCTTGGTGCAGCTTTGTATGTTGAAGTTCGTCCTGATCTTATAAATGCCCTTTATAGATTTTTTTTTTTTGAACGTGAGACTCAGCAAATCAGGCTAGTTTGGATTATTTTTCCTTTTGGAATGTGAATTCCTCTATCCATAGAAAAGATTTAGAAATCATTTGTTTTGAGTTGTTTTCTCTAACTGCAGCAAGACATTGTCTAATATCCAGCCCATATTATTACTTAATAGTTTAGATTGTTTTGAAGTAGGTCTGTAGTTTCAGCAGAGTTTATCAGATGCTAATCATGGAGCACCACTAAGGCTGCCGGGTGCAGATGAAAGCTGCTGTGGGGCCCTGATTACAGGCATTAAAATGGTGTGTATTGGCTCACTGCTGCTTCCCAGCAGGTTCCCTCACTCATAATTCCTTTGCATCTAGGCCCAGCAGGAGCAGATTGACAGGATTGAAGACCATGTCAACAGTGCTGCTGCGAATGTTGAAGAGGGAACCAAAAACTTGGCGAAGGTAGGGCTCTGCTCCTGCTGGTGAATCAATGGTGCCCTGCCTCCCAACCACCCTCTGTATTAACCCCATTGATCTGCAGTCTTTAATGCTGAGGGAAGCAGCAATTAAGGAAATAAGGAAGAAATGACCCACAGGTAGCAGGGAAAAAAAAAATCAATATCTCTTGTAATTTTCTGTCACATCCAGGCTAGAAAATACAATTATTTTATTTTGGAGTGGCCTTTTTAAACACTCTTCTGATGGTTACTTTGGTTTACCTGCAAAGACAAGGGCAGTCAAGTGACTGGCTCACATAAACATGAAACAAGAGGCTGATGATAACCTGTCATTTCCATCCTGTTCCATGTCAGTTGCTAAATAAACCCAGAGCTGGAGTCAGGCCCGTCACTGAAAAGTCTGAGCATTTTCTCAGTTTCTGAGTTGAGTTAAGGATGGTGACCAGGTAACACAGCAGCCAGAACCACGTGAAAGGACCTGGTTCACAACAGCATACACAGGACAGCTGATTTTGAATTGGTTTTAGCATGTTCTGTCATTCTTCTTTTAAATACTAATTTGTAAAGTTTATTTATCACTGAGCATTCAAGTCATTGCCAGGAGCAGTGAAGGGAAAATGCACATCGCCACAGGCAAGTATTCTAACTATTTTTTTTTTCCTTTACAGGCTGCAAAATACAAGCTGGCAGCTCTGCCTGTGGCAGGTGCAGTCATTGGTGGAGTGGTGGGGGGTCCTATTGGCCTCCTTGCAGGCTTCAAAGTAGCAGGAATTGCAGCTGCACTTGGTGGTGGGATTTTGGGCTTCACAGGTGGAAAATTGATACAAAGGAAAAAGCAAAAAATGATTGAGCAGGTCTCTTCCAGCTGTCCAGAGCTTTCTCACCAAAGTGCCAAAAAATCCAGCTGAAGTATAGATTCATTATGGACAGGAAAACAGTGTAGTAGCTGAGCTAATGACAGACTTGCAGCCTTATGCTTTATATACGAGGCTAAGTTGTGTGAATTTTGATGACAGTTCTGTTCCTTGGAAGGGCTGAAACAGTCATGTCAGTATTTCTCTTTTCAGACATGGTGACATCAGTCCTTTGAAAATTATATGGGTAACTTTTAATTACATAATTCTTAGATAAGCTATATCCACAGCTGTAATAATGGGTGACAGGTGCTTCATGACAAATTTGCACAAAGTGTCTTGCAGACAATGCAAAGAGATACTTGGAAAATCCTAGTGCTTTCCCATGAATGCCATGAGAAGCTGGAGCTTTTATTGTAGTGCTCCAAAGAAAAGGAAATAAATGCCATAATTCTTTCATGCTCATAGTATATTAAATTTACTTTCATTTATCTGTATTCCCAAACTCTTCCTGTGACTCCCCAGGATATGACTGACTATGCCTGTTTAATAATGCACAGGGAAGCATGTGCTGTCATAAAAAAAGGTGAGAATGTTGGGTGAGCAAAGTGGAAAAAAGTTATGTATATATCACCTCTGCCTCCATCAGCCATATCAGGTCAGCACTGGAAGCAGCTTCTCCCCTTTCCAGGCAAGGCAGATAATTTGTAAACTCCCCACCTTGCTCAAAGTGTAGTTATGAATTAAACAGTCTAAGCAGCAACCCTGCAGCCCTGCTACTGCAGGGTAATAATGTTCCATAGTTGTTCAGCTCCTCGGCTTGTCCTGAGAACACCATGTGGGATGAAGAGCCAAGCTCACGTTGCTGAAGCAGCACCTACTGCAAGGTGCTTCTCCTGGAGCCCAGACGCCCTGGTGGGAGAGCTGAACAGCTTCCCTGGAAGGCAGTGCTGCAGCCAGGCCCACTCCCCCCACAGGCTGTCGTCCCTCAGGGGTGGTGTGAGGCCCCAGGTCAGCAGAGAAGCAGCGAGGCCCCTTCACACTGGCAGGGCCAGCTGGCAGCTCCAGAGATGGGGATGGGCTCAGAAATATCAGCCTGACAGAGCTTACAGCATAAACCACCCTTGTTGGGCAGCTGCACTCCTGCATTACTCTCCAGTGCCAAAGCTTCTTCCTCCCACACTGCAGTGTGGCTGCTCAGTCTCCTCAAGATTTTGGGACATGCTATGAAGCCTGCATGGGGTGAGATGCTGGCAGTGCTTTTACTTGGTTTTTATAGTGGACACCTGTTATCTCACCCTCCTGAAGAAGCCTTTTGCTTCCGGAGCTTCCGTTGTTATATGTGAAAGTGTTAAGGTGTTACTGTCATATAATTGTACAATTGTCACATAATCTACTGTTCTGAACATGGTCCTACCTCCACCCTTTCAGGACACTTCCCACACTACTGCTGCTACTGTTTGGGGAAACAGAAGTTGAGGTTGGGAAGCCACTTTTTAAAGTTTTTAGAGTGGTCGATTCATTCTGAGCTCTGCTTGAGTTGTTTTCTTAAGTGCACAGTGAAGTCAGTATTGAGATAAGGCTCCCTAGCAGGAACACGGTCCAGGGAAGTGTACGATAGAAAGAGCTCCCTTTGAATAACCAGTACCTTGATATTGTCACTGGAAATCACTGTCTGCTAATGACAGGCAATGGGGGTTTGTGCCTAGAGACATTGTAAGCAACTGTTAGTTACAGCACAAATATCTTCTTCTAAGCAGTGCTTCCTTATTACTTTTAAAATACTGAAATTGCTGCCAGCCAGAGCATTATGTCTATTTTAGGTAGGTCTGAGATTCAGGGAAACAATGTGTGCAGGAATAGTTTTCACAAGTAATTGCAGACATTGTCAAAACTGCATGTGTTGAAGCCTCCGTGCCTGCACTGGTAAAATCAGGTGGAGTGCAAAACATGACCTGAGTAATTCAGCTCATTTGCTCCTGACAGGCAAAAAGCCCTTTCCTTTCAGTGCATCTGATTCGGATGTAAACACAGTTAACGGGCTTGTAACAACTTCACAGCAAGGCTGTTCATTCCTTTCATATTTATTTTCTACATTTAAAGGAAGGCACTAAGAAAAAATAGTTCTTAATCAGAAACTGGTTGATCCTTTGTATGATTTTCAAATGCTCTCTCTGCTTTCCTGCTGTGAAACCTCGTGCATTGAAATGACAGCAGCCACATCAGCGATGTTGTGGACTCCATCCTCTCCCTCCAAGCTGGAATAATGCCAGGACAATTAAATTCCTAAGACTGAATTCCTGCCCCAGCTTATACAAATTCAGCTTGGTGTGCACTCATTTTATGAAATGTCTACTTCAGAAATTATTCTTCCCCCTTGCGTCCTTGCGGAAGCAATTTGAAATCATTGTATACACACTTGATGTGGGAGACTGTTATTTAAGGTATGATATTTTAAAATAGGTGGGTTATTTACATATGTAAAAAAACATCAGCATGTGAGTAACCAAACTAGCAATTAAATTGCTAGGCATGTTACTCAGAAGAATTGTAAGATATAAATAATTCTTTCAGACCAAATAAAAGTTTTTGCCTATGAAACTGGTTGGAGCATTTACTGAGAACACCAGGGTTTATTTCCTTTCAGCATCTAAAAGATTAATCCCTCCCAAATTTTATATTATTAAAATGATTGCATTACTAAGATACAAGAATCCTGTAATGAGTTCCCAAACATACACTTCAGCTGTCGAAATATTTACATTGACTGAAATAATTACAAGTTCCTAAAATGTCACAGGCATCCAGTAACTTGTATACACATGGTAGCTCAGAAATGGACTCCAGTTCAATGGAAAACAGTTTGGAATGTTTTTTTTTCCTCTAAGGGAATAACACTAATATTAATTTTTGACAACTTCTCCTGGAAAAACCATGAGAAGTGTTAAAGGGAGTGGGAAGCTGAGCACCAAATGGTTAAAACCACAGATGCAGATATCAGAGTGGAAGGGCTCAATTTGAAACACAACTTGGATTTTGACAAGCACTTGGCTCTCTCGAGGCAAATTCTCTGTATCACCAGGTAAAAGCTCAAGTGCCTCTCAGCAGCACAATGGGCAAGCCCAGCTCAGCTGTAGCTGAGTTCAACCTCCTGCCTGCAAAGAGAAAAGAGCACTGGTGCAGCTGGGTCAGTGGTCATCAAGAACCCAGGAGAATCAGGTCCAACTCCAATGAATGTACACCAAAATTACTTGAGCATGTAACTGTCATAAAACTGTTGCATCTGTCAGCCTAGTGCTGGGATGCCAAAGCTCAGGGAGCAAACCTTACCCTCAAAAGCAAACTTGGATTAAGGAATCCAAGAGGGGGTTAAATCTCTTTCACTTTCTATCTGAACGCACCAGCCACTGGACTGCTGGGTGGATGATGGCCATCTCTCTTCAAAAAGAGAAGTTTCGACATCTTCCACCAAACAGCAATTATAAATCCATCCCTGCAAGGATCCAAAGGAAAAATAGGAACCTCAGAGGAGTAAGGCAAGTACTTGCAGGTATCATGTAAGAATTGACTAAAATTTCAGGTGCCAGAACTCCTCCAGAAGTTGTGTAACACAACCTGAGGATCACAAGTGTCAGCCCTAAAACCACACCCTGCTCACATCTTTTGATTCCAGCTGGAAGGCAGTATGACTCAGCTGCCAAAAATGCTTGATTTGTGATCAGGTGGAGAATGGGACAGAAGACCTGGCTTTCAAGCATTTTATGTGCACTCCAAAATGCAGATTCACAAAACCAACAAAAAAGTATAGCTATAAATAAAGCTTTCCAATACTGTTTTAGCTCTCAACTCTGCAGCTGCTTAGTCAGCTGTAGCTTATTGTAGTACCAGCAACTCTGTCCTCAGAAATGCTCCCTAGAAATCTGCTGTGCCTGGCGCTGCAGGGGCTTGAGTCGGGAGCCTGTGCTGGGATCAACTTTTGCCACAGCTGCACATGACCATGCAAGTCCTCTGGCAGTAACTGAGCCAGTGGCACTGAGCTGAGAGGCACAACAGTCCCTCAGCAGCGACTGCACAGGTTGGGGTGCTTTCCTAAGTAAACCCAAACCCAGTGTTCCACCTTTCCAGAGAACAAACTTGCTTCCAAGGACACTGAACCTGGGGCCCAAGTCACAGACCTACAGCCTGTGCAGGAAGGGCACTGTACAAATCCAGTACTGTTTCATCTCCAGCCATACAGCACAAATCAACAGATATTCTGCCATCTCAGTTTTGTATGTTCACCTCACCCAGCAGCTTGAAGGTGCATTGAGAAAAGCCCATAACAGAAAGCCCACAAGGAAAGTAGTTAATTCCTTCTTCAGAGCAGAATTAAGACTACACAATAAGTAAGGCACAAGCCAGGCAAAGAGAGTAACAGAAAAATTGCAATGGTTGTTTGAACAGTGTCTGCCAGGAAGGCAGGGACCCAGAAGGGAAAAAACCCCAAAATATCCAGAGACTAATGGTAACGTACATACAGGTATAAATTTAGGACTGACAAACTCAGATGCCAGTCTAGTTAGAGTCTGCTCTGATTGTGAAAGGTTTTTAACATTCCTGTCCTTTTTCCACAGCCATGTGGGCAGTGTAACAATCTTAGTTCCAGGAAATTGGAGCAGGCCAGTACAGCCCCATCATTGAAAATACAGCCATTATCATCAGAACTTTTCCTCTCCTCTCTTGGTATTTTAATATTTGGGATTGTTTAATTGCTTAGACATTTACAGCCAGTAAAGCACCACACGAGATTCTGTAAAACTTTAATTTATTCCCCTCCCAAGTATCCAGAATAGAAGACCCTCTTAAGTTGGAGAAAAATGTGACAAAGAAATAGATTACCAGGATAGCTGTTCACAGAAGAAGAAAAAGCACATACTACCAAGGTTACACAGAAAACAACCCAAAAGTCCTATTTAATGGGATAGTGCAAGTTAACAGCATGTCTCTGGCAAGGATACCTTCATTTGGATTATAAAAGTTTTACAGAGTTAGATCAAGAGTCTGGATGGGTCTCTGATATTTTAATATAGCATTAAGAATGTACTGTTGGAAAGATGCTGTACAGAATGACCCACCAAACAAATGTATTTACAAGCCTGGGGAGAAAAAAATTATTTTTCAGTTTATTCAAAATAAAAATACACATAGAATTATGAAAATATAGGTTTACTATTTCCACCACACAGAAGTCAATGCTGCTGTCTGAAAGGCTTGCAAGATTATTTCAAGTTTTTTTAAAGTTCATCTTTTTCCCTCAATAAGGTGTACCTATGTTCACTGGGTGCCAGTTTCTGGAATGAGCTCTCTGGTGGGCTGCTTGCTAAATCCTGAATTGGCTGAAAAACAGAACAAACAGTAAAATTGTTTGTTAGGCTAATAACCATTCATGTCCATTAAATTAATTTCTAGCATTATGGGAGTGCACAAATGTCCTGCATTCTCACAAACTGAGTTTGGGTTTTTTTTGAAAGGCGTGTTCTGAGTTCCAAGCAGGTGAGACACAGACACACACATTAATTAAGCAACTCCACTTAAGGATATTCCATTGTAACATCAATGGCCATCACATGAGTTTCTGTACAAGTCACACAGAAGTATTTAAAATGTACCCCACTGTGTATTGTCTTGAATCTACCACTTGCTTTGAGGGTATTCTAGTTTTATGTGCGTGTGTTTCCTGAGATATGCCAGGGCAGAAGTGACATCGCTGCAAAAGTATTTTAGAATAATTTTTCCATGGAAACTAAAAGAAAACACCCCATCCAAAAATACATGTAATCCAAGGGGCATAGGTGACCCACGACAGCAGCCTCCAGTTTATTTAAGGCCAATATTTATTTCCATTGCATCCACATCTTCCACAAGATGGCAGGATGCCATACAGAGATGGGAATGTAAACATCCCAGGTTTTGTGTGCATTTTTCAAAGCAGAAATGAGGCAAGAGCAAGGCTGCAGTTCTGGTCCTGTGCCCAGATGGGCAGGCAGCAGGATCCAGGGACTCCACAGGCTTCCTCCTTCCCTGGCCAAACCTCCTCCTCTGGGCAAGTGCCTGGCCTGTGCCTCAGTCTCCAGCCCTTATTACTGCCCCTCCTCCTGGTGACCTGAATTTTGGTTGCTCAATGAATTTCTGAGAAGCACAGGGAACTACGAGTCAAATGAATTACTGTTGAGACAATTCAACCCACATGTTTTCATAGTCATGGCAACATTCAAAAGCAGTCATTCTCCTAGCCAAGGCCAGCCCTCCAGGGCTTTCACACTTTTAAATCGTTTGAGGGGACAACAGGAGGCTGCACTCAATCGACTTAGAGCAGTGCTATCCTTACCACATCCCACGGATGAGCAGGAAAAGGAGCCTGTAGTTACAAATAGTTTCTGTCCCTCAGCCATGAAATGGCCCAAGGCTCCCCAACACAAGGGCACCAGGGCTGCTCTGGGACCGAAGTGGCCCTTGGAGCCCTGGACAACACAATGTATACCTTGAAAGAAGTGTTTAAAAATGGTTCTTTCTTTGGAGGGTGCCCAAGGCAGTGAAAATGTTCCCTGTCAGTTGGCATTTTTCAGCGGGACCCCAATCATGTGAGCTGAGTGGAGTATCAAGAAGATACAAGGGCTGATGGAGACACCATTAGAAGACTGGGATGAGCAGAGGGAATTGGGGCTGGTCATGTCCTTTCTTTTCTGACACTGAGGTGCTTCTGACTTTTGTCTGGAGAAGCTGTGTTCCTGAAGAGATCCAGAAGTGACTTCCAGGCATGTAATTACACAACATGACAAGCTTTGAGCAGTACCATGAGGAAATCAAACTGACAAGTGCAGCCTGTGAGCACTGCTAATGCTATTTGTCAACAGCATTAACAAAAGCAGTAAGGCCTATTACTGCTTACCCATCCTTTCTGGATGCTCTAATAATTTGCCTCCTGCTTGCATTGGTAAATATATAAAACATTCACTCAGTTGTTGTTTCCCCTTAGAAACACCTTCTAGCAGTGTGTTGTGTGGGAAATAATGCAGCTATGATGGATCATCAGCTTTTGCATTGGAGCCAGAGGAGAACCTAAGAGCAGCTCTGTGAAGTCAGAACAGTCATCTAGCCCAAGATCTCCTGTTTCAGTGGAGAAAATAACTATTCTTATACTCCTCCCTTATTCAAGGCAAATAGGTACCATACTACCCCTAGGGCCCACTACCCCTAATACTCCCTGCCTTTACCCAAAGAAGGTTGAGGAGCCAAGCAAAAGTGGTCACGTTATGCTTCTGTTAACAGATTTTCTCCTTCAAAAGACAGAAGTTAAAAGTACCAATATACTAGAAGGCACAGCTCTGACAAAGAGTGATAAAAAGGTCTTTACTAAATGGCCAAATGAAATGTAATTGTTGTAGCCTTACCTGACCAGGTGCTACATCAGTTGGGTCGGGGCCATGATGAAACTCTCTATGCAATTTTCCAGAATGCAAGTCTAGTACAAATTGCTTCAGTTTACCTGGAACTCTGGAACAAATTCAACAGAAACATTCACATGTTTATTACAAGTTAAGTCCAAACACAGGAGATTTAAAGTGCACTGCTTAGAGTAGCCAGCTTCTGTTTATCTAGCACACTATGCCTACTTTTAGGTGATTAATAGAGGACAGGGAGCCACATGGTTTGCTGAAGTACCCCACCAGCTTCTTTTTCTTTCCTCAGTCTCTTGAGAACACAGCAAGTATTTCATCTTTTCAATAACTCCCACAGAGCTGTACCAGCCAATAACTTCATTGTGAACTCCCTTCAGCTCCCCACTAACTGTAATGTAAGAGGGAACAGCAGGTTCCAAATGCACAGTTTACAGATACAAATGACACTTGGGGAGCACTATTGACCAAACATCTTTGAAAGGCTCTCTACTGCCTCAGCAACTGCACATGCACCACAGATAAGCACTAAAAGGATATCAATGTAAATCTAATCTGAGATCATCTACTGTCACCCACAGCAAACATGCTAAACTACAGCATCCAGATTTATTTGTGAAATGTCAAGTTGACTAAAAATCTCAAAGTACAGAGTTTATCTAGTAAGTATTAAAGATGAGATAAAAAACTATAGTGTGAGCACTATGCATGCAATCTAAAGGTAATGTGTAAGTGGACACAGGTTTTGTAGGGAGTCTTTCATCAAACTAATGATTACATTTAGGAAAGAGGAAGAAAGTGTGGTCTGACAAACTATCAGCAATATTTAAGATCATCAGAAAACTCCATAGATAAAATGCAGCAAATACTGACCCAGAGGGTATCATTACAGCAATGGCTGTAACCAGTCAGTATTACACTGGTCCTTTAAGGGGCCTCTTTCCATCCCAGATGAGATCATGCATTAGTACCAATGGACAAAAAGGGGTTCATTTCAGCCCAGGACAGCAGACTTACTGCTCCCTGCTTTTCCTCGGGCTCCTGCCCTGTTCTAGGTCAGGCACATTGCTGGAGACATTCTCCTCTCCTAATGCAGCAAGGGCACTCGGGGCCTGCAGCCTCTGCAGCTCAGCCCGTTCTTGAGAGAAGCTGCAACCCATCTGTTGGACACCCCCTGCTATCATGTCCTGGACCAGCAGGATGAATAGGGCCAGGTGGCCAACAGATGAGGATAAAATAGTGATGGGCTCATTTGCCTGCCAAGTGCCTATTCTCCAAAAAGACAATGAACTACCTAAAGTGAGAGGAAATCTTTTACTGGGCCAGCTCTGAAAGTGCCATATCCAAACCCTATTGGCTGGTGGCAGCATTGGGGTACAAGAGACAGCCAGGGGCCAGTTCATAAAAGAGTCCAGGTTACTGAAGTCTCAGAATTAAGACTTAACTTATAATTAAAAAATAAAACCACCACACAAAACCACCCAAGAAACAACAAAAACAACCAAACCAAACATCCAAACCACATATACACAAAGAGTAGCTTCCCAGGAGCTCCAAGCTCTTCTTGTTCCCAAACTATGTTTTGCTATTTCTATGTATTAGCTCAACCTCCTAGAGTAAGGTTGAGTAATTATTTATCATTAGGCAACTGTCTACAATCCTGACATCTCTCTTTCAGCTTCATTTGTAAGTGACAACTGGTACACATCAAGCAAGTAGCTCTCATTATTCTGACAGTGTTTCACAGAAACCGAACATTTAAGAAACATGACATCAAAGTCTAACTAAACATCTCCACTACCTCTATACAAGATGGTAATTTGTTCTAGAGCTGTTTAAAATGCAACAATAAAAAGAGTGGTTTTAAAATGGAAATATCCTGCTATTTTTTTGCTAGGGTGTGTGGTGAATACAATCTTCCAAAGAAACAGAAACACAGTCACTTATCAAGAATTTCAACATACATAGCTTCAGATATTTAAAAAGCACTATTCAAGATACATCAGAGACAAAATTTTATAGATAAACCTGTGGAGAATTACAGAAAGTGGCTAAGTTCTAACTCTCCTCCGAGATGTCAATGTATCAGGTAGAAAAATGTCTCCTGGAAAGCAGAATTAGACGTGATATTACATTCACACTGCATGCTAGGTCTGAGCTTTGAATCCTTGGTTTTGACAAAAATTAAATACCCAGCCTAGACATCTAACCAGGAGTTAGCGGGCAGTGTATGTGCAGCTGCCTCCTCTGAGACAGAAACTGGAGTTTAACACCCAACCAGAAGACAAAGACAGAGCACTTGTCTCAGGCTGAAAGCCCCTGAAGAGAACACTGACACATCTTCATTCCTTGACTAATCTATGCAAGGCAGAACATCTGCTTCCAAGGCAGTGCACCATAAAGAGTCAGGCTGAGGTAATGAGGGTTATCAGAGCAGTATTTCACCTAAGCACCCTGGTACTTTGCTGTCACTTATTTTATCCAGATAAACATGCCAGTGATTGGCCATTTTCCAAGTTGCACATGGAAAATGTCACAACCCAACACAACCATTTATTTGCCAGTTTTCCAGGTGTAGACTAATGCAGGAAGGCTAGAATTGCACTGCAGGAAAAACCAAACCAGCAGGATGGGAACTATTACTTGCTGCATTTTACAGTAATCCCTGAATAACACAGTACTTCATATTCTATGTAGTATTTTCAATCTTTTAAAGTTGAGATATCTAGATCACTACTAAAAACACCATGCCAGGCTCCAAATGCCTAACCATGATGGAAAATAGCAAATCTGTGAAAGAAAAGAAAACCAGCATCTAAGAACTTCAAGAGAGATTCTTTTCTTGCACAAAGTAATACAACCCCATTTGAACAATGACTTCATGCCAGCTCATCCTGTTTTAAGGCTCTGACACTAAATCACACAGAAGCAGCCTTACCTATCCCAGATTTACTCATCTTCCTACCACAGTACTGATTAAAGTATGAGCCTTTTCATTTGTTCTTATCAAATTAAAATGCACCAAGAAAAATACTTACGACAAGTCACTGAAGTCTGGAAAGACATACATGTGCCTGAAGCTATCAATGGCAATGACAGGGCAGTCTGCTGGAGTCTTCTGAATGTGCAGGAGTGGATGCCTGAATTTGTCACAGTCAGCATGGAGGAAATTTATTGTACCTGAACATTGTGGGCAGATAAAAACCCATGTTAGGATTTTTTATTATTATCGTCTTGCAGTCCACTTGAAACTACTTTCCTAAATATTACAAAGGTGGAGATATTAGATAGATACAACATGCAAAACCAGAAATAGGTCTAAATAGCACCACCAAAATAATTGATTTCCCTAAAGTGATTTTTTTCCCCATATTACAAACTGAAGCTTTGTTTAATGCCCTCTCAAAACACATTAAATCATTTAGACAAGAAGGATTTCTGAAAGTTACTTACTAATAAATTGTGCATCTATTTTAATAATTTCCAGAGGAGTTGGTCCTCACTGTCAAAAATGCATCAAGCCCTTCAGTCTCAAGAGCTTGAAAGCTACAATTCTGTTGGCCTTTGCTTCCACTCCACTGAGTTGTCTGAAAAAAATTATACCAGTAAAACCAAGAAGTAATGGGAATTATTACAAACCTTTTTCACCTATTAACTGCCGTGCAACCTCCTGTTGGAATTTCTCTAAACTCTCCAAGTCATCTTTCATGTGGAAAAGTATGAGAAAAGGAAGGCCTTCTTCTGTCAGTTCCTGCACAGAAAACAAAGGACAAACTCATTTCTTCCATTTCTTAGGGGCACCAAATTAAGTGATTCCAACAATTTTCAAATTCAGTGAGATTTCTACTTTAAAAACAGACAAAAGAGCAAGACTGAAGAGAAGATGTTACCTGCTGACCCTTCCTCTGAGATACCTGAGTGATACAGTTAACCATATTTCCTTCCTCTGATCATATACAACAGATAAAAGATGAGAGCAAGTCATTATCAGCATTTTGGGAAGGGATAGACTTTCACAGGAACACTTGTGCAAAAGAAATAACCCAATTCTGAGGAAACAGGCAGCTCCAGAGAAACAACAATAAGGCCTGAGCACCATGGTGTTAAATGCTACAAAAGGCTGAGGGTGTATTCTAGAATCCAGCTCTAGCTTATTTACATAGTAAATTGGTGCTTTCTTAGCATAACACAAGTGTCTTTGAATAACTCTATCCCCTCCTCACCAAAAAAGAGAACAGCAGAAGCTAATGACACAGCCAGAGCAGTAAGGATCAAGTACTGCTCTCCTGCTAGTAACTGTGTCCTGACTCTCCAAACTTTTGTTCCTCATATGAATGCGTTCTTGCAGCCCAATGCCTTTTAAAGGTCCCCGCTCACAGACAGATTAATGCAGGATTGCCTTGAATAATTTATTCAGGACTTTTCTTTTACTCAAACAAAACACAAACACTTTCTCCAAAAGTGATTTTTGTCAGCTCAATTCCCTACAGCCTGATTGAAGAACTAATCATTTATCATCTAAGAAATGCCTATAGTTGTCCATCTTTCATTTGCACAACTGGTACAACAAGCAAGTGTTGCTATTGCTTTGATTCTAGCCTATATCAGCATAAAAACTGTATCTTTTTTTGAGAAAGATAGTAGTGGCTTGTTCTGCTACCAAACAGAAAAGTTTCTTCAGATATCTTCAACTTGCAGTAAGCTGAAGGCAAGACTTTCCCCATCAGCAGACAGCCAGTTACACAAGGTACATGAAATGGCTCCTGGTCTCCCTTCAACCAAGTCCATCATGTAAGTTGAAGCATGGTCTTTTAAACAGAAGACTGCAGAGATCCTCATAACTTCAGTGCTCTGGAAATCCAAGCTTCCCAATCCATCCCTAAAACAACAACTCATCATATTTGCTCGTTCTTATTTTCACACACACAAACTCAGCTGGGCCTCAGCCTCCTCTCCTACTACAGGATGGGAGAAAGTCTGTTTTGTACCACTCCAATTATGGCTCCATTTCCCCACTCACTTGAGCAGGTACATTTCCAGAGCGAAAACTCCTAAACAGAGCTTGGCACTCTGGCTCTAAGGTCTTCTCCTGCTTGCAAGCAGCTAAAGTGACAACCTCAGCAAGTTACATTCACAAATCAATTCATCCCTAAAAAGGCTGTAAGAACAGCTGGTGTGAATCTTGCTAATTTTAGCCCTTCTATAAGGTACCTCCCTTTGTTTCCTGTGCTATTCCAGCATTCATATCATGTCTCACTGACCAGGCAGGACGAGTGGAAGCTCCCTCAAAAGCTACTGTGTTGTTTGGCACTAAGAAAATCAAAAGCCTTTCCATTAGATCGCAGCTTCCCACATCACTTCTGTGCACCTTTGAGAAAGACCTTACTGGTTCCAAACCTCACAGTTCAGCACCACTGTTAGACCACACAGGCTCACTGCACTCATTTAACACACAGCCACACAGCCTGATTACAGGTTAAACAGGGATTTCTTCTGAATTGCATCCTGATCCCAACAGCCTTTGCCAGTCAAGCACAGGAACTGTCTTGAATGGGCAGCCTCCTCGAGCAGAACACCCTGCTTCAGCTCTCAGTTACTGTGTGTTTAAAGTGCATTCTAGTGCCACCAACACGGTTTAACAGTCACAGCACTTCATGTTTTTATCCTGTGATATTGTGCAGTGTGCACAATAAAAGCCCATTTAAATAACTGTACAATCTCAGCACACAGAAATATCTCTATTTTGGCATGTTTAAATTGGTTTGGGTAGCACCAACACTGAAATTTTTAAACAAATTTTGCCAGGCAAAATGTCACATTGCAATTGTAACTGTCTGCCTAAGCAAACAGGAATCAAGGGTTCAGGGAGAAACCAGAGAAACCACAACAGAATGTGGTACAAGCTAACAATGATGAACCTTGGCTTCCAAGGTTCAGAATCCTGTTTCACCACGGGAAAATTACACTGACCATCTACCACACAGTTCTAAAGATGCTAACATGGGGCGTCTTTTACATATTGAGTTGCAAATGAAGAATTAAGATTTGTTAACTATCAGAACTTTTCAATAAAAGCTGGCAGGACTGGCTAGAAAACAGTCGATAAAAATGGCTTAAGTAAAACCATCCTGTCCCTCCTTCTGCCATGAAGCCTGAAGTGCTGCATGTGCCCAAAACAGCAGATTCAGGGTACAAAGAATTAAGTGTGCAAACTGTGACTGAATCACGAACGATTCTCCGGTTTCTCATCCAGTATGGACAATGTACTGCAGTTTGTGACAAACCTTGGCAGATTTTCTAACAGATTCTGTAACTATGTACAAATACTCCTTTTGAGATGCTACAAACTTGGTAATTTTCTAAGGACTTTCTTTCCTATTGTCTATTTTATGAAGAACAAAATAAAATATGGAGTTGGAAATGGACAAAAGAAGACTAAGTTACAAAAGAAAACCCTGAAAGAAATAATGATAATGAGAAGAAAAATAATGTTTAAAAACAAACTCCCAAATTCCACCTGACAAATTATAGCCAAAAAGAAGAAAAGCATGGGAAACAACACACAAAACTAAAAAGATTAAGGAACCAGTGCTTTAACACAGATTGCCAATAAAAACCTCACATAGTTTTCAGTACCATTCTCAGAAGATCCCATGGTTGGTCACCATTTAATGTGCTTATTTAATAGATAATGCCTTGGAAGGGGTTAATACAGAAACATTTTTCAACCACTCACATTAACATCAATGGGAGGGAGCTGGGGGTGTTCAGCCTGGAGAAAAGGAGGCTCAGGAGGGACTTTACTGCTCTCTGAAACTGCCTGAGAGGAGGGTGTGGCCAGGTGGGGGTCAGCCTCTCCTCCCAGGCAACCTGTGACAGGAGAAGGAGGAAATGGTCTCAAGTTGCACCAGGATAGGCTTAGATGGGATATTGGGAAAAATGTCTTCACTGAAAGGGTCGTGAAGCACTGCAACAGGCTGCTCAGGGAAGTGGCAGAATCATCATCCCTGGAAGTGCTCAAAAAAACATGTGGATGTGGCCCCTGGAAACAAGNACCTGTGACAGGAGAAGGAAGAAATGGTCTCAAGTTGCACCAGGATAGGCTTAGATGGGATATTGGGAAAAATGTCTTCACTGAAAGGGTCGTGAAGCACTGCAACAGGCTGCTCAGGAAAGTGGCAGAATCACCATCCCTGGAAGTGCTCAAAATAACATGTGGATGTGGCCCCTGGGAACAAGGTTTAGTGTTGAGCACAGTGGTGCTGGGTTAACTGCTGGACTCCATGATTTTAGAGATCTTTCCAAACCTTAATAGTTCTGTAATTACAACTTCTTACTTTGGTAGTGTATGAAACTACTACAGATCTGCCTCCAGTGAATTTCAAGAGTAACCAAAAAGCTCCTAAAGAATGAAAAGACATTATCTGACAGCCATTTTCTGCCTAAAGCAAAACCTACAGAGTTCTTTGATGTGGATTAGGGACCTTGAAGGAGACATTTTGTTTTTAAGAAAGAAACTCCAAATATAGAATAGTAGAAAAAGTCTTACCTCTCCATTTTCAAATGTGATTTCTCGAACTAGTGGTACACATTTATCTTGTGTCCATGCATAAATCAAATCAAAATTGGTTAGTGAGCCTAAATATACCATATCTGGAGCATTTTCCTGTTGAAAAGAAAAATAAAGTAGTTTGAGAAACAGTAAAAATCACATTGCTACCTACAAAGATTACCTACTCAACATAAAATAACAATATTCATATAAATATTGAAAACAAATCTTATACCAATATTCAACCATGTGCATGCAAGATTTCTATTAACTATGTGATAAAAGTACAAATGGAAAATAAATATTACATATGATAATTTATGCAGTCAACTCCATTTTATAAGACAATTTATAAATAATGGGAGAGATATTTGTTTCCAAATTAGGGATTCTTCAAGTAAGGGCTATTTAGATTTCTGCATTCTGCTAGGCTGAGAAATAATATCTCCAGACCTAAACTAAATGCAGATAGTGAGCTGCTTCATGCTGGTAGTTACAAAGACTCATCAGAACCCCCTCCTAATGTCCTACAAGACCTGAAACTGGTATTTTAGATTTGCCTTGTCAAAGAGATATGAATAAATAATAATTTTCCTTTATTTGCTAGTAGTTTTAACTTGTAATTCAGTGCTAGCATCCTTTAATTTAATTACAATTTTGGTTAACATGAAGTGAAGCATGACTTTGCAAGCTGTGGCCATGATTAAGCACACCTTAATTCAAAAATGCCATATAAATTAGGTAACAATAAATTCTGTTTTTGGAAAAAAATAAAAATGCTTTGACACTCCCTTCCCTCTCAGGTCTATTTGCACCAATTTCCTCTTTTGTAAGCAGCTCTTTTCATAGAGTAAATTTAAGAAAGGAGCAGACTTTAAGAGAGTATGTCTCTATAAAGTAATTCTTGCAGATTTTTTTTCTGTACTGATTTTTTTCTTCCAGTAAAACTGTGTTTATGAGAGTTTGCTAACCCACAGTTAATATTTTTTAAAATTACCAGAAGAGCTCTTAACCCTTGTGGACTAAGGCATACAAGACAGTCAAGTAATAGTCAAAAAAATACACAGTAATTGTCACTTGCTTTGAAAAACATGAAGTGTACCAGCTTCACAGATTTTAAAGAGATCTACAGAACACACAGTATCTACACACATGATGTGTTGACTGTGTTTCTCAGAAAAAAAAAAGATTAATTTTTTTGGCATGGATATTTCAAATGATAGGCTTATGTTCTGTGCACTAGCTGTTAACACATGAGACTGATCTTTTTCACTGACTCAGACTAATTTCTATGATTCTATGATTGCTAATTTCTATTCCTCACACTATTTAGTGACGAAATAAAAGTAAGATCTGAGGTGCAGTTAACATATTGAATGATCTGAATACAGTGTCCACTTGTTTGTATGCACTTATAATCACACCAATCAAAATAAAATACACAGTTCCACTTACCCCTGGTGGCTTGTAGATTACATTGTCTCCGCTAAATCTCTCTGCTTTTGAAATAGCCCTACAACAAACCAACCAGTAAGCATGTCTTGGTACAGACAAATAAAATAAACCAAAATTCATGTTTTAATTTGCTATCTTTTCCTTACTTATTTTTCCCCCCTTCACAATTTGAGAATTAAAATCCTTCATTTTTAAAGTAAACTGTAAAGTGACTCCATAAGAAGCTGGGCCTGCCTGCATAAGAGGGCATTAAAAAGGAGTCAGCAAGATGCATCCTTAAGAGCAGAAGTCTGGACTAAAGGCATCAAAGTGACAAGTGATAAAAGCCAAGACAATTTTGGGTCAGAGACCACCAGAGAATTTAAAAAAAAATCCTAGGGAAGCAAAAGAGAAAGGTGGATTCTTGTTTGCATTTACTCATTCTGTTCCACTGTTTACACTCAGAATTTGCATCTCCTCTACCCTGACAGAGAAGGGCTTTGAAGTGTTCAGTAGGCACAAGCAATGAGAAGATGGATGGCAAGTGAGCCCTCACTGCCCATGTCATCCTCAGAACATATCTAGAGAGTAGGCACAGCATGCAGTTTCTGGCCACTGATGATAGAGCACGTGTAAACCTCTAAGACAAACAGTTCCTCCTTGGTACTCGGCTTACTACCTCACCTTGGTAAATCTCTTTCTTGCCTTCAGAATATTTGGCCCCAAATCACAGCAAAGTGCCCTGAAAGCTGCTAGTTTGTACCCCCAAATTATCATCTCTTATTCAAGCAAGTTGGAACAGATGTGCATCAATTGAAGGAGACAGAAAAGAAAGAGAAGTCAAATTATCTGAATTTACCTCACTGCAAAATGAGCTACATCTTCCAGGGGTCTGAACAACTTACAGTGCCAAGAAAAATACAGACATCATAAGGCTTAACTCAAAGCACCTATGTTTTATTGATTTCTTTTGATCCAATTATCCTTTTCTTATCACATACAAAAGGTGCCTTGCAGAGTTACATTACACCACCAGCATTTGCATCAGGCTAGAGATGTGTATTTTAAAATGCATTTTTGTATTCCCAACATGACTCTCCCCATAATGTGAAATGAGGCTTCCTAGTGACAATCATCACTGAGGTAAACCACCTGCATCCAAAATAAGCCTTCATGGAATAAGAAAGTGAAGCCATAGAAGCCACCTGCCCAAACACTGCTTGCTAAGCTGATGATAATCTATAATGAAATATATGCTCTAGGGTAACCCTGTGGTAGAACCCAAAATGTCCTCTTCTGTGTTCTTCCACTCCAGTAGCTGCAGCTATGACTGATTTTTTTTTTTTCAGATAAATAAAGTGGGGACATGATGTGAAAATCCCAAATGCCTGAAGATACACCTTTTTAAAACTGCTACTAAAATGGAAACACTTCAGTTAGTGTTCTGTCTTTTTTTGAAGCAGTTATGAACAAGGTGAATCTCTGGAAAGCACACAACCTCCCCGCCCTCCCCTGCCATATTTACTTGCTAATGTAATATTAAAACAATTCCTAGATTTATCACTTTCTTCCATGAATTACTTACAGTTCATAATAGCCTTTTAAGATAAGTATTTTTGGCTTTTTTTTTTCCCTGTTCAACCTTCTCTTCCATGTTCACAAACATTACAGATTCATTCCTCTCTACTTCTAAAATCTACCTCTAACAATCACTTCATCAGATTCTTCATCTCTCTCCTCCTGCTTACAAGTCTTCTTTCAATAAGCTTGTTGTGTGGTCACTTCAGATCTTAACAGAACTGTAAGGACTAGTTGATTTAAGAACAGTTTTAAGCATCAAAATCATCTGCAACCAAGTACTATTAACAGAGCTTTTAAATAAGCTTTAACAACTATCTAAGGCCAGAATCATTTTGGCTTAATAGGACAGTTCTGCCTTGACAGAAGTTAGTCAAGCAACTATTTTTCTCCTGTCAAATTGATTGTTGTATTTTAGCTTAAGAGAAATTTTAACATGACCACTCATGTAACCTCCCCAAATCATGTACCTATTGAGCACTGTCCGTAGCAAAACCAAAAGTCCTTTCCAGGGGCTGTTAGGATGCTCAGTCAGAAGAGTTCAACTGATCAATGCCAGCTCCCCATGAAGTATTTTGCAATGTATAATCTGAATAAAAAAACATGGATCTGTAGCCAGCATCTCCCTTGCAAGGCTTTTCACATACAATTTTCTGGGAAGCTGAAGAGTCTCAGCTACTGAGAGATGAAAACATTTAGCTCCCAAGGTTGCTGTTGGGAAGGCTGCACTTTAAAACACTAACAGCTCCAGGCTAGAAAGGGAATGGGTTTCTGGAGATAGGAAAAATGACAAAGCTGCTGTGCAATCTGTATTTACACAGGCAGGTTATGAATAATCAAACTCTGGATCCATTCCACTATGTCTGCTTATTGCTTGCATCTGAACAACAAATAAAAATAAAACTCCCTATTGTACCTACTTCAAGAACAGAGCCCAATAACCAAGTGCTAACACCGAGTGGTGGGAAACTACTTCTCATTATATGCAACTGACAAACAGCAAACCAAAGATTTGCAAACAAAACAGAACTCAAAAAACAGGAGAGTGAATGTTGAAAGTGGTGCTCTCTAACTAATTTTTTTTAAAGTTATTTCTGAAAAGACTGAGAAGTTGAATGAGGGGCAAAAAATAACTTCAAATTCTAACAGCTTGTGCTGAGAACAAGGATGGAGGCAGCCATCAGAAAACACTTGAGATAAAGGCACTCACAGGGATAAGACTGACAGACCGACAGATCACAGATTTACAAGTCATGGCCAGGACTGCTTAGACAGTCACAGCATTACCTAACTGGGGACTGAAGGAAGGGAAAGCCACATACACTCCTGCACCTTGCAAACACTCTTCCCCCACCCCCAAACTATTTTTAGAGACGTATTGGAAGAGGTATCAGTGACTGACAACAGGTTTTGTTCAAATAGATGAAACATTTTCTACCTCGATACATCGTCTCAGTTTCTCTGCTATTCTCCACTACTTCCAATTAAAAAAACTCCAGAGGCAATTCTGTGCAGCATAAAATCTAGCACAACCCATGCAAATTCCTGATTTTCCAACTGTGGGCAGACTGGAAACCACTACAATCACATTAATGCCCAATCACTTCAAATTGGGCAGTGCTGGCACATTAAACACTGCAGAATGGATCTAGACTTTTATTTCATTATGCTACTTAAAAAGTGAATCACTCTCAATCTATTCTTCTTCTACTGAATATTTTGAAATATGACTGTAAATCTGTACAAGGAGAAATCTGAATTCCTGTAGGTTTTTCTTCTAGACTTGCACTGTGTAGCTCACCAATGCAATTTTCTTCCTAAGCTATTGTACTGTGCAGTGACACAAAACTAGCATGAAAAAGGCCCAGGCACAGAAATTAGGTATTTTGGAACAAGGTCTGCTCCCTAACACCAAGAAGAAATGAGTAAACAACTAGATTCCTTACAAAGTAAAAAAAAGGAAATAATTTTAAAAACCCTCTCTCTCTAATAATGCAGGTTTTTGGGACAAATGTCTGCCACTCCCCCACCCAAACTTCCACAGGTACATTTAAACTATACTGACAAAGAATGATAAAAAAAGAAAAAAAAAAAAAAAAAAAAAAAAGTTGAATTTCACAGTAAACATTAAGGCTAGAAAGAGTTTTGTCCTTATATTCCCTCATTGTATTTATCTATTAAGGTTTAGTCTCTTCAGTTATGCCACACTGGAATAATAAAGAAGTTTATTTAATTAAATTATATAGACTTCATTAACAGAGTTTCAATAATGAAGTCATGAAATCAAGAAATTTCAAAACTTACCCAAAGGCAGAGATGAACACACAATCATCATGCAAAATATTCGCTACTCTTTCAAAGGTTCTGTAATTATCAGAGTCCTTTTGCTCAAAGTACCCAATAATATTTCTTCTGCTGCGCTGTAAAAACAAAGGTTGAATTATAACTTGCATCAAATTATCAAAAACTGTCATTACTCCCTACAGATATTAAATACAGAGATGCCACTCATTCAACAGTCAGTAAATGCAGAAATTATTTCTTTTTTGCCTTTTCAATATTGAGAAGAATCCTTGTGAATATTTTTTGGGTGAGAATTAAAAGTATCATGTCAAATACAACATATTATTCTTTCCAAATTTTTAAAAGCAAGCTAAATATCTTAGTAGTGGAGTGAATGCAGCTCAAAGCTACACTGGACTAAATTGTAATACTGCAAATGATCCAGTTTTCCACTCAGTTTAAAAAAAAACAAAAAAACATGGTACTAAACTTTCCACAGTTCAACATTGAAAAAAAACCCAGAGAAGGAATAAACTTGAAACACTTACATCAAGAGAACTAATTTCTTCCAAATCCTGGACCTCCCGAATAGGGTTACTTTTCTGCTGCCTGATGTAATCTGCGATTGCTGTCACTGATCTCTGGCCCCTGTATTCCCTCTTCATCATCATGCCATTCCGGAAGAGTTTCAGAGTTGGGTATTTGCTTATCCTGTACCTCTGAGCTATATCAGCTAAAAGAAATGAAGAAAATGAAAGCAAAGCCCTGCAAATACAGAAATACACTGAACACGGTTTCTTATGCATGTGTATGTTTGCCTGTATGTGGAATATCTGAACCAGCAGTTCTATATCTTTAAGTAACAAGAAGACAAAACAACTCCAAAAACAAATAAACAAACAAAACCAAACCTCCCAAAACCAAACCAACCAAAACCCTTCACACCTATATTCCTCCCATATACTGATCTTCATAAAGAAAAAAATTACCAAGATCTGCACTAAGCAAAGACTCAGCTTGGTCGTGTATACTTATTTAGTACACTTCTTACAAACAACTAGGAAGGCAAATTTAAGAGCACAGCAACAACATGAGAATCTTCAAAGCTTGCCAATCTCAGTTAATTAACCCACTTGAGAAAATGTTAATAAAATAAATAATCTCCTATTTTTCTTTAAACATATGATTTTCATCTCAGTT
The DNA here is from genome assembly GCA_013397295.1 of Polioptila caerulea. Taxonomy (NCBI): domain Eukaryota; kingdom Metazoa; phylum Chordata; class Aves; order Passeriformes; family Certhiidae; genus Polioptila; species Polioptila caerulea. The sequence goes on along the minus strand of VYXF01006322.1, from coordinate 327,405 downwards.
GCAATACTGGAAATACAACTGTCATGTCTAAAATGTGCAAAGTATTTTTTGAAGGCTGTGAAGGCCAGAAGATTTCTGTCACAGTTCTGAGACACTCAGGTTTTGAACAAACACAAAATTCCAGCTTTCTAAATTAAGGCAAACACCTCTCTGGTCAACCAGTATCATCATTCCCTTCAAGACAGGTCTTCATTCACATCTATACCTGCAGTCCAGTCTTCTTCTAGACTTGGACCACACAGAGCTTCAGACAACAAAGTAATATGCATTGGCATATTAATGCATATTAATCTAGAGCATGAGCTTTTTTCATCGTTATGTAACAGGCCAGTTATTTATTCCCAAGACTTACAAATGTACAAAGGGGGCTTTACAGGAAAATTAGAAGAGCAGCAAAGAAAAAAGCTAAGCAGAAGCAATACAGTCCATTTCCCACACATGTGCATCCTGTGCCCCTTGACTTCAACCACTACCAAGGCACTAATGTGGTTCTTCACTGCACTGCACCTCACCAGAATTCATGCCCCTTTGTCCCTCTCCCACTTTGCTAAATCACTGGGACACAGCAAATTGCAATAGGAATTGCAGCTAGCTCCCAGCCACACACTGATGGGGAAGCTTACACATAACCAGCAAGTGATTCATGGCACACTGAGCAGGCTCCAGCTGTCTTGAGTTTTTTGCTATAGTGTAGAAACTGGGTTTGTGCATCTGCAGTATTTAGCAACTCCTTTAATCAAAGTTTTTAAGTACTTAATAGCTTTGAATGCTCTTCCCCCTTTCAGATGTGGCTGAAGTCCAGCAAAGAACTTCACAGTTTTATGAGGAGGAACTGAAGAAATGAGGTAGCCAGATATACTTTGGGTTCTTAGGAAAGCAAGAATAAAAACAAACAATAGAGACAAAGTATGTAATGTCAGATATATTTCCACAAGCACTTTCCTTCGGCTTTTGCTTTGCTTAATTATTCTCTCCTGTTCACTCCTCTCCTGGAAATAAATCTAGACAAAAATAAAATCTCATAGAACCTGTGAAAACTGTTTATCTTCTTTTGCGGGGTGGGATGCAGGTTACCTATACCTCTGGACCTAAACTCAACTAAATGCCCCCCAAAATACGCCCACCTTCTCTGAGCTACTTAACCATTTGAGGAGATTCGTTCCAGTCAACCACACCCACCAAACTTCCCCTTCTTTTCTCTCTCAAGGAAAGACAGAGGTGCTGAATTCAGCAGACTGATTTATCCTATGGAGACAGAGAAGTTTCATTCCGTTATGGAGACAGAGAAGTTTTATTCTGCCAACAGAGAGAGGAAGGCATTGCAAGTGTGGCCTGTTCCCATGTCCTTACTTTTCATGGACAAGTCACAGGGTACCCTTCAGGTGACCTGGATTAGTCCACAGCAGGAAGGCAACCAAATGGGGTCCATGAGCACATGGGGCACAGTACTGAATGCTGTGAGAACAAATCCACTCTGACAAAAATGTCCCTTCTCAGTTACATATTTACCACAAAGCAGATTTGCTTTCTATCTTACACTTACTCTTTTTTAAAAAGAATGGAGAAGCCTGAATTCCACGCTGCCTGGAGAACTCCCAGTGAAATTATCAGTAATTTCAACTGCTGCTAGAATAATACTAATCCTACTCACAGCTTTAGTTACTGCAAATGGCCTCTGTACCAGTTGCACAGCTTAGATGAGTCTGAGAACTGAAAATAAAATATGCATAGCAAAGGAATAACAACCAGGTCTACTCTACAAAAATGTTCTCTAATATCTCCCAAGTAAAATTCAGAGCTTCACTAGCTTATCCCAGTTCCTAAAAAGCTTTGCATCACTATAAAACAGCACAGAATTCAGCCTATCAATTCTGACTAAGAGGCCTTGACTTGCTTGTTTCCTTAATATCCCAGAAGTGTATTTCTTAATGCACTAATTACAGTTAAAATTAAGGTAAAACATTTTATGTCCTCAATGAAGAGTACTTTTATTTCAAATTAATACAAATTTCTCCAGGGAAGATGCCAATATATTCAACATTAATGAACATTAGATTAACAATGTTTTCTTTCCTTAAACTCTACCACGTTTTAGTTAAAGTACCTAAGAGCTGCCTGCAAGAAGGTGGCAAGTGCAGCAGGGGAGGAATCACTTGATATTTGCTTGGTAGAAGACAAACAACACCTGCAAGCAGGCATTTCTGCCCTTCTCCCCTGCTGATAAAAGGACCTTTGGGCTGACAGTACATGAGTCGATCCAACCTAGCCCAGGGTCTGAAAAGGGACAAGGAGCACAACAACCTGTGTCAAGGCTTCCCAGAAACACATTGAGATTAATGGCTCCTCCTGTTACAGAACTGCACAGTAAAAGAACACCAAACCCCACTTTCTTGTCTCACAACACAGACTTTTCCCTCATGTTATTTCCACAGCTACAGGAGGATGCAAGGGTTGAAGAATGGGCATTCAGGGGGCCATGTCTGTTCTCCAAGATGGAGACAGCAGTACCTAAGGATGTGGATCTTCATCAAGGGCTGAAGTTGTGTAAAAACATTAATGGTAATAAATGCCCACTGTCAAAGCTGAATTCAAACATTATTTCTTAAGTCAGTACTTGCATGATCTTTACAAATTACATTGAGATTCCATGAATGCTAGTATTTGAACTAACACAGAGAAATGACACTCCTACACAAGCAAGTATTTGAAAACCATCTTTTTACAAAAAATAAAATGCAAGTACATGAAAAATTGTTTGAATTAATTCAAAAGTCAAATAGAGTAAACCTTAAATGCTTCATTAAGCCCTGGCATTTGATACAGGTAGAGTTAGCATAAGCAGTGCAACTACAAAATTATATTCCTTTTAAAATTGGAAATACACAATGCAAATACATGGAATATTGTTTGAGCTCATGCACAGACTGCATTAGTTATAGTAAATCCTAAATTAAATTTAAAAATATTTCCTGAGATTCCCGCTGCCCCTTTTCTGATGAAAAGAGGTATTTGAAACAGACAAGGGCAACCTACCCAAAAAAAAGTCTCCCAACTACAACTTTATGAGTTTTTATTTTCTTCAGACATGAAGGTACCTAAAAGGAATAAACCTTGTGTTTGTATTTTGCTGAATTAATCATTAAATCACAAACCTAGCATTTGTGCTCCAGAATAGTTTCACATTAGTTATGACAGGAAGCTACTGACATACTTGATCATCTTCTTTTCTTCTACAAATCAGAAACTCTGAGCACAGCAATGACTGTAGGATTCAGATTATTTTATCCTCCCCATTTTGCACGTTTACCTGTTGACATCCAACCATTTCCAAACTGCCCAGACTTTTTCCACTATTCATTCTGCCAACTCCAATAGGAATATCTTACAGCTGCCCAGTTCTCTTCAGAGATGCACTGTATTGATACTTCTCCTGAGCAAAGCTCTGTCTTACAACAGGGAAGAGACAGCAGCTCTTGTTTTGAAACAAACTTTAATGTGAAACCTGACATTTACAATCATGTTTTCTAGGACAGTCCCCCACATGACCTTCTGAGCAAGATCCTCTAAGAAAGCAGGCTTTGTGAGCTATCATTTGTGATCCATATCTTCATCATATCTCTTGTACAGTCAGCCATTTCTCCATTGTCAGAGCATCCTGTGTTCCTCTATTCAAAGGAACGCCAAAGCCCATTTTTGGGGTGTGTCAGGCTTTTCTCATGGTGTGTACACACATTACCCAAGTGACAGCTTCAAGCAAGCACAGAGCCAGTGACTAGTTTCAGAGGATGCTCCAGACTCTAGGTTAACACCTCAACACACTAGCCAAAGTTCACCTAGCCAGATATCAATCACGTCACCAAGAACCTCAATTCCATTGCCACCAAGTTGAAATTAAATGTACAATGAATAATGTGTTGAAAAACTGCACCAAGACCCACTATATTGAAGAAGGCTCCCACCCACAATGTAGCTAAGGAGGTCCTTGCCAGTGAAGGACCAGCAATATTTACAAGGATCACTATTAACTCAGTACACTGTTCTAATTTTTCAGGGCCATAATTCACACTATGACTAAACAAACATTTAGATGTTAAGTCCACAGGACTGGTTCTCAAAAAACATGTCCAGTAGGATTTGAACAATACTGATAATTATCCTAAATGCCTACCTCATCATATAAGGCACCACCTGAAGAATTCACATGCTGAACAGAGGACTATAACAGCCTGAAAAGTTATCTGAAAGAAAATCAAAGTTTCAAAACTCAAACCCTGTAAAAATAACTTCTGAAAATACCCAATGTCCCTTTTTCTAGAGGAAAGGGGGATGGTGTCTTCATGTTGTCTGAGGAACAGCTAGCACAAACTCAAGTTTCTGCATTTCCTAACTTTGATGTTATATGATGGTTGTAGGAGTTGCACAGTTACATAAAGAGAGAGCTTGAATTTTCTGGATCTAACACTAACCTTTATTTCATGTGTCAAATCATCTTAAGTCTTCCTTACCCTTCTGCAATATCTTCCATCTCAAAAATAACAAATTCTTTCAGCTGTATATTTGAAGCTGGAATGACCAAATGAGTATTCTGCTTGCTCACTGGAGATCAGTCAACATCTTTTGAAGTTCCTCAGGCTACCCACCAGGGCACACTACAGATGACAAATGAAATCTGTCTTTGATAGATACATTTTACTTTCATAATACACCATAAATTCTCCCCAGTTAAACTACTGCTCTTGTGACACTTGCAAGAAATCATAAGCCCTAGTGGAATACTCAGAAGGAGAAGATTTAGAAAGGAACTTGGGAAACCATCTAAACTAGGCATCCTACTCCAATGATTGTGATACTGGTGACTTGTAGGATGGTAGAAAGAAAGCAATCAATACTCTGTATCAAACTCAGGTAACAGCAAATTTAAACCCCCTTCTGCTGAAAAGGAGCATTCACAACAGCCATGCCTGCTCTAAGCAGGGCCTCATCAGTAGGCATCCCATAACCTTCTCTGGCAGACTAATAAAATGGCTCTCCTGAGGAGTGCCATCAACAACCTCTCCAAATCACTTACACTTTTTATTTTATCCAAAGATAACTCTCTCAGACTGATTTTTTTTTTCCCAAGCCAAGTAACTAGAATATAATGAAATCTTCATGTTTGTTTAGAGTTTCATTTAGAGTTCCTTTATGAACTTCTATATTTGTTATCACTGAGTTCTTTTTCTTACCAAAGGCACAGTGGCAACACAATCACATCTCTGCAGACTAACATTAGCAACATGAGCACACATTGGACAGCCACACATGGAGCAGCAGCTCACAAAACTGATGGAAAATACCATTCCCAAAACATTTTGAATGGAAGAACAACAATTCCCTAAACAGTCTGTCCAGCAAAGCATCTCTTTACATAGCCTCAGTGAGAAATTGATTTATGTTTGGAGGCACAAAGATCTATTCGAACTAGCTACTATTTTTTATTTAACTAAGACACCAAAGGAAATCAGGGTGCAGTAGAATCAACCCCCCAATATATATACTTCAATTTACAAGAATTCTGTACCACAGCTCCCAATGCTGAATTTAGAGAAACTGACCAAAATATAAACTCTCACCCAGAGAAATGTGAGTTCTAGATTGCAATATTCACTCAGAGAGAACTGAAACATAGCAAATCTATTGTACCAAGTGAATTTCCAACACTGCTGCTTAACACAAATGATTAAAAAAACCCTGAAACACAACCAAGGAAAAAAACCACCCCAAAAGCCCCAAACAAACAAAAATCCCCAAACCACGAAACAAAACCTTCCTAATAATGTCTATATGGTAAGATCTTCTGTAATTTTATATGGAAGACCACTTTTACTAGGTATTATACTTAGATGAGAGGTGTCTAATTATTTAAGATAAGTTAATTACAAAACTAAACATACCAAACCCAAAGGTTTTAACAAGACACAATGTAGCAGAACTCAGATATTTTTAAGTTATAAAAGGATGGTCTTGGAAAAGCAAAGAGCACCTGCTTAACTACCTGCTTCAGATTTAACTTTAATATATGTTACACACCAGCTTAAACACAGCCTGGTGACTTTGCCTACACATTTCAGGTATAATTATCTTCCACAATATTATAAACGAGTATAAAATATAAAACATACAGAGGCTTAATACAGTGTTAATAAGTATATTTCATATTTTATCACATAAGGCACTATCACTTTCCAGAAAAACATCTTTATATTAGCTATAAGAGCAGACAGAATGATGGTTTTGTCATTAGGCATCAAACATTTGGCAGTACATCAATAATTCTCTTTAATTTGCTTTACCCTCAGAAGCTGGTGTGAGCTGTGTTGGGCCCTGCAGTGTGCTTCAATAATAGTGCATTAAATAGAAAGTATCTATGCCTGAGTGACCATTCTGAAAGCTGTTTCTGAGTGGCCAGAAATCAGCTATTTGGATTCCCTACAGAGTCTTGGCCTCAAAAAGAACCAGATCATTTGTAATGCAAATAATCCAGCATCTCTAGAGCACCATTCTAATAGCAAATTACTAGTGGTATGACATCTACAGGCATAACAAACAACCAAAATATTGACATAAAACCTCTAGTGTTGCTAGAATTTGTAAACACATACAAAAATATAAAGCTTAAGTAAAAAATCCCAAACCACTAACAATCTTGACACCAGCATTCAGCAAAATACTTCAGCAGGCCCAGCCTTGATAATATAGTAATATCTACTTTCTTACTAAAAAGCTGCTATCACAAATGTTAAAATCCAAGTTAAATATCTAAAACTTTAGGACATGCCCAATAACTGTGTGCCATGAAATGTACCATTGTTTAAAACCCAGCAAATAAATACTAGACACTGGGAATGACATACACAGCTTTGTTATTTCAATTCAAAGAGGCAATGTAAATTGCCTGTCATTAAAGGATTTTATTTTTAATTCTCACATTTTACATCTTCTGTAACAGCAGTTGTGCTCATCTACTTAAATGAAGGACAAAAATAGTAAATACACAGAACTAATGGCATTCCAGAAATAAAAAGAAAAACTAAAACTCCTGGCTGCCTCCTACTATTTAGCCCACTACAAGTACTCCCAGGAGAAGGATGACAATCTCTTCTGCAGCATCTCCTACTCTTAGCTCTCTGTAACAAGCACCAATTACCTTAATTCAAAGGGCATATGAGAGGATTAAGCAACCAACTTTTAAAGTGTTTTAAACACTTGGCGGAGGGCAAAAAAATCTTTTCTTAACTATAACTGCTAAGACAAGAATGTATCATAGCTAAACACTGGGCATCCAGCAGCCCAGACTCTCTGAGTTATTCAAGCAACTGAAGCTATAACAACCAAAGCAAGGACTTCAGCAGTTAATTTAAACCTTAACAATAAAACACAACAACACAGGCTGATTTTACTATGGTCTTTAGTGAGAACTTTATAGAAAGTTTTGTTGTCATTATCTTGACATGAAAAGATGAGTCAATTTCCAGTGATGCTTGTTCTTACAAATTAACAGTTTTGTAAAGCCCAAATACCATAACCAGTAGTGATTAAACTGAATTTCTGCTGTTAATACTCTTTGGGAATCACAAGCCACTGTAAAGAAATTATTCCTGGAAATGCTGTTCTCCAAGAAGTATAAAACAACACAGCTGATCCAATAGAGTAATAAAAATCCTGGTACTATCCATTTGCCTTTCAATGTGCAGCAGATGTTCCTCACATTTTACTTATTAAGGGATTTAAAAGGAACTTTAGGGATTAGTATCAGCATAAAATAAGATTTTGCGTATCACTTTCATGTATGTCTGGGCATGGGGAAAACTCAGCCTAAATAGGCAACTGTTTGCTGGCATGTGTAACAACAGCAGAGCAAAGCTCTGACCCCTGCCTGGCTGTGAGAAAGGAAACCTACAGCCCCCACCATGACTCCAAGGTGGAGGGAAGATGTGATCAAAACATTCCTCATGCTAACAGTAGTAGATCACCCCTTCCTCTCCTCGGTTGTGAAGACCTGCATCATTTGTTGCACTACTGCTTCTCTGAGCCAATTCAATTTATAATCACAGCCCTTTTTTCCTCATTAAATGACATAGGCTGAACTGATTAAAAAAAAGAATACTGATGGATGCAATGAGAAAGAAACATTAGAAATTGCCCTGACAAATTTGGAGGAAGAGGTCTGCTGATGTAATAAAAGTAACCCTGGGCTAAATGATGGGCCAGCTACACTTTGCATGGCTATTTAGCATATTTCTCAATAGAATTACTAACTTGGTAGCAGGACAGACCAGAAAAATCTAAATCAGGATTTACTTACAATGCTGATCACAGTCTACTCTAGCAAACACCACTTGATTCTTATCTGGATATTCTTCTTTGATTACATTAGAAGCTTCCTCAAAAATAGGATGTAGCATTTGGCTGAAGCGGCACCTGTAAATAGAACACAAAATCATAATTTCAAAATATCACTTTGAAATATTTCAGTTGATGACTACCAGAACATTTCAATCTTTGAAGGAAAAAGAAAAAAAAAGAAAAGAAAGAAAAGCCATTGGAAAATTCACATCTACCTATAATCATCCCAGTAACTGACTGGATAAAAATCAGTTCCAAAATAACTTGAATAAATCAGGTGTGGAAAAAAAAGTAATTCTGAAAGAATACATAGTTCAAGATATGCTCCCCTGCTTTGTCTCCCTAGGAAACACCATTAATCAATTATAAGTCTTTAGGAAATATATTCTATTCAGAAAGTAGGTTGTTAATTTTTTTCTACCTGAATTAGCCCACAGAAAGTGATTTTAAAAATGTACTAAAAGAAGTTCCTTTGGTTGTTGAGACTGAAATATTCACCAACACCTTCAAGAAATATCACAGGTAATTTCCTACAGGTCAGCAATACAAGTTGTAATTATTATGTAAGCTATTATTGTTCAGGTTTGGCAGAATTTGAGCAGACTGCTTTTACAGCAGTAAGAATAAAGAAAACCCTAAGGGTCCCTTCTTCCAGTAATGTCAGATTTTAAAGCAAATTCTCTCTTTTTGCCCACAGAAAAGGTGGCAGGATTGTAAAGATGCTTCGGTGGCTTTAGGGAGTTTAAGGTAACAGTAGTGCACAAGCCCATTATTAATAAGTCAATAAAATTATTTTATAATCTGTCCTTCCAAACATATGGTAGATTTTAAAATTGGAGGTGCATAATAGCACTGTAGAAACTATGAGAATGAGACTTGAAGGAACAGACTTGAAATAAACCAGTCTGCACTGGAACCCACCTGGAACTTCACAGTGAGAGCCTGGGAATGCAGTTATGTCTGCAACAGCAAACATGTAAGTGAAGAGTAAACCTTGCTCTGAAAATGCCAAGAGAGCTGAAGTCCACCTTCTGAAAAAACCTGACTCTGGGCAGCCCAGCTGTATGCTACACATTATGTAGCATGTATAGGTTACCATGTATATACTACAATGGCTTTTTGCTCCTCATTCTTCTCCACCCTTAAAACAGAGAACTTCCATGACTGAAATGGATCTGTTCTCACTCAAAAGTCAGGTTACATCACAGACTGGCAGTGTGCTATGTTGAGGGGTTATTGCTGTATGTCTAAGGTTGTAATGTTTTGAAACTCTAGCCTATTATAGTGTGAACAAAGCAAGCATAGACAGGAGAAGCAATCAGGACATAAACCCAGGAAAGAACTGGTCTGAAAGCAACAGACTACTGTATTTTCAATTAGAAAACTACAGCCAAACATGAAAGTTTTCAAAAAACAGAAGTTTAAACATAAAAAACAAACAACTTGAATAACTTACCAATCAGCATAAAAATTAACTAAAGCAAAATCTGCATTGTCTGAGAAGAAAGAAAAAGAAAAAGCCCAATGTCAAATTGTGAGGCAAACTTCTCAGTTCTTTTATCTGAGATTATAAAAGTATGTGCAAAAAAAACTACAGAAGCAAATATTTATAGATAATTCAGCATAGAGTTTAGTCTGATTGCTAGAAAACTGCTGGGACAAATCTTATCTGAAATATAATCTGAAACAAATGGGAAAGAGATGAAAGAAGCCTTCAGTCAAGTGTTCTATTGACTTTATTACAGATACATAAACAAAAAAATGTAAATACTTAAGGCATTAAGATACACAAGAAGTAATTAAATTATACATGCGGTAAAAATTATTTCTGGATTTAAAATTAGGGCACTCACATCAAGAAAATGAACTCTAGTAGCTCTTAAGCACTAGCTCTATTATTCATAAGTGTTAAAAAAAACACTTAAAAGCTGAAATTCCAAATATTTGGGGTAGAAGACTCATGAACAAGCAGCCTGTCTGTGCAACTTGCTCTGTTTGTCCTTACTTGTCTTATTTAACCTGGATACTATGGCAAAAGGTAGCAAAGAGACCTTCAGTCCCCAGAAATAGAAAAATGCTAAGGAACACTAAAAAAATGCAGTATTACAGGGATACACATAATGAGGTAATGAAATAATGTTCTTATGCATTCCTTCTCGCATATAAAAGAAAAATCAAAAAAGGATCAATCTCCTGCCCAAAAATAAAGTATAATCTTTACAGAATATAATAACCAATGATGCTTTAAATTGATTTTTAGGAGAGCTGGCCTAGACATTGAAAAAAAATGAAATACATATGCAAACTACAGAATACCAGCCACAGCTTTGTAAAGCAGAAATGCTGACAAAGCAGAAAATTGGCAAAGTTACAGAGGAGGTACATGTGAAGATAAGCATGCTGAAAGCCTGGAAAAGACAACATGCTGATCAAGAGACAAGTCTTGAGTAGGCTGGAGAATACCACGGTTTGATTACAATTATGGTGTTAAGATTTTCATAACCAGAAAGGGATGCAATTGGTGAATAGGTAAATAACGAGCACTGAAAAGTTTAGGGTTACCTCTGATGCAGAAAATATTTTGTGAAAGTAATGGGATGAATTTTAAAAGCACTTACACTTAGCATATATTCCCTTTTGTGAATTACACTGTATAAAATAATTCTAGATTTCCCACCATAGAAAAGGTATTTACAAACAGCTCTCATATCACAAAGCAACCCCATAACTTAAGGCAGATTCTAGTCCAGACCTTAAAAATTATTTTTCCTCCTGGATATATTTGAAACAATGCAATAACTTTTTCCTTCAAAGACAACCAGATACAGGCAAGTTGCATACTTCTCAGAGGAAAAGGTTTCGGACAAGAAACACATATCTGTTTAATTTAAAGATCTCCATTCTATGAGCCACCAGAATCAGAACAGTGCTTAACCTGAGGAAAGGCAGAGCTGAAGAAGCAAGACACTTAAGGCCCATTACCATGGGTTTCACTTGCTGCTATTTTCTGGGGGGAACTTTTAAAATGCCCTCTAGACTGATTTTGGTTATGTAATCAAGCATTCCCTCCTGTAAACAAGATAACAGTTATTTTCTTGAGACACTTCAAATTCTCATTGCAATATATTAGTTCAGACAGCTAATTTCGACCACAGGCATTTAATATTTCTAAGCTGATTGCAATGCATATATTCAAAGATAGGATATGAATATTCATTTAATATCACTGCAATATTCACACAGATAAGTAACTGCAGACACACAAAGAAAAATATTATACAAAGTACTCACTTAAAATGTCATCTATATTTCCACTATCTAGACTTGTTATTTCACTTCTTGCTGGATTAAAAAGCCAAGACACCTAAAAAGGGAAAGCAAACCAGTAAGGTATGTTTCAGCAGTAAAGTAGTAACTGATGTGTGATTTTTAAGTGTTGCAGTTCAAAAGCTGCTGAAGAACAGTAAAAGAACTGCAATTCAGTCAATGCATTTCAGATGACAGCAGTACTACAAATACACAAATAAACTACAGATATAACATACTTTCACATTTAAAGCAAAATTAGTTCTTTTAATACAATTCTCTATTATGTAGCCAGAAATGTTACAGGTAAATTTTGCAATTCAAGAGTGACTTATATTCATAACTTCACTCTGAAGAAAGAAATGAAACCCCATTTCAGTGACCTCACACAGCCCAGAAGCATGTGGGCACGGAGGTTTTACCCAGAGACAAGTCATTCCTTCTGTCACTTACAGGATTTGTCTGGTAAAAAGTTTTTCATTAAGTAGAGCCTCAACTGCCTGCATTTTTATTGCTGTTTTAGGAAACAATTTCAATACATCTAACTCAACTAGCTACAGTCTTTTATCTCCTTCTGTATTTCCACTTGACACTGCTTCAGTCCCAGCATGCAATAGGCTTATCAGACTATAAAGACCAAGACTCCACATCAGCCAAATCATTCAATTACAAAGCAACATTTATATTACTCTTAATGCAACTCTCATAGCAATACAAAGTTTTATGGATGGACACCCTCATTTTCAGTGCAACTGGCCCAGATCTTTTTTTCGAAAATGCAGTGGAAGAAATAAGAGGTAGAGTTCTATCCCAGGTGAAAGAGGTGTCAGTGAATTACAATTTATTTTTGCTTTGAGAGAGACAAGTGTGCAAATTTTTGAGTAGGATAATATAGATTCTTGTCTGGGACATGGATGTTTCCATCCTGAGTAAGCCAGTCAGATAGGCATCACTTCTCTAAGCACAGTCAGGGCTGGGACCAGATGCTCTGCTGTGATGTCTTCATGTTTTCAAAGTTGCCAGAGGTAACAGGTAATGAAAAGGAAGGGTTTTGGAAGACAACTGACAGGAATGCACAGGTTGAGGATTTGGGCAGAGACCAGAGATTAACAGGGACACCCCGCACTGAGATGTAGCAGCACACAACACACATGCTATCAATGTTCCCAGAGATTGACTTACTCCTTGAGGAGCTAAAAAAACCTGCCTATGGCTCAAGAGGCACCAAGGGAAAACACAGCTAAAAGTATAAAGACCATCCAAATAAAACCACACAGAGCAGTTGTATAGCAGGAAACAGTTATACAAGGTTCTCTGCATTTATAGAAGAGCCTGAGACCTATCCTGAACCTACAGTAGGACCATGACTACAAAGAACAAGCCTCCAGGATATACCTGCCTTTGATACTGTTTACAATTTATCAAAAAACCCATTTAATGTCACACAACAAATTCCTAACTTTTATTACAAGTGTATATGAAATATTTGTTTGAAAAAAATCTGCCAAACAGGATCCCTGCTTTCCTTAAGATCAGCTTCAAAAATGGTGGGAAACTTCTACAGCGAGACATTGTCAACAGCTCTAAATCTATCACAGTAAATTGCACACAGATGAGATTTGCAGCAATCAGTCATTTTCAATTCTTTCTTTTTTTCGTATCAGTAATCAGAAAGATTACTAATGTGGATCACTATTCAGTTCCCAGTGAAGATGCTGATCCTTTTGCATTTCCCATATGGAGGCCCTTGGGTAGCGTATAACTCTATCTTACACTACAGGCTGAAGACACACCAGCTGTACCAGTGCTTCTCTCTTGGTAGTTGAACAAGATAACATTCTTAAATGCAAATCTAGGATTTGTGGTGGAGTTTGCACAGTGTTCCTGTGGCACTTCATCTGCCTGAGACAAATGTCTGAACTATGGCTCAAGACAACTGTAGAGAAACATACCTAGTGGTTGAGCTGTGAGATCCAGAGACTAAACAGGCAGTGTAACAACACAGTCTGCCAAAAAATTATCTGATTAAGCAAGCTATGCAATGCACAAGTTCCAGCAGGCCAGTGTTCAGAAAGTTCCTCTGAAGATGCTGGCATTGCTTACTACTGAGCAGAAAGAAGGTAGGACTCTGCCTTTGGAGCGAGAAGCTTCCTGTATGGGCCTGGATCCACACTGGTCAAATCATCCCAAGAGAAGTAACAGCTGATAGCAACTATTAGTGCAGACACCTCCCTATCACCCCTTGGGTGCTGCATGGGGTGACAGCTTCCATGGTGCTGCTGGGGGCAGGCTCTGGTAGTACAAGTTATGTTTGCAGTGAGTAATGGTCAGGTCAGCACGTGCTGCTCAGGTTTTGTCTGTATGCACCTGCTGCTCTGTTGCAAATGTCAGGTTTGACCTAACTTGTGTCCAACTGAAGCAGTAGCTACAATTAACAATACAGTTGGAATATTGTTCTAGAAAATAATGGATAGGATATTTCAACAATAATTTTCTTGGCCATCATCTGATCCTCCTGCAGGACTTCACAAATTCAGTGTTCTAAGGCTTCAGCTGCCCTGCAAGGCCTCCAGAACCTCTGATCACCCTGAAAACCACAGAGCTACTTATCCTACTTGTAATCTTGGACAAGGTTTGTTTACAGAGAAAATCCACACAAGCCTCTAGAAAGCAGGAACTTTTCAGCTGCTGCACACAAGCTCTGCATCACCATTCACACTTGAAAAGAATTTCCACAGTAGGTCTTGGTGTAACTTTTTTCACAGGAGCTCAGCAGTAGCAGTTCATATTGTCCAAACAAACCGGATGGGTAAGAGAACAGTTTCTTAAACCCTCTTGGCTTTTTCTAGTATAACTTTCCTGTAGCAAGACAAATCTTATCTAATAGGATAAGCTGCACATAAATTAAACATAACATGGATAAGTGTATTATTTGCAGTTGAGAAATAGGCTCTGTTACTTAGCAGATACACTTCAATGGATCAGGAACTGTAGTCATGTTTGTAGATTGCCACAATACACTTAAAGTACATTTAACTTGCAATGCAAATATTTAACAGCACCAGGAAAGCACAGGATTTACTAACCAATGAGATCCTCTTCTACACTGTGCTATATGCAGGAAAAAAAGGAATTAAAATCAATACTTCTTTATAGCATAAATAAATTTTGTGATTGCTTTCTTAACTCTTAGTGTGGAAATGTGGTGCAAGCTGCACATACCAAGGCATTAACACCAAAATAAATATTCAAAACAACTTCATATTGAAGGTGAAAAACAAATTTACCATATACCCTATTGTCTCTTTATATTACAGTAGTGGAAAAATACTGAGACTACTTTTCCCCAAAAATTGCACAAAATCTGAGATAATTGAAATACTTTTTCCACTAGAAGTATGAAAATTTCTGTTTTGTCAAATATATTCATAATCATGTTCTCAAACATTTTACACTGACTAAATAATTGCGGGTGCCAAACTTTTAATATAAGTAGACAGACTCAGGGAAAAAAAAGCATTCCTTGAAGAAATGTCAATAAATATGCAAGATTCACTCCAAGTGAAGCTTTCATTAAGGTATAATGCCTGTAAGGAAGAAAACACCTCCTTTTGACCCAGTAATCTTGCTGTCCCATGGGATGCAGGAGGGTTTATGATATTACTAGTATTACTATTTATTATGAAGGAATACAAATTTGTATTTAAATTGCTAAGAAGCTACACTGTTCTGAGAATACTTTCTGACCTTTTTTGCAGCCTGTGCTTGATACCTATGAGCAGAAAACAAGACATTTTTGAGGAAACAATTTCTAAATATCAGCTTCACACCTTATAACAGGCATTGAACATAAGTTCTGAAAAACATACTGGCTAAGAAAAGTATTCAGAAGTTTTCACTTTTAAAACTTTACATTCCACTGGCTCATAGCAGGACATATGGATGATGGTTCATTTTTGTAAGTGAAGTAAAAAAGAAATAAATTTCAAACTGGCATCACAAGATAGCTACAAACTCATTGAAGAAAGCATCTTGAAAAAATAATTCAAAAGGAAAATAGGTTACTCAGGCACACCTGAAAACAACTCAGGTTTCTGCATTTACACTGGATAAAATTAAGGATTTTTTATATTTCTACTTTTCAAACATTCAAACCAGAAATCTGAAGGTTAAATTAAGTAGCTATGAAATAAAAAGGTTTTTAAAAATGGAGTGGAATATGGCATATTAAATACTTGAGTGAAGCTGCTCAGGTTAGACTAGGACATTTATAATCTATTCACAATCATTTAACGCTACAGAAAAATGACAAAACAAATGTAGACTGAAACAAGCAAATGTAGAAAGCTTTACGCACTTATAGAACACATTGCTGGGGGGAAAAAACCAGGAACTGAACAATGTGTTCACAAAGATAAAATTTAGCTCATATGGGGGGAGGGAAGGAGATGACATATACAAACTCCTCTGGCCCTCAGAAATACTGTCAAATAAAGCAGGAACATCATGGCTCAGGTTCCTGGGAGTTTCTGGAGATAACAGTCATCGTGCTTTTACTGGGAAGTTTAATTCGTACAGAAATCAGCGTTTCTGATCAAGTTTTCGTCCTTACTTGAAGTTACACAATGGCTTAGGGAGCCAGTACCAGTCACTTCCGAGGAGTAACTATGAATTAGCTGAGATTTATTCTGATTGGTTCCAATGAAAGACCTCAAAGCACTGCTGGAAAGCCACTATCAACCTCCCAAACTCGTCATGCAATGCCACACAAGTATCCTTGCACAAAACAAAATGCCTGGACAGCTCATACCCAACACTCAACCTCTGCCAGGTTTCAAATCACTTTCCCAAAGAGGAAATAAAAGCACATCCAGTTTCAACTCACCTTCTGCTGACAGCATTGCTGTTCAATTGCCATTCCACACATCCAATTAATAAAGCCTGCTGGTTATTCAGGAGATTTAGGTCAACCTTTTATCAACATTTTACCACCACCAGTTAGTGTTGTTAGTTCTTTAATTGCTAACTGGTAAGGAGACACAGACCTATAGGTTTAATGGTATTTCTTTTCCAAGTTTATTATACTTCACATGCCATTTTCTTGCAGAAGATTTTAACAGTTTAAATGTGCATAACCTTAGAATTGCAAGATAAGTTAAAAAGAACCCAGGTCTGTTGCATTCCAGTTCTTTGTGCCATTGTTTTTAATGCACATAATGAAACAGAGGTCCTCATTTCCAAAGTAAACTATCTGTAGAATACAGAAAATTTATTCACAGAGTATTATGATTTCTAATTAGCACTACACCTGCAAGGCAATCAACAAGAGCAGCCTTCATTTTCACATGCTAAACTTTTCATTTACCTTTTCCTCCTGCTCGGAAATCCTAAAGGCACACAACTAAACCATCTTTCTCCTCTAACACAAAATCATTTTACATTTGGCAACCAGGTCTAGCCCACACCTAATCCAGACTGACATGCTGAAGTTCCTACCTGGAGTCCAAGCCCCCAGGACCTCGCTGCTGACTGTCAGTTCCTGAGTACCTCTTTTTTTATGCATGCTGCTGATCTGCTGCTGCTCTGAGGTCTGCATTAAACTCCTGGACAACAGGAAGCAGACAGATTAACAGCCTGCTGCAGCATGATACAAACTGAAAGCACCCCCAGAAGACAGCAATGCCAAAGCTGACAAGACATAGTAAGAGCCCCTGAATTTTGGCTTCAGAACCATCAATCAGGAACATCTCGCTGGCAGCATTCCCCATAATGAACCCAAAGTTCAGAGCAGAGAGGGGTAACAGTAAATTGAGAATGCTGAGGGAAAATAAAAAAAAAACCAAACATTATTCACCCTCTCAGGGAGAGCAGTTCAGCTCTTAGTTGTCACCACTTGGTTCCAGACTGTGCCCAAACATTTTCATTACTTAGACTGACTGCTGCCATCCGTGATAAATATGCAGGGTTTTTATTGGTAATGTAAGTTGCTTTCATTATAAGACTATGAGACAAAGATCTATTAGTCCAAAACATTAACTAAAGATCCCTTCTCAATTATATTCAAGTTTCCATAGCAATTCTTAAGTGGGTAACAAAAAATTATTTTCTCATATTTTTTCACTTGAGAGCTATATCTTAAATTTAGTCAGGAAAATCTGAAATGCTCAGAAGAAGCTACTTAAAACAGATTTAAAGATTGAGTTACTAATGTTCAGAATAGAGAAAAAAATCTAACTAAACAGAACTACGGACAATATATAATTTAAAAAGTAACCACACTTGTCCAGCCTTGATACAGTTCACTTTTACACTGTTTTAGCCAAACAGTGCTGTAACTCCACAGAGTTAAGTAGAGACCACTGTATTGAAGTCACAGAATTTTTTGTCCTCCCCATATCTTGTTGTCTACTCCCTTTTTAAGTGTGTGGAAGGAATATTTGATGCAGGTGCATATCTTATTAATACCCAAAAACTTATTTTCAAATGAAAATACTGAAAACAGAAAAATTCACAATTTATAACGTTATCTTTGAAAATTGAAATTATATTGATTTGACACACCAAATCAGGAAAAAGAACTCACAGCTAATGGCCCCTAAAACTGAATGTAACACAAGCAAAGGAGTTGAAGGATTGTTCTCTTTTACTGGGAGTGGTTCACAGCTTCAGAGATCTCCCAATGGCCTGACACCACAGCACCAAGGATTTCCAGAAAAATGGATAAGTTATCCTCTCAACAGTTTGTGAACTATCATTAGCAGACACAAGATGTTCATTCTAAAAGTCCATTGCAGGGATGAGAATTAAACATCATTATCACAACATGCAGTCCAACGCATTGCATTTTTTTCCACAAAGCTATTAGTAGCAGAATCATGCACCCAAAAACAATTCTAAAGCTTAAGTCTTTGGGCACAAACCTATGGATCACGGCCCTTTATAGAAGTATTCAAGCAAGGGCTCAAAAAAATGACATGAGGCGTGTCTAAAAAAATGTCACAGAGATAAGACCTGTAATTGATTTCCAGTTGAATTATTTGTAACTTTCAGTTATTTCTCTTTGTCTTTAGGGAAAAGAGTAATCTCCAGTCAGGGTTACGATCCACTGGTTTCCTTGCCTTATACATCCACATAGAGAGAACACAGTCCATACACCTTCAAAAGATGTAAACAGCTGTCTGAACATCTGTATTAATTTGTGAATAATGAGTGCTCCACATCTTCACAACTAGGAATCTACCTTCAAGCCTGTTTCACAGATTTAAAGCTATGAATTCAGCTCCCCAGGAAACTACTGAAAACTCTGAATCTTTAGATATTTTATCTACCAAACTGCTTCTCTTAAACAAGCAGACAGAATTCCCTGAAAAAGAAAGGTCACATTTGTGCAGCTTTTTAGGAAAAAACACCTCATGTTCCGATAACTTTCTTTTCCATTTTGCCAGTTGCTCTGATTATTTGGCAACAACACAAGGATGCACTTTCAAGGAGTAACAGAAATACAAATGCCATCTCCAAAATGATTAGCACAAATTAAGCAGCTGTTGCTGTGTATGAAAGCCAGCACCCTCAAGGTCCTCAACTTGTTAAAGCACGATCCAACAATATGAAATAAAAGGCAGCTCAGTCTTGTCAAGACTTTGGTAAGGCTGGCAGAGCAGAATAGTTTGCTACCCCTTTTTGCTAACTCAAGGAAAAAGGCCCTGTCTCTATTTTGGCCACTGCTATTAAATGTAAAACCCATTACCAAAAATTTGTTGTGGACAGTTTAAACCTTGGAGACTGTGTATTACTATTCCATTCCTCAATACAGAAAGCAACACACTACCCTGTTATTCATTAGAATTTACAGGCTTTCCTGTGCCCTTTATTGTAGTTTTTACACAGAATGAGAATGAGAAATAGAATTTTTACGCAGAATGAGAAAATAGCTTTTATTTTTTTTAAATAATACAAATGCATTTATGTTTTGTTCATTCTTGGACTGGTGATGAAAAGGCATATTAAAATGAAACAAAAACTTTTATGTCTTTCTGTGGGAAGAGTGGCCACAAAATTCAGAATCTCTCCTTTAAAGCATAATCTTAGAGGAAGAAACCAAAAGTAGATGTAGTGTTTCCATAAGAAACTGTATTTCTTATGCCACATGAATGTTTGTTACCTTGGAATAATTTGAAGGATTGAACACATTAGTGGATAACTGAATTTTTTATCCTTGCTGCCTACATACATTCTACTGCTTTAAAAATAAACACAATTTCTATTTTGACAAATTTTACTACATATTGAGTTTATTCTTCAATAAGACAAACCCAACTTTTTTTAAAGTGAAATGATCAACTTCAACACCTACTCACTTCTAGCTGCTTAGCTTTTTATTAATTATACAATCTAGTTGCAATACTGAATAAATGTTTACCCTTCTTCTCCAAAACATCAAGTTCTCCAGATCTTTGCCTTATCAAGAAAGGTGGAAACTTTAAGCAATGACAAAACTGTTCGGTTTTATCTTTCAGCTAGAACTTGTTTTAAGAATGGGTATGAATTACTGAAATCAACTGCTCAAATGCCAATATAAGGACTATCATGAACACACAGCCACTAGCCCTCCATTGGAAAAATATCCACACTGGACCAACACTGCTCTAAACCACACAGCTGAGGCATTGGGTTAAGAGGAAAAAAATGGTAGTAAAAAGCAACAAATAGACATAATATTTAAATGAAAAATACAGCTGGGTCATTCTCCTCACCCAGTCAATCCAAAGGGATGCACTGGTTTAACTTGCACTCTAAAGAGAACATAAGGGAAGACAAGTAGACAAGCCAGTCTCATGATAACACTGTTTAAATTGCATCATTTACCTTAGTGCCTGTTTGTACTTCTGAATAACAAAATCCTTTGGAAAGCACAGAATCACAGCCACTGTGATTCAGGTCATCCGTATTTGATGCTGAAGGCGATGATGGTTAGAACTAATCGGAGCAGAGCAGGATGATTCTGTGGCAATTAGCAGTTCAAGTTACATCCTGACCCTCTTCCACTTCTACTATTACACAGTCATGTTACACTGCCATCTCCACCACAACAAACCCAAATGTAACCACCCCATTTACTAACCTCAGACCTAGAGCTTTCAGCATTAATACCTCCAGTCTCACTATGACTCTCCTTGTACTACAGATTTTGTTTTTCCTTCAGTATGATTGAGATGCCACTTTTCCTCAAATTGCCTCTTAATACTGCAGCAGGAGGGTAAGGTTTTGTTTGTACAACTGTCAAAAGACAGCTACAGTAATTTGTGATGCAGCCATTCGCAGTGTATGAAGTGTTTGCCCACACATTGAAACCACCGAGATTCAGTCTGGTGTTGTTGCTCCTCCTTCTTTTTCTGAGAAATCAAAATGAGGAACACCTCAGAATTACAAAACTAAAAGCTTTCTAAAATACAATGGCATTTCAATGCTCTCTGTTTATCCCTCCCTTAACATGAGAACTCTGAACTTTAGATTAAATCCACTTAAAACGTAACCTCAACTTACATTTCTTCGGTTATTTTATTTTCTTCATTCCAGGCACAATTGTGACGCACACTCCACAAACTTCCACTCTATACATGCAAACTGCCAATCATAGCAGTATTAAAGCTCTTGGGACATCCATTAGCTTGTCTCTAGCAAACAATTTTTAGGCTAGCATTTCTCAATTGCTACCTTAAAACGACATATGGGTGGATAATGGATAAGATCTTTCCAAATAAGCAGTGACTCTGTGTAACAGAAATACTACTCCACAGCTGCATTCTAATTGATAAGTTGGCATTGGAAAAATCTCACTATTCAAATGAGGAGGTAAAAAAATAAAAGACACCTTTTTACAAATGAATCAATTGGCTATCTTCTAGGGAAGAGCACTGATTAAAGCAATGCTACCTGAACCTGAAGAGAAAAATTCACATTTGGGACCACAGCTGCATGTACCTTGAAGAATGAGAGGCTAAGTTAAGACTGCATGAGACCTATTTTCCTTCTGCCCAAAACAGCTGCAAAGGTCCTGCACAATGCAGTCCATTTATCCTGGATAACTCTGGACAGCAGAAGAATAAATAATGCAGAGGACAGGACACATGCCACAGATATTTTGAAATGCACAAAAGAAAATCATACAGAGATTAATCTACCTCTCTTCAAGGAATATTAAACCTGCCAGCTTCATGCTGACTCCCACAAAAACATCCAAGCAAGTACTCCAGACTGGTCCTAAAAATAGTATGAACTCACTAACATGGTGCAGTGCTTGAACTGGGAGCAAGTTTCGGATGCCCTGGCTCTGCAATCAACAAGCTTCGTGCAGCAATCTTAATGCTCTCAACATGGAAGGCTGCTGCAACCAAAACTGTTACCAAAATCCTTAGCAAGGTATCAAATCTATTCCTTGGCTTATTTTAAAATATTTATTATCTATATAACACTAATTACATGTAGACATTTGCGTTGGTTTAGAAAATTCTGCTGGCCTATGTTGACAGAAAAAAATTCTACAAAGGCCTCTGCCCCTTCAGTTATATCTTTTTAACCAAAGCAGATTTCAATGCCATTCAAAGGTAATTCCTGAGAGGCCTGTACACTCGCTGAGCTCCCTTCACTAATTAACAGATCATTAGTAGGTAAGAACCCCTAACTGTTCACCCCCTGCGCCACAGACTGTCGTAATTACCTCTGTGAAGCAACCAATTTGTCTTTCAGTTATTTTGTCCAAAATCCCAAGTGAATTGGCTCAACAGGGAGAAGGAAAAAAAACCAAGGAAAAAAGTTTTTTCATACACACATTTATGAAAATTCATAATTTTTATGACTGGCAAAGAATCTAGGAGCTAAGTGTTTCTAGCAAGAGTTAAGAAAGGGGATTTCAGTAAATTATGAGAGTCAGAAGTGATAGACTGACTGAAGAAACAAAAAGCTTTTCTTGGGATTACAAATATGGATACATCACTGAAAATCTTTCCCTTTGTGCAGCTTTTGAGAAACTTAATTATATCATCACTTCATAATCACGACAGCTATGGGAAACAGCAAAACACTATCACAGCTGTTGTTTGCTTTTTCCAGACCATTGGAACCGGCACCTATTCCTTGCCTTTCAAAATACTTCCTTGCAGAGTTCCTAATGAACAAGTTCTCTCTGTGTTTATGCCCAATTGCCACACGAATCCAGTTGGAGACAAAATATAAGCTTGACTGCCAGTTATTTTACTACAGAGATTAGACTGCTCTTCTTTCCACATATCTGTGAAAACAAAACCAAGAAAACCCTTGCAGACATTTTTTTTTTTTTTTAATGCACCTCAATGAAACACACAAGAATCACAGATGCCAAACAAGACAGAAGACAGGCTGGCTGCAAAAAATACGGCAAGGAGCCAGGTCATTTACTCCACTTCTAGAGTCTATGTTCTGCTCAAGTTCCTGTTTTGGGAACATCATCTAGGATACAAAGTTTCAGTCACCAAAGAAATCTAAGTAACAGAGAAGTATCGTGCTTTGAAACAATGTAGCAAATCATACACCTCAAATCTCTCTGTGAATTAACACGTCCTTCATTTCATTTTGGTCCCAAAGGGAAGCAGCTGGGAGACTCCAACACATAAAATGTGGAAAATTACATCTTCCAGGAAACAAGACTTTGGACCTCCTGTGTTTCACTTCATTGCCACTGCTAATAAATCCCATCTGTAATCTACTATGATGTTTATTTTTCACCTAAAAATAGGTACCACACAGGAACATTGAATAAAATGACAAGACCTAAAGGCACTTGGCTCTTAATTCAGTTCACTCATAAAACACAGCTCTGGAAGTCAAAAGGGCCCACAAGAGCCTGCTGACCTTCAAGGAGAACCTCTTCAGAGCTGAAAACAACCCATTCCACTGGGCAGAAAGCTGGTATTGCAGAGGACTTGCACGGGATAACACAGAATTTCTGGAGGAGTTAAAAAAAAAAAATAAAAGAGGGAGCAGACAGAAGGTAGAGGTAAGAAAAGTACTCGGTAGGAAGGGAGAAACACTGCTTGAACTGGCAGCAGTCCAAGCTCAGCTGGAGTTGAGAGAGGGATGTTAAGACAGGTTGGCAACAAAAGGAAGAGAAGAAGAGTAAGAAAATCGTAGGCCTGCTGCTCAGCTGGCAGGGGACATAGAAACAAAGTACACAGAAAAGGCTTAGACACTCAGTGTTGTCTTTGGCTGATTTTATACTGATGAGGTCTGAGTCCATAGCAGAGTTCCTGAGAAAAGAAGCATTACTCACACAAGTAGAAGACCAAGTCAGAAAGCTCTTCAGCAACTGGGATGTACACAGAGCCACAGAATGAGACCAAATGTTTTTTTCCCTGGGTCACCAGGAGAATTATGGAAACAAGTTTTCTTTCCAGAAGCCACATCCATCCAGCATATATTTGGAATAAGTAAATCAATCTGTTTTCTGTGGCAAGGCATTTAGATCTGTAAACAAGGAAAGAGTACTGGACATTGTTTGCCCTGACTTTAGCAAGCTTCTAACACAGCACCTCAAAGGATCCTTAGACCTAAATCGTTGATGCATGAACTGAATAAGTGAACTATAAAGTGAGTGACACAGCAGCTGAACTGCTGAGCTCCAAGGGCTGTAACCAAAGATACCATGTCCGAGTGGCCTCTAAGGAAGTTTCTCCAGAGCAATAGTGGGTGTAAGATTTGTCTGTAGCAATGACCAGAAAGATAGAATAGAGTGCCTCCTCAGCAACTCCCTGAGGATACAGGATCTGGGTGAAGTGCTTTATAAGCTAAAGGGAGTATCTGCTATTAAGAGATGCCTCAAATGGCTGGAGAAGCGGCCTGACAGAAACCTTGCAAAGTTCCACAAAGGCAAAGTCCTGTATCTCTGTTGGAATAACCCCAGAGAGGCTGAGAGCCAACCAGATAGAAAACAGCTTTCCAGAAAAGGTCTTGGGGAGCAAGTTGAACAGAAGTCAGCAGCATGACCTTGAAGCAGAGAGGACCACACACTGGGTTGTATCAGCAAAAGTGTAGCCAGCAGACCACAAGAAGTGATTCTTCCCTTTCATCTGGCACCTGTGTGAGCACATGTGAAGGATTCTGCCCAGCTTTGGGACCACCTGTATAAGACATTAACATATGGAAGTGAAGCCCAGCAGATGGCTATGAAGGTGAGTAGTGACTGGAGATCAGGGTATACAAGGAGAGGATGAGACAGCTGCATTTGTTCACCCTTAAGGAAAAGTTACTACAGCTGCTACCAGCGACCTAATCAGAGGTTATAGAGAAGGCAGAGCCAGATTGTTCCCAAAGATGCAGTGACAGGACAAGAGACCATGTATACAATCCACACTTCCAGACACACTTTTCAAAGAAAACTTGCAACAAAGTTTTGATTCAACACCAAAACAGGTGATCAGAGAAGTTGCAGAACCCCCATCCTCAGAGTTATAGAAGACAACAGGAAAAAAACCTGAGCAATTCCATCCAAGTTAGTCTTGCACTAAGCAGGGAATAATACCAGATGACTTGTAAAAGTCCTTTAAATTTTAAATGTTCAAACTTCCAGTGGCAATCAAAAAACCTACAACTTGATCCTAACAGGTAAAGACAGTGCAACTCTCAATACTTCCCTCCATCAAAGCTTTCTTGCTAAAGCCAGACATAGGTCAAGAAACAAGGGAGTGAACAAACCTAGAACATTTACCATAACAAGAATACATGAAAAGCAGATTTACTGTGTTCAGCAGAAACCTTGTGCTGCATAGATGATTACCAGTTATTTGCTGTAAGCACACCCAGAGCACCTGCCATAAGTAACCAAGTACGATGTTCTGCCCTCGATGCTTTCACCATTCCAACCCCTTTATGGTTTAAGGCACAGAGCACTGCACTTTGCATTTTGCTTAGTGCCACTGTAGAGGACAACATTCATGTCCTATCAGCAACCCAAAGACCAGATCTTGTGGATCACAACCATTAAAGGTCTATGGGCACACATGTGAAGGAGCTTCCAGGTTTGGTTCACTCCTAGAAGCAGCTCCAAGTCACAGGTGCTTATCTGGAAGACACAATACTGGAACTTTGCACATGTTTTAATGGCATGAATGGCTCTTAGCTATAAGGTAGTTACTTTCTCAGTAGTAGCATATATAAATAGGAAAAAATATGGAATTCTTTTCCAAAATGCCTTGATGCTTTTTGTAAGGTACTTTTACCAAAGCATGATTAAACATGTGGAAACAGTGCTACAGCTGGTTTGGAAAAACATAGCATCCTCAACCAGCAGTGAAAAAAACCATCCTGAGTTAGCATTATAGTATAGCAATAATTTTGCAGAATAACTCTTAGCAATGTAAAAAGAAATACCTGAGAGAAAGTGAATTTGGAAATAAAATGAAAGCTACGTAAACTTCTAAAATCTTATCTATGAACTTTTTTTAACTAGACTATATGAGCTCTTGACACTACTAACAGTTTTGGAAAAGAAAATTTCATGTGCTTTTACCAATGCTTAGGATGCTCCTGATGAAGGAAGATATGTCAGGGAGAAAAGAAGGGTAACAGCAGAACTCTCAAAAGGAAATTTGCTCTCACTTCTTTTCCTAATTTTCTATAACACACCTCTCCTCTTCTACTTCTCCAGGAGCTTTCTCCAGTTTGGAGTTTTGGGAGAAAATATTCCTTAGGCTCTGATCTCTACACCCTGTATTGCTTCTGCTGATGTCCCCAAATGTTCCTGTGTTTCCTCCTCTAGACTACCAGAGAACTCACTCTCAAATGGGGCAGGGGGAATAATGAACATGTTATTGCTAATGTATCCAAACCCACATAAAGTGTTATTAAAGCACTTGTTTTTGAATGCATCTCAGACTCACCTGAAGAGATTTTGAAGAAGGTCTGGTATAAAATTTACAGCATATTTGTACACTTGCCTTATGCATGAGACAATTCCCTCCCCTTAAGCAAACAAAAATATCTGGAAAGTATACAAGTGAGGCTTACAGAAGAGTCTGCAAGGTCAAAACTTGATTCTCCTGAATAGCAGCATATAATCCTTAATTCTTTCAAATGAAATAAGTTTGATTAAAACATAATAGAATGTGGTAATTCTGCTTTCCTGAGAAAGCAATATAAGGACCAGTCTCTTGCTTAAGAAAGCTGCTCTGCCAAAAAAACACAAAAAAACCCAACCAAACAAAGACCAAAGCAGGTTATAGAGAACAACAATAAAGATATCAAAAGAAAAACCAAGGAGTGTGTCACCACAGCCACCAGCAACACAGCCTCTGAGATCTTACTGTCAATAACTCATTTATACATTTTCCAGCATTGTTCAAGTCTTTTGTTCCAAGAAACAGTTCAGTTTCTCCTCTCTTCCCTCCTGAGCACTCCAAATAGGAAACTTGCCCATCATATGGCCTAGCACAAAGAATACAAGTTATCTTCACAAGAATTCAAGACTCCCCTGCTTCCCCTCCCCAAAGGGGAATGTTCCTCAGTTGCCTACTATTTCATTGTTTAGAAACCATGGCAGATGATGGACAACTCAGAAGTCCTGTGTTACTCCTGAAGGTAATCCTTTTCATTGTATAAGGCTCAGTGGTCTAAATTTTGCCTGTAATTACAATTTCTTACCCATGCTCATATTCAGAATATAGTATTTGGAGCAGCAGTCTCAATTACAAAATTAGTTTTCTAATACAAATGCAGAGAGAAGCAAATGCACAGATATACACTCTAGAGATAAATTTACACAGTTCAACTTCTCTTTGGGCAACTTATTACACATTTAACATTAAGTTAAAAGATAATTTTTATTTCATTTTACTTTCAATATTTGGGTACTTGGTGTCATATTACCAAGACATGAAAGGCAATGGCAGTAAAACAAGAAACAAAAATATTACCCAACAATATTTTTTTCCAGTTAGGAACTTCCTATTTGTTTCTCTAAGTATCTGTTGGTGGTTTCCTCCAGTCACAGCTTTTGCTCGGGGACACCGTGCAAGAGCCTCCCAGGGAAGCACTGAGCAATACAAGTGCCTCTCAAACACATGCAGAAGAAGCATGTGCAACAGTGTCTTGTTCTAAAATTCTCTTTAAAGGCAAAGTATACCTGACTGCGAGTACAGGCAAACATACAGAATGATTGGACAGAGCAAAGCCAAAGAGCCACACCTTGCCCTAGGGGAGAATGTGATGAGCCACTCTCCCATCAGCATTTATTCCACTGTCTTGGATTCATCTTAAAGATCTGTCCTGCCCAGTATTAAGCAACATACCGACAAGGCAGAAACATCTCACCCTCCAGGGGCCCCCATGACATTACCATGCATCTCCTACTCCAGTCCTGCAAAGAGCTGTGCAAGACCCTCTGCAGCCTGTGCCGTGCTCTGCCCACTCCTCCACTCAGCCCCTGAGGCAGGGGTCATGCCAGCCTGTACCTCCCCTGTCCTCTCTCCGGTTTCCTTTCAACTCCCAGCAGCCCAGTACAATGCTGATAAGTTGGAAGGGCAAAGAGTTGTATTGGGACTGCAGGTATCCCTTTGCACTGCAACCCCCTCATGTCAACCCAACCTGCAGCGAGACCAAGGAGGAAGAAAATTAGCATGAGACACAAAGCCCTCTACAACTGATCTCCTACTGTCAGACTTTAGACAAAAGAATTTCTTTTGATTTGACATTGTATCTTTTCTTCTTTTTTGCAGCATATCTAATTCCCATCTGGAAAAGAAATATGCTTATCCAAAAGTCTGGGAAAGAATTCCTGATAACTTCATTGCTACTACTAAGCAAGACCAGCTTAGTAAGCTGCTTTCGCAGCTACATATCTTTGTGTATTCTATCCTATGAACCCCTGATGTAACACTAACAAATTCACTTACCCACAAAACATGCCATGCTCCAAGAGCCTCGGTTCGGGGGCACATCCCTAAGATGTGGAGCAGAAGACCAAGTTGCATTGCTGGTCTTAAGTATTCATGGCAGTTGGTAACAAGAAAAACAAAGTTACCAGAATTTAAAGCTAATCTGATACACCTTATAAGGGATACTAAATATCACAAAAAAACAAACAACACACTTCTACTAAGTTTTTTTTTCAGCCCTTCTAAAGAAAGAGGATCCATTCACACTCCCAGACTGCGCAGAAGAACTTTTCCAAAACTCTTAGCAAATCTACTACAAGGAATGATTCGTTGGCTTGATTCATGTAACATGCATCTTACAACACAGGCCATGGCTGATATAATGACACTGAATAATTGCATAGATAATATTACACTTAATTGAATTTTTTTAAAAAACAACTCTGAACTGTAGTTTTATGTATACAGTATGTATACACTTCTTTTAAACCACATTAGAAATGGGTTAAACTGACCCATTAAAAAAAAACAGCAGACAAAATACAGACAAGTTGCAGAACATAGCTATTACCTGCTGGTTTTCTTTCTTGTTGGCAAACATAATTCTTATTGATGAATATTTAATTTGCATTGATCAACTGTGCCATGAAGAAAGAAACACTCACTAACTTGCACCTACTTTTTCAAGTTTGTAGTTGTCTATTTAATTGACAAATTCCATGGTGTCCTTAAACAGTACATGCTCCTTGGTTTTGCTCATCAGTCTGTATTTAAAATAATAGTGAAAACAAATCTAGCACATAAGCTATATTGTTTAAATACACAGATGTGTATTAAAGTCACAGATGTGACTGAAAAGTATGATGTTCCTCCCTTCAGTCTCTCACACAGTGTTTTAGCACGCTATTGCCATCTATATATAAATATTTCAAATGTGTTTTTTCAAACCCTACCAATCACATGTGTTTTCTAGTCCTAAAATGACAGTAAGTTCACAATACTTTAACCAGAGCTTACCCAGGTAGAAGTGCACATTTCAAAGGGATAATGAGTACTTAGACTGTTCATTACGGACTTGTCCTCACATTCCTAATCAGTTCATCCATTCATTAGCAGCTATATTACTCTGTACTCCGCCTTGGACTTTTAGAGTTCTATCTACCATTACCTCCAATTACCCTTTAATTTTATGGCCCATTTTTTCTCCCAAATTTTTAAAACAGATTGATTAAAATCCTTAGTATCTTATGAGTAAAATCCTATTAAAATTTATTCACACAAGTCCCCCTTAGTTCTGTAGGTCACTTATGTTACAAAAGTTTCAGAATCTAGCCCAATTCATCGCTGGAAAAGTAAGAATCACTGCATCAGCCAGCTCTTTTTTTAAAGAAAGGAAAAAAAAAAAGAAAAGAAAAGAGAACTATAGCACAGGAAACTTATCTCCACAAAACACACACATCAGTGATTGCATTTGTGTACTGGCAAAGCTGGAAGGTGGCTTAGGTCATGCATGTAATGCCAGCCTGAAAAAAAAACTACAAAGATGCTGTGGTCTGACAACTAAAGATCACAGAATCAATGAGGCTGGAAAGGGCCTCTGAGACAATCGAGTTCAACCTACGACCCAACACCACCGTGTCAACTAGACCACGGCACTAAGTGCCACATGCAGTCATTTCCTGGACATCTCCAGGGACGGTGACCCCACCACCTCCGTGGGCAGCCCATTCCAATGTCTAATCACCCTTGCCGTGGCGAGATCCCTCCTCACGTCCCACCTACCCCTCCCCTGGCGCAGCTTAGGGCCGTGTCCTCCCGCCCTGCCGCTGGCTGCCTGGCAGGGGAGGCCGCCCCCCACCTGGCCACAGCCTCCTTCCAGGGCGCTGCAGAGGGGCCCCGTGACGGCCCTTCCCGCCGGCTCCGGCACCCGGGGAGCCGGGGCGGGGGCGAGGCCGCACCGCCCGGCCACTGCCCCGAGCCCGGGCCCGGGCCCCGGCCCCGCGCGGCCCCACCCCGTGCGCGCAGCCTATCGGCCTCGGCCACACCGCCGGGCCCCGCCGGGGAATTTTTTTTTAGGAACTCTGTTATTTACTGTGTTCATGTGGTTTCCTGTTAATGAGCCTAATTAGCAGTTCAGTTTGACCATGATTTTATTGATAGAGATGTATGGGGATTCCAGCAAAGGTCACTTCTGGCTCTGTGTTTTCACAACTCATTCCATGCNGGGGCACGCCGGGAACCGTAGTTCCGGGAAGGGGAGGGCCAGGAGGAGGAGGAGGAAGGAGGGAGTGAGGAGAGGGAAAGAAGGAAAGAGAGGGAGGGAGGGAGGAGGCGTGGATCCCAGAGCGCACCGGGGCTGCTCGTGGGGCGGTGCCCGGAGGCGGCGGCGCGATGAGGAGAAGGGCGGGGTGGAGGTGAGTTACGGGGCGCAGCTGCAGCGCCGGGCAGGGAGGAGGGAAGGAAGGAAGGCAGGAAGGAGAGGGGGAGGCGGCTCTGGCGGTCTGGGCGAGGCAGGGTTAACCCTTCCCGCCTTGGTGGCGCGGGTGTCCCGTGGCACCGCTCCCTCTCCGCTCTGGGTCGCTCCCTCCAGCCCCCAGCGGCGGTCCGCCTTTGCTTTGGATCCCGCCTTGTAGCTTCAGCCGCCGGGACACACGGGGCACACGGGTTTGGCTGGAGGGAATAGGAGAAGGGGTATGTGGGAGCTGGGCGCCTTGCGGTCTTCGTGTGCTCGGAGTTTGGGAGGAAATTTTCTGCTTGGAAGCCTGTGTGTGACGGGGCAGAGAGGCTGCTGGCAGGGTTGGGAAACATTCGCTTGAGTGGGACGTCATCGTTGGTGTTTATCCCTTGGCGCTTCCATAGATCTGCGCTTTCTGGCGCTTCCTCAGTTGTAAGTGCTGAAAATGGAAACACCCAAAATTCAGGGCTTTGCCCTCTTCCAGTAAAGCTTTGGACCTTGCAGAATGCGTACATGCTCTGAGAACTTGCAGAGCTGTCTCAAAAAGATCACAGAAAGCTGCGCTTTCCTCTTGTCACATTTCCAGTATGCACACGAGTGTAAAGAGGGAGACTGGGTGTAGCACCATTTAAAAGAAATTCCTTTGCATCAGCCTTTTTCAAGTCAAGACTGGCTTGCTTTCAAAGAAAGCCTGACAAGCTCAGATTTTGTGTGACCCTGCAACAATCTTGTGGCCTGTCAGTTTCATGAGCTGCAAACACTCTCGCACACATAGATATACATACAAGTCATGTATTTTTTATAGCCTGAAACTGAAACTTGTCTTTTACCAGTTCTGCTGTGACTACCTTAAGAACTTGTACTCTTTGATCTGTAGAATGAACATCTTGTGCACTAACTCACGTTTGAAAAATCTTTGATATTTTTTCAAAGCTCAGTCTTCACTTGGAAACTGTATCAATAAAATTTGACAGCATGATTGTGCTATCATGTTTAAATTTTTACAACCTCATGTTTTGCTGAATAGAAAAATGATGTAATTCTTGCTATCTGCATAATGCGAAGTGGATATATCGTAGTTTGGTATGAAATTTCACACACCTTGAAGAGGCCTTGATGTTCATGTGAGTGTCCCTTTATTTTAAGTGACTTGAGAAGGCTAATATTTTTCTACATGTTAGCTTAAAGAAGAAAAGTGAATTATTTACTTGATTCCAATAATATGATGCATATTACAGATAATGCCAATTATGTAGCATTTTATAAGCAGAACTTTTACTTATTTCCTAATTTTTATTGACTAAATATCTCATTTTTTTCCTAATGAGCATCTTTATCAAGCAAGTCTTCCAGACAGCAGTTCATCTCTTTGCTACATACATGAGAAAAGGAGAGGAATGTTACAAATTTTCTTTTTCAGAAATTCTCTGATGCAGAATTAGCCCATTAAATGGAATCAGGACACTTTACTAAGAATTGCTGTAGAGATAATGGGTTGCTTCTCTCAACTGTGTGATCACTAACACTTTGTGCAGAAGTAGCTGTTGCTTTCATCTGGAAGCTATAAACCTCTTTCCTTATTAGTTCTCTTCTGTATGCTGTCAGTTTAATGTAAAAATTATCGTTGATGTTATTGAGATGTTTCTGGTGCTTCACTAAGTTCTTTGGTATTTGCTGAATTTTATGCTGCTGCCCCTTAATTTCTTGTATTTTAGTTTATTTGTTGAGAGGTAAAATATGAAGAAAATGAAGGAACAAGACAGTAAGATCCCCTGAGAAAACGCTTTTGAAGGTGCTGGGGTCTATCAGTGCTGGTCACTTCTTAGGCACCACCTCCTAAGGGCACAGGAACTGGCAATTACAAAATGTCAGAAGTCAAGCACACGAGGTAGAAGGCTGGCTTGACTGACCAGGGGTCTTCTTCTGGAGCTAATGGAAAAAAGGTGGATGCCCAATGGAAGTAAGACTGGGTGACGCATCAGTTGATGAAATCTTTTTGGATTTCAGTAAAGCTTTTGATGCTCTCTCTCAGAGTATCCTCCTGGACAAAATGTCCAATACACAACTGGATAAACACATCATGTGGTGGGTGAGCAGCTGGCCCACAGGTCAGGCACAAAGGGAATGGGGAGACATCAGACTGAGGGCCTGTCACTAGTGGGACTCTGCAGGGCTCCATCCTTGGCCCTGTGATTTTCAGTGTCTTCATTATTGACTTGGATGTGCAGCTGGAAGGGATACTAAACAAGTTTGCAAATGATACTAAATTGGGAGGAGCTGTTTTCTCCCTCGAGGGCAAAGAGGCCCTGTAGAGGGACCTTGACAAGTCAGGGGACTGGGCAATCACCAACTGTTTGAAGTTTAACAAGGCAAAATGCCAGATTCTGCACCTGGGTGCATGGACAGACTGGGGAATGAGATGCTGGAAAGCAGTGCTGTGAATACTGGAGGACCTGGAGGTCCTGGTCGATGGCAAGTTGACCATGAGCCAGCAGTGCCCTGGCAGCCAGGAGGGCCAACCCTGTCCTGGGGGGCATCAGGCACAGCATGGCCAGCCAGGCAAGGGAGGGGATTGTCCTGCTCTGCTCTGAGCTGGGGCAGCCTCACCTCCAGTGCTGGGGGCAGTTCTGGGAGACCCAAGATAAGAGGGATATAAACCCATAAGAGAACCCAAAGAGGAAGGCTACGAAGATGGTGAAGGGCTTTGAGGAGGAGCTGTATGAGGAGCAGCTGAGATCACTTGGTTTGTTCAGCCTGGAAAAGAGAGGACTGAGGGGAGACCTCACTGTAGTCACAACTTCCTCATGAGGAGGAGGGGCAAGCACTGATCTCTTCCCTGTGACAGGATCAGTGACAGGACCCAACAGAATGGCCTGCAGTTGTTTCAGGCCATTCCTGAAACACATTGATTGGATATTTTTATATTATTGGATATTATTATATTATCCAACTTAATTGGATATTAAGAAAAGGTTCTTCACTCAGATAATGCATGGGCACTGGAATGGGCTCCCCATGGAAGTGCTCACAGCACCAGCCTGACAGAGTTCAAGAGTTTGGACAGTGCTCTTGGGCACATGGTGACTCTTGGGCCTGTTCAGTGCAGGGCCAGGAGCTGGACTTCAGTGGTCCCAATGTGTCCATTGCAGTTCAGGATATTCTGGGATTCTATACTGCAGGATTGTAATAAGTTGATACTTGATAACAAACTTTATTGGTTACTGAATTAAAGCATGCATGGCAACACAGAAGAACAGTCTGTTTAATCTGTGCAGAAACACCTTACAGACTTTTGCAAACCTTATGAGCTGAAATTAGTGTTTAAATCAATGAAACTACAATATATAGGTATATATTTCTTAATGCAGGCTTTTTTTTCTGGTGAATTTTGGCTAGAGGTAGATTTAATTCACAGACAAGACCCAATTTTTTTTCTTGTCTGTTTTTAAGAGACGTTTATTTTCTTAAGCATAATTTGAATAATGTTAATGACTCCATATGAAAATTATTCTGTTTTATTAATGTGATTTTGGTTTTGTTCTAGAACTGAATTTCTACAAAAAATGTTGGTGGCACGGGTCTGACCTATAGTAATACCTTGAAAGAGTATGAATATTTCAGCAAACTGCCTCTTCAGTGGTTCCTCATTAGCATCTGAAGTGCATGCTGCTGCTGTTAATGGAGATAAGAGTACCCTCCAAAAGCTAATAGCAGGTAAATGTTTTCATTGTAGATGCATTTAGATAACTTTAGAACTGGAGCTTTTTGGTTTTGACTTACAGCTCTGATCTTTAAGATATTTTTGATTTCTTGATTATATGTGCTTCTAGAATAAATGTTGCCCTGAAAATATGATTGATTTTTCTTACTTTTTATTACCTGTTGCCTTTGATTGGTACTTCTTTGTGAAGTAAAATAGAACATTGGTAAGTGATTGAACACCTGTCAATGAATTTGAAGTTCTGGAGAAGTGCTTCGTGCAGAAATACTTTGTCTGCAAATGATTATTTTTTAATTGTTTTTTGGGAAATTTGATAAATATGTTTTTACAGATAACTTATTACAGTTTCTGAAGTCTCGTCACTGTGTAGTATTTGTGAACAAAATGAGCCAGCCTTATTTGTTACTTTGATGCTGATAGACTGGCAATGTTTCTCAAGAGAAATTAAAGGTAATGAGAGAGTCTAGTCCTATTGAATCTGAAGTAAAAAAAATTCCCATCCATTAAAAAGCTCAAGAAGAGCCCTTCCCTTACCTCTCCAGGAATGATATGGCTTTCCAGGTTAATAGTTTTCAAAGGCAGTATGTATTCTATGTTCCAAAAACAGCCTTACATATATTTGGAAGGCTGCCATATGATATGTGAAGACTTGGATTTTTCAGAGCTTCTGGTTAAATACAATTCCAGGTGATACTGAAGAAGTTCTATTTGCTCAGCGTTTTTCGGAAAATCCAATTTCTGGAGTTTAGTAAGTGTTGAAGGATTGTGAAATGTGAAGAAGCATAGTCTGTATTTATGCCACTTACTGTCAGTTTTAATGTGTGTGAAGGATTTAATGTTAATAGCATGAAAGCAGCAGTCAGGTTTCTTTATGTATCTTCTGCTGACCTGTGTTGAAGGCAAAGTGAAGACCTGTGTGGATGTGTTGTCCAGGCTATACAGAAAGCAGTAAGGGGCTCTTCTTTACAGGGGCTTCAAAGCATAACTAGAACTGATTTGACTCCAACAGGAACACATGTGAGGAAACTGACTTTATAGAAGCTGCATTTATTGAAAGAGCTATTTTTTTTTGGGCCTTCAACTTTATTTTGTCATATGATGGTTCAAACATATACTGTTTGCATCTAATGCTATCTGCTTGCTCTTTTTAAAAACATTTCATAAACAGCAGATGATATAGAGATACTTTTAGAAATCTGTGAGATTCAACTACAAAGTAGCTTTAAATACCTGGGTTTCTAAAAAACCCTTCTGCCTGCATGTGGAGGTGGAAAAAGAACTCTGGGCTTTCAAATCCTGAAGAATCAACAAAGAGTTTTTGCTAACTTCAGTGTGGTTTTTTTTAATCTCAGAGCCAAAAGACATATTTTTGGAAACAGGAAGGAAAAATTATTTCTTGTTGCTGGTACATCTTGTCAAATATACCAGAAAACAGCTCTAAAAGGAAATTACTTTTCTTTTAATGATGATCATACAGCAACAAGATTAAAATGCTGTTTTGCTTTTGCATGGGAGAGAAAACTTCACAATCCTTGTAGCATTTTCTGTACTAGCAAATTTGGCTTTTTTGCTTTGCCGTGTTTTGACAGGATATGACACAGACTTTACTTTTGCCAGAACTGGACAAAAAAAAAAAGCAAAACCCCAAAACTTCACGTATTGCCTAGCAGAAGAAGAATGCATTGGAGTAATGTTTTTAGCTGTTTACCAGTCACTGTTGAAAGTATAACTTGATGCCAGAAACAAATTGAGCAATTGGTGCTGTTCCCTGGATTTCACGACTGTACTCGCTAATTCAGGACAGTACTCCAGCTTTGTGTGTGCTGTGTGTGGTGCTGGATTGCTCAACAACACTTTTCTAATACCACCAAGCTTTGCATCTGGGATACGTAGCTGGCGGTGGATGCAGCGATGGAAAGTCTTGACTTCCACCTCCTTTCAGGGAGGACCTTTTAGCCCCTAAATTGATTATTATTTTCCTCTTGTGTTCAGTTCCTCAGGTGTTCAGTTATTAACGTAGGAGGGGCATTGAGGCTGGACAAATGATCTCTTAGAGAAGCCCCTCAATGTCTTTGGTGATTTTTTTCCTCCTGCCGTCTGTGCTTGGTGGAGTGTGTGTGGCTGTATACAAACATAGATGCTTTGTTTGCATATAATTAGAGTATGGATGAATTTTAAAGGAACAGGTGTTTGAAATAATACATTGTGTTCTGGATAATGTGTTCCTTTTGGCACACTGTGCCAGAAAGAGGCACAGACAGAATCAAAGGTAAGTAGAAAATTTATTTAGAGAAAGGGGGCTTTGGAACAAGCGCCTCTGTTAGTTAACCGCTGCTAATGCTTAATCACAGGACTTTCTAAAAAGCCTGTGGGTTAAATACCATGAAGTTTATGCCAAGTGTTAATTGTATAACCAGTGTTATGACAGAAGTGTGCTAAATATTTGCATTGCATGAGTTGTCCTGTAGTGTATCACGTTGTTTTAGAATTGTATATTCTTGGGCTTTGTGGAAATGCTCACAGTATTTTCTTTCCTGTGTTTTACACAACACTGAACATGCCTTTAATAAACAGTCTTTCAGTGTTAAAATCGATCTGTGTGACTTTGATCCTAGGGAAAAAGTGAACAAAAGTTAATTTTGTATTTGGAGGATCATTTTCCATTTTATGCTTTGGGAAGAGGCATCTAATTGTTTTAATTGTTTAAAAGAACATAATGATGATTACAATAATCATTATACTGAAGTGTCTGTTGAGTCCAACTCCTAATTCTAAAATCCTTATCATGCACTGCTTCCATCCAAATGCTTCTAAATCTCTGATGTGATGTTTCATTGTAAATTTTAACCAAACTGTGAGTTAAAAATATGTAGTTGTGTGCTATTGTTTGATCCTCCTCTCTAATTCTCTCTTGCCTGTTCCACATTGTGGGAAATAGAATAAATCTCAGGTATTGCAGCAGGCAAGATTCTTGCAAGTGACAAGAAATGGTCTGTCTTTTAATAATTAGGGAGAATTCATGTGCTTCTGCTGCCTTTTCTCCTTTTCTGGTTTGAAAAATGCATAGAAATGTTAAGAGTCTGATATGACTGCTTGCATAGAGTGTGAGGAAGTGATGAAGTACAGCTATGAGAGTTAAGTTTTGGACTTGGGCCCTGAATTCTGTAGTGTTCATTACCTCTGTCAGCAATAAACTTATGGAATGCATATTCTGATGGGCTGAGGACTTTGATTCTCAAAGGGGAGGGATCTAAAACAATTTCTTTATTGGGTAGGTATGTGAAGAGAATTTATTTTTGTCAAAGCACATTTTGGGCATGCTAATATGGGAATGTTTTGAAGGCTACCTGTGCTTTCTTGATTGCAGAAAGTGGTGATTAGCTGTGGCTGTGAAGTTCACAAGGTGTTGTGGCTGGTGACTTTCATCAGCTTTATCTCCCCTTAGCACCTGATGGTGATATAGTGGCGATTAGCCCTTGTCCTGTCTCAGCCTGGGTGCAAAGCCACCCTTTTAGGAAAATGCTCGCAGGATTTTAACCATTCTAAGGGCCTTACAAAACCCTGGTAAACAACAGGAGAAAACTTACTGTTAGCTGCAGATAGTTTCTTTGCCTTAAAAAACAGTGCAGGAGCTTCAGGCAAATTACTGGCATCAAGTTTTGAGGCTCTTGCTCATTTTTCCCTCAGACTGTATGCAGTCATGGAAACTTCTTGTCATCAGCTACATCAGTTTTTGGGAACTGAAAATGAACACAGATATCTGTTGCTCTACTTAGTTATGTTGCACTTGTGCTTTAGGCCATTTTTGCTTGTCATCAGTCTCTAAATCTTATATATATATCTTTTAACATTCTGAACAGAAAGGGAACTAGAATTGAGAATGATGCTGGTTTTGGACACTGGTGATTTAAGAACAATATTATCTGAGCAAGCCCATGTGCCTGTGTCTTACTGGGAGAAATGAATGTTTATGTATTTCTCTTAATATATTTGAGTGGTCAAGTCCCATCAGCTTCAAGCAATTTAAGACACTGTTGAGGTTATGTTGAAACTTAGCAGTGAAATGTGGTTTACTGATGTCTAAGTGACCATGTTGAACTAATACTGGAAGAGCACCTGACTGTACTTAATTAGTTAGAGAATCTGGCTTGTTGATTGATAATAGTGACATGTTAAATCCTGCTTGGGACCACAATATATGCAGAAGAGCAGGCTAAACAGCAGTGTGAGTATTATAATGCAAAAAGGTGTTCAAAAAACAGCCTGTTCCTGAGAAAGCTAGATGTAGGTCAGTAGAAGACTTCTTGTGGGGTGTTTGGGTGTTTTGGGGGTTGTTGCTTTGGTTTTTAGTAAATTTCTAGTAGCATAAAAATTAGTTGTAAAACCAGTGGGTTGTCAATGTAAAATGACAGTCAGAGAAGACAACGCCACAGGTGAAGAATAAAAAGAATTTTACTATATCTGTGTCACAGAGGAGTTTGGAAATGTTCTTAAACTTTTTTTTCAGGGCAAAAAGACTGTTCTTGTTGCAAATCACACTTTCAGGGAAAAAAAAGTGTTACAGAGTGAATTGCGTGATTGACATGGTATTCACTCTATAGTTTTAAAGGAACTAAAATATGTACTGAGTGAGTAAATGGCTTTTCTGACTGACAATACACTTGACAGTGTTTTTTGTAAGTGGCTTGACTGGTCGGGAATGAATTTTAATTCTTGATATTCCCCTTGTTTCACATTTAATCTGCTTGATTCTTCTTCTGGGTGAATCAATAGAAATTATAATTAAGAATAAAATTACTGGATATGTATATAAGTATAATATGCTGGGGGAGAGCAAAGATGGTGTAAAGAAGCAGCATGCCTCTGCTGGAGTGCTTTTAAAGCATCAACAGTCATGCAGACAAAGGAATAATTAAAAAGCAAAACTAACTTGCCTGTAAAATTCAGTGTTCCTTGGGTAATTGTAGACAGTGTTGCTCTGTTGGAGACCTGGAGAATCTGGATGTGTGGGCTAGTTGATACCCATGAAGTTAAAGGTGCTTGCCTTTATGTGGTTACATCATGGAAATAGGAAACTTTATAATGAAACTGCTTTGTTTGGAGGGACTTTTGTACTGTGAATAAGAATAGTGTTTTGACTTTTTTTGAATAAGATCTCAGATTACTGCCTTACTAACCTTATCAATTTGATAAAGCTTGAGAAGTATTTTAGTAGTTTCCATATTGTAAAGTACTCTGGAGTAAATTATGGTATTGATGTAATATTGACGTTTATCCTTTTAAAATAAACATTACTCTGAGTAGACTTCAAAGTTTGTTTTAGTTACAGTGTTTACAGGTTTCAGGAGATCTATTAGGTTTCTGTGCTGTTGATATTTTTTAAACTAATGTTTGCAGCTGAGATCTGTGTAACTATTTAAAAATTATTTATAGTTATGCCACTGCAGAACGTTACTGGTGGTAGGTGTATTCATGGAACTAATGCTTTCTGAATATAGTTTTTTTTCTGTAAATGTATTCTGAAATATTCTGTAAATGTCAGTAAAAGTGGGATAAAATGTAATAACTCTGAGTTTATCACATACTCCATTTTTGTTCACCCCAGTCCTATTATAATGAGATACGTGCTGTTCATATTGTAACAAGATGACTTTAATTAAAACGTGCTGCATTTAGCTAGATACTAATATATTTCACTGGTTTAAGTGGGCACTTTGTTTCGGATTTTTTAGGAAACTCTGAGCTGAAAGATAAAGAGGACCAGTTTGGAAGAACTCCACTGATGTACTGTGTGCTGGCTGACAGGCTGGACTGTGCAGAGGCATTGCTGAAGGCTGGAGCTGATGTTAACAGAGCTGATCGCAGCCGAAGAACTGCTCTCCATCTTGCTGCACAAAAGGTATTTACTCTGCAAGTGCTCATAAAGTTAGGGCTTTCACCAGAGCTGTGGGGTGGGCTGACCCTGCCTGGACACCAGGCACCCACTAAAGCTGCTCTATCACTCCCCTCCTCAGCTGGACAAGGAAAGTACAACAAAAGGCTCATGGGCTGAGACAAGGGCAGGGAGAAATCCATCACCTGCTCCTGTCACGGGCAAAACAGATTCGACTTGGGGAAATTAATTTATTACCAGTCAAATCAGAGTAGCATAATGAGAAATAAACCCAAACCTTAAAATCATCTCCCCCACACCCCTCTTCCTTCACTTAACTCCTGAATTCTCTACCTTACCCTGCAGCCAGTGGTGCAGGGCGATGCTGTCAGTTCATTACTGTCTGTTTTGCCTTCTACAAACTCTGTCTACTGTTCTGTCCAGTTACATTGTCCCACTGAAGAAATGCTAAAGGAAGTATTCAACAATAAAATAAAAGGTATTTGAAAGTATAACTTCAGAGCTACAAGAAATTTTGAGTGTGGTCAGGCCTAGGGGAAGTATCCGATCTCTGCACAGGAGACTAAGCCGGCTGCTGATGGGGGGGGAAAGAAAAAGGGGAGCAGCTTTGGCTGCTAACCAAGACATTTGATTTCATGAACTGTGAAAAAAAATCCACAGAGAAGATCAGAAATTTAAATTGAAAGAAACAGCCTTTTATTTACTATTTTAGTTTTTATAATATGTTTAAAACTGTAACTGCTTGAAAGTTTCCACTTTTTTGTCTGTGTTAGCTGTCTTTTGGTACCAGTTAGTCCACTTGCCATGATTTTCACAGCAAACCATTTCCGGATATATCGTCACCTGTTCATAATCATTCACATTTTTCAGATATTTTAATACAATTTACAATTTTTAATTATTTTATTTTAATTAAATTTACATAAAGGCAGCCATAGTATGTTCATGCTATTCAGTAAGGAACAGTTAAATAGAAAAGCATCTTGAGAAGACTATAAAAAGGTGATATTCTCCAGGTACATTTGCATGGGAGTCCATAGGGATGGTGTGGTCTGTGTTGCTGCATCCCTTACAGGGAAATAAAGTGGTGTAGGTTGTAGTTGACTTGAAATAGGCTAATTCATCTGCTTGGCTACATACCATTACACTCTGATGAAAATAATTCAGTCATCATCATAACCTTGTTTCCAGGATTAATTTTGTATTTCTAAGGGACCGACCAGCTTACTGTGAATGTTGTTTCAAAGATAGGTATTTCATAAAAGCAGCAATGTCAGAGACTTAAAAATGGCTGTAACATACTTTACTTGCCTGGTATTCATACAAGCATTCAGATTTGTGATGTGATGTAAACATTTTAACCATGCTAAAAACCTAATTTTAAAGATTATGCTTTCCCCTGATTTTTAAAATACGTTTTAGCATATTAAAACAATATAAATTCTTGTCTAAATCTTTGTCTGGATGTTCATATTGTGGATATTAATATTATAGCAATTCAAAGCAGGAGAGATTTTGCCTTGGCATAATATCCACTAACTGCATGTGCTCTCCCTTTCCTTTACACCTTGCTTCAATCCTGAGAGTGCAGATTGTGACATGGGATACTTGGACCATCTTAGATATGTTTTCAGTTGACAGTGCAGATGAAAAGGGAGGTAAAACAGCATGAGATAAAGCTTGTAGCAGTAGATTTTATGTAGTCACATAGTTACTGTGTAATGTACTACATAGATGAGATTCACCCCATAGCAAAAAGTGGTCAGGAAACAGCCCTTGCAACTGCTTTTTATTTGCCTCACTTAGCTGTCCTCTAAAATTCCCTTTTGTGTCTTCTGAACAGTTACTTGCTATTGATGTCAGCTTATGAAATTAACATTTCATGTGTGTAAAATTTTGTCTGTAGTCTTTCCATATTAACATTTTAAGATCTACGTTTCTGTCATGAGTGTCTTCTGAAAAATACATAAAATTGAAATTCAAAACAACTTAATGTTTCACGCAGTTTTGGCTGTTTAAATAATGTTTTGCATTCTGCTTATTTCTTGCTGATACTTTTGGTTTATGTTCCAATTTTTTTTTTCTCCAAAAATAAAATTTCTCAGTACAGTTGATTTTCAGATAGAAAAAGAAACATGCTGTGAGATCACCCATTTTCAAAGTTGTTTTGTCCGTGTTGGTTAATCACAAATATACATATTTACCAGGGCCACTGTGTGGTTTTTGTTGTGTTCCAGCTTGTGAGTCAGTAGGTGTCCTGTGCTTCATCAAAAACAGATTCACGTGACTTTATAAATCCCCATTAATTGGTAGTCATGAGTACAAGCTGTTTAGAAGGGCAGTGCTCGGGGATTCAGATTCCTAAATTGTACTTGTGTTCCATCCTAATTTTCCTTTTTTTTTTGGAGAGAGAAGCTAAGATTTACTGACCTTTACATGCAACCAGTGAAGAGGTAGGAAGAGCAACACTTTCTACACTGATGCTAACTAAAGCAGGTGGAGGTAAAATGAAGTAAGGTTTCCTGAGTCAGAACCCTCCTCTTTAAGTACCAGGATTACTTTTGCTGCTCTTTGCTGCCTCTTTGAAGGGCTTTTGGGACACCTTGCCCAGACACAGCAGACAGACATTCTGAGGGCTAGAGTTAGTTTTCAGAATATTTGAGGCTCCTTAGGTCATCATTCTACAGGCTGCCTTTACGTGTCCCTTTGCACTTGTTCCTCTGAAACAGTCTTGCGGCTGATTTGAGAAAAAATGGTCCCTGCTGCCTTTCTTTGGGAACCACAGAACTGTCTCAGAGGCAGAGTTTGTAAGAAAATGCTCCTCTAATGCCAAACAGAAGCAATGATTTAGCCATCTTGGGCTGAAGAGAACTGAATGTCTTCGTCCACGTGTTTGGATTCAAGATGGTGTTTCTCCTGTTCGTAATCCTGGTTATCATAAAAACAATTGGTTTTGT
This sequence comes from Polioptila caerulea, assembly GCA_013397295.1. Taxonomy (NCBI): domain Eukaryota; kingdom Metazoa; phylum Chordata; class Aves; order Passeriformes; family Certhiidae; genus Polioptila; species Polioptila caerulea. The sequence goes on along the minus strand of VYXF01006322.1, from coordinate 283,787 downwards.
CCTCTGCAGGATGAGATGAAACTGTTCCCATTTTTCTGTCTGGATTTTACTGTAAAAGAACTGCCAGTTCATGTCTTTCAGTCCTAGTAAAATTGCTTGTGGGTTTTTTAATGCCTGTAATAGAACAAACATTCAGAAATGTGGCATTGACCTGAATTCAGTCATAAATCATCAGTATTAAGTAAAATTAATTAGGACTTCAGTTGCTTTTATTCTCTAGGATGGATTTCTGGTTGGATAAGATTGAAATGAACAACTGTAATGCATCATGCCATTAACACTTGTGTAACTAGCTTCACTCAACCTGTGTGAGCTGCAAACCTGGCTGTACTGGGTGAGCATGTGTATGCATACACATGTGGACATATCAGCTCTACATTATATTTTATTCTTAACACCCACCTCTCTGCAAGTTTCATGCTTCCAGCTATTGTATGCAGAATGGGAGACAGCCTATGCTTCCATCGTGTTTGTCATTATTGTTACATAAGTTCATTCTGTAAAAGTGTTTCTTCCAGTCCTTCAAAATGCCAACCATCACATCTGGTGTTCAAAATGCAGATTCTTATTTGTTGATAGTACAGAGTTCTTCCAAAATTAAGAAACACTATTCATATGATCATATAAAACATTATCTGATGTGATAGTTTCACAATAATTCCTTAATCCTTTTTCTGTCCCTAATGGCATCTCTAAGTCCTTTTGAAGTAGTTACTTTGTTACTTGTGGTTGTGTGGTTATCTCCTCCCCATATTCTGGTGCACTCCAAGTGCCTTTGCTTTGTTTCCCAATGTCCTAGAAGACATCTTTCAGAGCCATGGTTTGTCAAAATAGCTCTATTTTGATTTGAGTATCAATAAGCAGTACCAAAATTTTTGCACTTGATATAAAAGCAGTTCATAGTCTCTACCAAAACTATTTCTGATAGCATACCTGGGCAGAGTGGCCAGTGTTGTATGTTCTTTCTGTTCCAAGGATTTCAACACAGGTGAGAAGTGAAGGTGATCTGATTATTTCAGTATGCCTATCTAGTACTGTTTTAATAACCAGGCCATATTTACTAGTTAATGAGGAAACTCATGTCTCAGAACTCATCACCCTGGTCTTGCCATGCTTAATTCAATTGGTTTTTGTCACTGGAGCATGTCTGCAAAGCAATAGTTAAGTGAAAAGTTGTCAGGTTCTCATCTGTTCTCATCTCAAGATTCTTGTGATCTCTCTGTCTGAGGCTTCACTAGTGACATTCTGGTCTATTTGTAAGAAGCAAGGCTTTGGATTTTCTCTTACTACCCTTTTTACCTTCCTAAGGCTGAGCATTCTCACACCTTTCTTTGCAGAAAGTTCCTGAAATTAATTAGGCAAGGTCAGAAATTTTGGCTGTACTATTAGAAACACTAATGCTTTTTGAAAAACACCTGTGGTTATATATTTATATGATAACCTTTGATGAGTGTGTGCTTCATGCTAATAATTATGTTCTTAATGGTTGGTCTTCTGTTTAGTGATGGGCATCCTTTGTTTGCATCCATTACAGCTTTTAAGTTTTATACATGTTGGTCTGAAAAAGATTTTTAGCTTGAATAAGATAGTTTAACTTTTTGTGTCCTTAAATATAACATGTATACCCTTCTTTCAATGGAAAATAATATAATACAATGCCATGTGAGATGATGGGCTGAGAATAATCTAAAAATTTACATTGCAGACATCTACATGTAAGCTAGTCATGTAGGTAACTTAAAAGTAATGCACTTGAGGGTGCAGTCATTCACCCTAAAGTGAGATGAGTACTCTGGGGCACACTGACTAGCTGATTCTTTCTTTTAGGCATCTGTCTGATGTAGGTTTTTGTGTTGTCAGTGTTGTAATTGTGACGATTTAATCTCACCCAAGGCTTACATTTTTTTCACAACTCATTTTCTGATTGTCCTTGACATGATCTTTCATAGTATCTGTCTATTTTTATCAGCCTTGTGATGGAGATGATTCAGTCTTTGTAGGCAGAGGGCCCTGTAAATTAAAATACTTGGCGTTTTTCCTTTTGAATTTTCTTTTCTTCTACTCCTTTGGTCTTTCTTTTCAAATAGACAGGTCTCACAAGCAATTTTGAATGGGTGCACACTCCTTAAAAAAAATAAGAAAAAGGGAGAGGTCAAGTCATTAACTTCATAGAATTTAATTAAAAGCAGTCAAACAAAAAAATCCTCAAAAATCCAAACCTACTAGAAAATGATACGAATTATTGCAGGAGTGCACCTGTGAAGATTGCCCTGGGAGTTTCAGAGGGTGGTTGTGACTTCCTGAACACGGATGTAATTTACTGGGAACTGAAACTGTGACTGATTGCAACAGAAGTACAATCATTAGCATAATTTGCCAGTGATTTTGTACTGAGGAGTTGTAGTACTGTATGGGTACAGGTTGTCTAAGCCTGTAGAATTTAGATTATTGTGAAATAAATATGCTGTGGAGATTTGAGTACTGGGATTACAGTTTAACAACAGCCATTCATTTTCAGTTGCAGGCATTTTGCTTTTGAAGCAATTTGCTTCTACTGTTAAATTGCAACTTTTTAAAACACTCATGTGTGATACTTATGAATGAAAATGTTTCTGCATACCCAAAATACCTGTATATGTTTTGCCATTTATCTTTCATTAAATAATTCCAGTTTAATTTGAGGGGGCAAAAAAAATGCAGGTCTACCTCTTTCAAAATTTCTCACAGGGGATGCTCACTTATTACCAATCTGTTTGCTTTGGAGAGTAATCTACCTGAATCTTTCTGAACACTTTAGTCACAGCCTTTTGTGTTCATATTCAAAAATTCAATATTTTTTTTGGTTGGTTTCTAATAATATGCACTTAAAATAATCTATCAGGATGTTTAAATGTCAGAAGGATATTAATTTTGGCTTCAGGAAGATTAATACAACCCCAATGGGAAAATGTGACTTTAGAAGCGTTAAATATTGTGTAGCTTGTATTATTTATTTGCTGGCATGGCTGTTAATAAATAACAGTACATCCAGGATGCAGTTAGGAATTCTGTGTAAAGTAGGAGGATATATTGTAATGGTCTTTGATTTTTCTTAAACTAGAAAAAATGGTTGTTCCTCTATACTTAGCAGTAACAGTAAAGGCAAAGTAAAAAAAGACAGCCTATGGCAAGCATTAGAAAATGGTAGAAAATTAGAAACAGAAGAGTCTTTAGTTCACTCATTTTATGAAAGTTTATTCCCAAGTCTTATCTAATGAGTGCAGTCAGGTTAGTCCAGGAGCTGCAAAACCAGAATTTTTTCCCCTTTTCTTGAGCAAATAAAAGGTGTTTGTATTTAAAACTCTTGAATTAACTTGCCTGGGAGCAAGTTCATACATTTTTTCCCCCATTACCTTTTTCAAGATGTGTTTCCTGGAGCTGTAGTCTCTTAGATCTTTCATAAGACTTTATTTGATCTGCATAAAAGAGCACATGTGCTTCTAACTTTCTTTCCCAATCTATATAATGAAAATAAATTATCATGTCAAGAGACAATGGTGGCCAGTTTATGTTCCTTTTTTTTCCTCAGGCCAATAACCTTTTATGATGTGTAATTGAGAACTCATAATGAGTAATGTTAATTCTATGCATTTAGGTTCATGAAATGTGAATGAGCTTTACATTCACTCTGTGATATTTTCATGTGAACATACAATTCAGTTAAATGTGAGAAATCTGAACACACCAGGATGTGAAACAGGAGTGTTTGCTGAACTCCCAGAAGAGGTGATTTTTTTAACATGTGAGTCGGTAGTTTCCTCTTTGATTAATTAAGCCACAGACAGTAACCATGATACAAATATTTTCTTTACTTTTCTGAACAAGGAGTTCTCTCTAGCAAATGCAGCCTGAAGTTGCTCAAGGGTGGAAGGCAGAGTAGCTCCTTGTGTGTGGTACTCCAGGTAAGCTCTCCTAGCTGCCAAGGGGTTGGTACCATCCACGGCCTTCCCCTGACCCCTTATCAGTGCTGTAGAACTGCTCACTGGGCAGTGAGTTGACAGAAAATGAACTCTACAATGTAAGGAACAATTATTTTTCTGCCTATTTAACACAAGGCCCCATGTTCCCAAATGCTTTTTGCTAGTGGTTGTTTTGATACTACCATTGGTCTGTGCTGCAAGCCCTATTGAAATGGTTAGAAATAGCTACAGGAAAAATTTAAGAAGAGAAAACTCACATTGTCACTGAGATCTGATTCCCAGTACACTCCCCAAGAAAGTTGTGCTGTCACTACTGAGAATGAACAATAAAACAGAGACTTTCCAAGGCTAGAATTTCCTAAATGAACACTGACATAATGAAAAATATTCTCAGAACCATAGGTAAGAATTTTAGCATCCTATTTGAGTTCAGGAAGGATGGGAACCCTTTTGAAATTGATGTTTTTCTATGTGTGATAAATTGTAGCTCTGACTCTCTTTCAGGATCTTGTAACTCTCTCCTAATTCTGCTTTTGACTATTCTTTAAATTTCATTAATGCTTCCATTTGCCTCAGCTGTGTCTTGATTCAGAGTAAAATTTGGGTACTACTTTGCAAGACTGATATGCAATTCTCATATATTCAGAGAGTGCATTTTCAGCCTGCACACTTTGTCATGTCTTGTAACAAGGCAAGAACATGCACATTATTGTTTCCTCATTAAGTGTTAAGCTGCTATAATCATATGGTATTCAGCAATTGTCTGTCTCTACTGTCAAAATGTGGGTTAAAATCCAGCCAATTCTTTTCTCTGCAGAAGATAAAACTGTGAAATGCTGTTCTACATGTTAGGTTTCAGTTGCACAGCAGATACTAAGACATCTGAATCTGATTTCTCACTGGTTTTATGTTGGCATGAAACCATATTTTAAGACAAGGTTATGCAAAAATTTACATGCCAAAGTATTCTTTTGACTTTAAGTTCAAGATCAGAATTTCAGATTAGCTGTAAGATCAGACTTGGTCTCTATACAGACTTCACTGATAAATATGGTATGAATGTCTATAGACAATGGCACTTGTAGAGTTGATTTTTATTTTAGTAACAGTTGGTTACTAAACTAACTTACGCTGGTAAAACATGTTTGCAAGTATTGCTTGCAATTTGTGGCTACCTCCCTGACTATAGCTACTTTCCAGCAGACATTTTACACCTCAAAGGAGTTATAGCATGGCTAACCAAAAAACATAGCGTCTGTTACTGTCTGTGTTTAGGAGTGGATGGTGAAAGAAAACAAATAAAGCTGACTGAGATGCTAAAATGAAATATTCTATAAATATCTGACAGATCTGCTCTATAGCCTGCTGTAGACAGAATGGTTCTGTCTACTTCCAGTTGGAATAGCAAAATAGTATTTTTCCCCATTTAGAATGGTAGAAGTAAAAACTGAAGGAGGATGGAGGGTGTTTAAGGCGAGGGTTTGCAGTAGGAGCACGTGTGGGGTATTTACCCCAACAGTCTATACAACAGTAGAGTATATTTGCATGGAAAGGGGTGGACTGAGTGTAGAGCGTTCCCTTTGACATCCATTTGAAATGTTGGTCTCCAGTTGCCTGGGGCAGTTGTTGACTGGCAGCCATCGTTGTAGCATCCTCACTTTGGAGGATTTTATTTTAGTTTTGAGGTTGCTAATGTAATCTAAACGCAGAAGAAAGAATAAATACGTCTAAAGTTTTTGGGAACATGTGTGGATTAGTTCTTCCTCTGTGTAAGAGAGATTCAGTATGATTCTCAAGGAGGCCCATCTGGAACACAACTTGAAAAATACAATGGTGTACCATTTCTGATTCTGACTTGTAACAGCAGAAAAGATTCTCACTTATCAAGAATAGTGATCATAAATAAATATTATAAATAAGGCTTGCAGCAGAACAGTCACAAGTAGTAACGGGTAGACAACTCATTGGGCTAGTAAGTCTAAATCTTAAAGACATTTACAGATTTTGCTGATAAGATTAGATGTTAAGAACATCTTCAGCATTTGGCACCAACTAGTCCTCTAGTATAACACTGTTGTGGGCTTTTTTTTTTTCAATAAAAGCAAATTGGGAGAATGATGTGTGTTCCATTTCTCTTTAATCAAGGTATGTGTGGAAAAGAATGATAGTCTGTTAAATAGGAACAAACCATAGCAGTGGCTACAGCCTAGGATAAGTAGGTTTGTAACATAAACAATAAAGGAGTTTTTGATCCTAGAGAACCTGAAGAGCTTCCAAGAACACTGTGGACTCACTGTCACCAGCATAGGCATAAATGCCTTTACATGAGTGAGAGTTTGGAAGGGGTTTGCTCAGTCTTCCCTGGTGTGGAGGGTTGGGCCAGGCCAGTTGCACCTCTGTAGGTCTCCTTCACACAGGTGCTTCTGTGGGGCTCAGCATTAGGAATTCTGAACTGGTCTTCTTTTGGAAAGGACAGAAGGCTATTAAATATGTGTAAAATGTAAATAAAAATGTATCTAGTAAATGCTATTCTGTGGTATTTGAAAAAGACAATATTTGTCTCCTCTTTGCAATAATTTATTAAAGATGGAGTACATTTTAGAGTGGAATAGTAATAATTACAATTTTTTCATATAAATATTATATACTGTTTCAAGTTTTGTGCATGTTTGCTTGAGGTTTATAAGAGCCAACTTACCCAAATGCCCTGTAGGTTCAACTTTTCTTCAGGCAGTAGTAATCATAAAGGATCTGTTTGCCAAACTACTTACTTAAATATCTGTATTTTGTGCTCTATTGCCCATAATTAAAGTGTTAAATCATCTGTTTCTGGTTGAAACAATTAATAAATATGTATTCATTTCCAGGAATATTTTGTAAGCCTAAGAAGTTGAAACAATAAATACTACATATTTTGATTTTTTTTTTTTACTAAATAGATCTTTTCACAGTGTTTAGATTTCTTAAATTAATATTATGTTGCACTTGCATAGTAGTTTCCTTTATCTGTGCAACCCATATTTTGAGCAAAAAGATTTTCCTCAGTTGAAGTAGAAGAGCAGGTATTCATGCTTTGTCTTTAACTAAAACTTTAAGTTCAAATTAAGTTTTCATGTTATTCGATTTAATAATATTTTTCTGTCATTAAGTACTTTCAGAAGCATAGGAATCCCTTGCTGGAAAACATACTCCTTTTAGCATAGTTGAGGAATCAGCTAATTAATTTTGGCAGGGCAGTATTAATTGCTTTTTAACTGTTTAAATAACTTGCTTATTTTTGATCACATTATTCTTTTGGTTGCCTGATCTTAACAATATTCCTGTGGTTGTGGTGGTTTATTTGGGGTTTTTTTAGTGTTGTCTTCTATCGTTTGCTGTAGGAAACAGCCTCAGTTTAGGGACTGTGCCTCTGATCTCACTGGTTTTGGATAGTACCACCCTGAGAATAGTAAATGTTTTCAATTTGCCTCAGAGTGATGTGGCTTGTGAGGTCCTGTGTCACTAGGTAATGCATATTGTCCTAAAAAAACAACTGAAGCAAATTCTTAGTGATAAGTTCAAATTTATGTAATCCTGGTTTCTAACACTCTGCTACAAAGAAAAAAAAAGGTGTAAATATTAAATGGAATAACGAGTGCAACGTCTCTCTGTCATCTAGCACAGCATTGTGATTCCTTTTTCAGTGATGCAGATCCTTGCCTCAGTGTTTTCCCAGCTCAAGCTTGCTTTTCTGGGGTTAACTTTCCCGGCGTGTCTGCCTGGGCTGTGGAGGAGCCCTGTACAAAGGGAGTCAGTACAGCCTAGTGGAGAGCAGAGTCATGAGCATTTGCATCTCTGGAATGTTTTTATTGACAAACGGTAGTCTGCTATTGACATTCCTGTCCCTTGATGATACTTCTATCCTAGCTTATCTTTGCTGGTCAAATGCCTTAATTGTTCTGGCCTTTAATTCAGTCAAAGTTAGTGCAGGAGTGGAAGAGAAAAGAGAAGGAACAGGTCTAACAGAGCATCAAGCTTGAGCTGTGAAGCTGCTGGCAACGATCAACCTGTCATAATGTTATGATTTGTTCATTTTTATACCATTTATTAGCCTTTACTTGTTGTGCCATTTGGCCTCCAGGGCAGATAAAGTGCTGTCTAATTTGGTAGGTTTGCTTCTGTCAGAGTGGCCTCGACAGAGAAGGTGTTAGCTGTAGTGACAAATAATCAATAGCTGTCGTTGTCATGAGGAACGTGAGTAGTTGGGCCTTTCATCTGGAGGATTAGAGGTCTAATTGGATTGAGAATAGGGAGGGTGAGCTGTTGGGTAACCCTGTCAGCTATGTTAAGCTGTCAAATGTCAGCTTTCCTGAAAGGAAGAAGGAATGGTTAGCTTTCAGAAACAAGGAAGAAGACATATGAAAGCTTTTTAAAAAGTAATAGATAGAAAAGTAGAATAGGCTAACATAGGCTTTAACCCTTTCTTGTTTAATTACATATATTTCTAGTTAATGAGGATGCCTGGTGTGCACTCTCTCACTCTGAGACAGGCAGAATTTGTGTGAAACAGATTTGGCAGTGTTATACCAGATCAGACTGGTTTTATGTCTTGAGAAAGAGCCAGTTAACTACTCAGATAGGGAATATAAATGCAAAAGATTATGACATGGGGGAAGAAAATATCTGTCAATGGAAGGAATCACTTAATAGAAGCTGTAAGGAAATCAAATATTTGATTTTAATATTTTGTTGTGAGGATATGTCCGTCTGATAATACCAGTATATTTTTTGAGATACAAGCAATGGTTTCAAAGTTGCTGTAAGTAGAGTAATTATTATGATCCAGTCCTGCTCTGGACTTTAAAATCATCAGTTGAATTTTGTCTGCATTTTCTTACTGTTGCTTTTGATCTTTGCCTTCTGCCTGTTTCTTGGAGACAGATTTCTGTTGTTCTAAATAAGATAAATCTAATGAAAGACCCGTTATGCTGGTAGAACAAATAATTTAATGTCTCAGATGTGCAAATATTTACCTTGCCAGAATAAATAATAGGACTACATGTTAATGAAGGATATGCTTATAAAATTACTGAAATAGTGGTTTCTTTATTGATTGTCTTATTTTGCCACTTTCTTCAAAGCAAGTCTTAACTGTAACCATGCCAGTATTCCCCTTCTCTAAGTAACACATTTGCCTTGAGATCTGTAGTTCTTGGCCATAGTTATCTGTATAACAGGCCTGGAAATAGCAAAGTTTTTAGGCGGTGGAATAAAGCTCTTTATTTTACATCAGCTAATTTAACAAAAGACTTTTTTTTTTTCTTTTTTAATGGACTTGTAGGTATTTGAGAACTCACAGATTTTTTTTCTTCTGTGTTTGGCCATTTATTCTGAAGTAGTGGTTTTAACTATCGGTGTTTCAATTTGGTTTGATTCCCCTGCTGCTCTCCTCTCTTCTGCAGTACTTATTGATGGTCATCTGGACTTGCAATGTCATTTTTACTGGTGGCCTGCTGTAAATACTGGCAAACCCGTCCTTAATCTCAGGATTATCTTCGTAGATTAGTACAATAGTGTAAGTATTCCAGAGGCAGAAATCTTGAACTGATGGTCTGTTGTCACATTTCAGTGGCATTATGTGTCAGAAATCGTGGGGGTTTTATCCCTTTGAGATTAACTGCCATGCTCTCCATGACCCATCTTTGTGTGAGAGCCTGGATTCATGTGTGTTGAATAATTTTTGGATTTCCAATTACTTACCTGACTGGTACTGCACCTCTGTCATTTATTTTCTGATAATCCAGTTCTCCTGACTGATCTTTCTCCGTTTTGTTTCATTGCTTCCCCAACTCAGACTTTATGATCTTGATATTTATTTTTGAGTCTGAGTAATCTGATTTAAGCATGTTTAACCTTCTGGTGTGAGCTACAGGATGGACAGATGAAGAAGTGACATCATAGCTTACTCTCCCAGCTTGAGATGTGCTGAAGGTTGCTGAGCTGCAGGAGAAGTATTGTGCTGCTGTGGCCTGGTTGGCTTCAGTATCCATAATATCCATGAAGCTGACCCAGCATTTCTGCACTGTGTGGTTGTCTGCAGTGTAGACACACTGTGATAAAATTAGCTTTTTCCTGGTTAATAAAATAAGCCTAGACCTATTTTTTTTAATTATATATTTATCTTATTGAAAATCTATCCATTTCCCTGATTTTTTTTTTTTTGTGCAAAATTCCATCTTTTGTTTTATTCATTGGGATAAAAAGAGTAATAATTCGGTATCTTAATTTCTAGAGTTTTACCTAACACTTGGTATGAAAATCCTTGCCCAGTATATTTTCCCAGAGAGCTTCCTTGCCATGGCAGTGATTTGTGGTTTTCCCACTTTTTTGCATTTTTCTCCAGCTCAAACATCACTGTTAGTAACGGGGTTTTTTTTTCTCTTTTCCTCCAGCAATATCACAACTATTTCCATTAACCTAACTGATTTATTTTCTTTGGACAAACCACTCCCATTTTCACACCTGTAATTTTACTTCTCTGCATCTCTGTTCCACTTCTTACTCTGGTAACTCTCCTCCTTTCCTCCGCTTGGCTTTGTGTCTTTTGCTACCATACTTTCTGTGCTTGAAATAATCCAAGGAGGATATTGTCAGGCCCAGAATATATTTTATATTATCGACCTTGTGCCTCTGTTGAGCAGTCTTGCTCTCAAGCACTTAAAATTTGAATATGAAATTTCATTAAAATAATAAGAAAAGGAATGTCTCCAACTGCAGTGATTTTCTAAAAGATTTTGCAAATATGGTTTAAGTGCAAACCACGGTGGCAGAACATTGAGAAGCTCTGCTTGTGTTGTGTTTCTCAGTGAAAAGGAACTAATTCTGGATAGCATATGGAATGATATCTTAAATATCTGTACAGACAGCTGGTAGAATTACTTTATTTTCATCTATTGAGTTCAGTGCATACTTTTCTGAGCAAAATTTGGAAGAGCTTCTGGACTGATGACTCACCTATTGTTACTTTTTCTGAACTTTGGGAAGTCCTCTTCCATAACAATAAATTTTCAGGCTACTATCAACAAATAAAATAATTTGTAATAATTTTTGATGATTGTCAGTTACCAGGAGTGAGTAGGTAAAGTGATCCTAAATCACTTTAAAAAAGTCTTAAGTGAGTACTTAAGTCTGAAAAAGTATTGGTGCATAACTTCAACTCAGGGATTTTGTTGCAAAGACCAACTAGAACTGAACAGAATATAAATATGCCCAGCAAAGACAAGTAATTTGTTCAGGCATGAGCAGTGCTTTTTCTATAAGGACTTTATTCCATATTGCTTGATGTTTGGCTCTTTCAAGTTGACTTAATTATCCTGGGTTTCAGCTGCTGGTTGTCTCCTACATACTGTTACCAAACAGCTGCCCCCTCTCTCTCAATTTGCTTTGCTCAAAGGACAGATGAAAATTTCTCTGTCATTTGGTCTTGAAGATTATGATCGCATCTTTAAAATGTTATTTTCTTTTTAAACATGGTGCTTACAGTACTTGGAGAGTTACACTTCAGATCTGAATAGGAGTAATTTTGTTTCACTTCTTGTTGTTCCTTGAGCGTGTTTAGCATTGTGGCATCCCTCAGTGCACAAGAGACTTGTCCAGCTCTTCTCCCAGGACATTGATGTCTGCTGCCAAGTCTGTACCTTAAAAAGTACCTTTGCAGACAAAGACATTTCCCTGTTTGAGTGGCCTTTCTAAAACATCGTTCTTGCATTAATTGCCCCTCTGCAGCTGACCCCACGACTGCCCTTTAATGGTTATGAGAAGAAATATTGTTGTTGGGACTGAGAAACCACTCACTTGTTTGTGTCCAGATTTGGCACTGACAAATTAAAACAGGACTTCAGTTTTTATTAGCTCATTAGTTTGGTTCAGTCCCACTTTGTGAACTGTAGGGTGATTCCTGTTGGAATAAGCTCTCTTTTTCCAGCTATTCCACAGTAAAAAGGGAAGCTATTTGTTTTCAATGATTATAAATGTTATTCTAATTTTAGGTGAATTAGTTTTGTGTTAAATGTATCCACATATGCTTCACTACATGAAGTACCAGCAATAGATCATTTTGAAACAGGACACCTTTCTGCTGAAATCTCCAGGAATCTTCTATCAGATGTCTGACACATCCTTAATCTGATGCTCAGGCTTGTCATTTGAATCAATAGGATACTGGATAGGATGTCTTCAGCATGCAAGGCTACTGCTATAGGAGGTATCTGAAAAATAAATTCAGATCTTATGGCCAGCCACAAACTCCAGGAGCACTAATCTTTCATTTGTCTCTCTCTTTGTCTGTAAACAGTTGGTTAAATTGTTTATTAAAGAGAATTAACTGAATCACACTTAAGTCAAAATGGATACGTATGAACTGCATAAGCAAATTCTGTTGCTGTCTGAAAAGCAACAGCTAATGTCAGCATTTCATAAAGTACAAAACTAATTTAACTTGCCTATTAAGATCCTAAATTTTCTTGTCCCTTTGTAGAGCAGTTTGGAACCCTCTTTCGTTACACATTTTTTTTTTTTTTTTAAATTTATGAAGGACTAAGGAAGAATACTATCAGTTTTTACTAATGAGGAATAATTTCTGCTGAAATATAAACTGATTTATGTTATGAATTTGATCTCTGTGTGTTCATCCCTATGATGGGAACATTTAAACATAGATAGAGATATACACAAAGGATGTGTTTTTTCAACATTGTTAATATCGTGTGGATTTGGAAAGGCTTTGGAATACCAGCCTTGAATTGTTATTTTATCTGCCTCTTGTCTGAACAAAGAGAAATAAATCTAATATTTTTATTACTACTAGGATGCAGTTTGAGTAGATTATGAAGTCTTTGATTTATTTACCAGTACTGTAAGTAGATTATGTCTTCATTTTAAATATCAAGCATCACTGCTGTGTCTATAGAAACTATAAAATTATGCCATATGTAAAAGTAGCCTGAAGTGTCTGAATAATTATTTAAATTAAGAGTAAACCTACCTTTATTGCTGGTTGTTTTCAATATGGATTGTCTGTCTGCTTCTGTAATAGTTCTGGAGACTTCACTGTGGCTGGAGACCTTTTCTCGTCCAATAGAATTTGATAGGAAGATTTGCAATTATTTCACATAGTGGCTTGTTATAGGACATAATATGTTTGAAATACATTTAAATCACCTAAAAGGTGTGCATTTACTTGCAGATAAAACAGCAGCTGAAATAATAACAAAAAAAATTCCGTGAAGCTGTGCTCAAAAATAAGGATATATGCAAACACTTTCACTTTACAAGCATTGTTGCTTCCAGCAGTCTGTAAGGACCTGACATGCACGTAGAGGGGTGCAATTAAGAAGTACAAGGCAGCAGTGACACAGTACTAGTCAGAGTGATGCTTAGTAGTAATGGCAATTAGTTTTCTTCCAGAATGAAATAGTGCTGCACAAAGGTAGGATAAAAACACTTGGACTGGACTGTTATTTAGACTTGTTTTCAGGTAGAGTTCTGTCATGGATTATACTGTGATTTGTAACATTTTTATTAGAGTTTTAAAAGGCATACATCTGTTTCATATATTTTCTTAGTTTTGTTACAGTGCTCTCAGTTCAAGGCAATTCAACTCAAAGCCATTAAGATGAAGAAAATGAATGTAGTAACTATTTTCTAGTACTTGTATTTTGGGAAGATTCTGACAAATCTTTCAAATCACTATTTTTTGAAATACAGTATTTTTTGAAAGGTTAGTATTTGATTCTTTATGGAGAGGTGGGCAGTGATCCTGTAAATATGGATGATGTGTCTCAGGCTTTGTCGTAAATCCCCAGAGATTGTGTGTTGTGGGTACTTCTGCCTGAGTGACTTCAAAAGAACACTACAGGAAAACAAGTTCAGTAACAGTGGAGGAGATCAACTGGAAATGAGAATGCTAATTGCATTTTCATCCTTGAAGTGTTTTTTTGCACAGAAGCCACTAATCTCTATAGGTAGAGCCTAACATTTATTGCTGAAGAGCTGAGAACATACTACATAGGAGCAACATGTACAGGTCATGGATAAGTGAGGTCAAAGGCTATAAGATACAAACACCTATTTTCTTTCAGCCTAAGCTGGGAAACAGTTTTACCTTGACTTTTACCGCACTGGTCCATTGTCTTCTGTATTGTATTCTTTAACTGTGTGCCAGTTGATAGTTCTGTCTATTCCTATGGAAACCAAGAGAGCAAAGCCAATCTTGCAAGAGGCTTTAGGGAGAATTGCTCTTAGTTGAGACACTGCCTTGCTTTCAGTCAAAATGTCTGATAGTCAGATCTGGCCTCAAGTCGTGCTGATGTTCTCTGCTGATGTATTGCCTAGCATGCTTTGCCAGGCAGATGAAGACGTTTGGTTGAAAACTGGTAAATAAGGTTTTTTGTTCAGCTGTCTGAGAGATTTTCTCCAGTTGAGTGTTTTGCTTTTGAGTCTAGAATGCTTCTAACAAAGCTGCTAAAAGGGTACTTCGCAAGATTAAACCCAATGTCAAAAATCAGTGCTGATTTCCTCATGGTCGACTTGAAAGGGTTAGCAGAGTGTTGCATATTTAAATCCACCAGTGGTTTGTTAGATAGAAGGCATGGCATCATCCTTGTCCACACTGAGGTAATAAAGAGCTTACAGTTTGGGTTTTTTTCAAAGCTATAGTCCAATGGATGACTGCTAAGGGTTATGTCTAAAACAATAATCCTAAAGATTTCCTTTCCTTTTATTTTTCAGTTACATTGTTAATCAATTAATAAATTATTATAATAATAATTTTTAAAAAATTATCTTAGTTAGTGATAGCCAGAGAGACAGCCTGATATTTTGATGGTGACTTTACTAATTTTAACTGGAAACTGGGGTTCTAAGTAGCGATGTTAACTTTATTTGTTTTTCTCAGGAGCTGTTTAAACAAATTTACTGATATTCAAGGAGTCTAAGAATGGTGCAGTCATATACAGTAAAGGGCAGCTTTTACAGGCCTTATAGCCATTGTAACCAGGCAATATGATTTCAGTTTCAGTGTATTAGAAAACAAGGTCTACTATTTCATGCATAGGTAAGATTTCAAAACACAGGTGCTAACTTATAAATCCAAATAATTCTTGTTTGCAGTTAAATTCATATATCTACTTGCTAGCCTCTCTTAGTAGTTTTTATTCTGAAGAATTCTTGTGAGGTTTCTGGCAAGTAGCTGATAATATAAGCATATCAAAATACTCCTTTTGATGTATAGATTTCAGTTATTTTTGGGGCAGTAGTCTGTTCCTATAGATATCAAATTAGAAGCATGATAGAACAGATTCTGTTTTTCTAAGTGCTTAGTTTGTTTCCTGAAAAGCTACTGAAACTGGTGGGTGTTGATGACAGAAGTCCACATCATTCCAATTGGTTTCTGACATTGTTAGAATGTGCCTCTTCTCAAAGAGACACTAAAAGATGAAACAACCCTCAAAGAAACCACGTGCACAGCCCCTTTCATTTCCAAAGTTATTAAAATATTTGGGGATTGAAAAATCGTTTATTTTGTACAAAGTTTATTTGTTGGGTGAAGCATCCTCTCTTTAGCACCTCCTCAGTGGAGAGTGAGCACATTTGTGTATGAAGTAAGATTATCTTCTGTAAGATGGAGTAGATCAAAGAGCTGTTTCTACTCCGTGAAGATAAGAAGGTTAAATTCAGTTGCCATTTTTGTTTTAAAGAGAAACCCCATGGATGTATTTATCTTTCAAAGGCTTAGCTAGCAATTAAGGAGTTCAAGTTTTTTGCCTTTCACTGCTTCTTGAAAGCATCTGACAGAAAAGAACTGTTCTCAACTTTGCCTTTAGCATCTGTGCTAATCTGTTGGCAACGTGTGTTAGTGCAGTGCCAAGTGGCTGATATGTTCTGCCTGGGTTTTTAAGGCAAAATCTAAAATACTTTCGTTTTGTACATATTTTACCTCCATGAGTGTCTGAGTGTACAATATGATTTAGTATTTGTCAATGTATCAATTTTTACTGACTTTAGAAACTGATGTGTCACTATTAAAAAGTACAGACATTTTTGTATTTCTGGCATAAGCAACAATTAAGTCTTGACTCCAACTTCTAAGGAGTCCTGGGATGATTAAAAGGTTTAGCTAATTTAATCTGACTATTAAAAGATCAGAGCAATCTATTTTGGTTTTTGGGGGTGTATTTATTTATTTATTTATTTATTGGTTTATTTGGGACAGAATGTGCTTCTCTGGAAAAGGAGACCAGTGGCCTAGTATGCTATATTTCAGTGTACATCACTGGTTCTTAATCTGGGTGTAAAGCAAATAAACAGTGTATATAACTGAATATGTATGCAATAACCCATGATATAATTATTTTTTCTGTTGTCAAGATGCTGTTCTAGCTCTACTTTCTTAAATACTATTTAAGAGTTGAAAAGAAAAATTAAAGCATTCATAATATTTAAATACAATAATAATGATCTAATAGTTGTGTAATCACTCATGTTATGATTGGTCTTTTATTACAACAGATGTTTTATCTTTGCAATTAATTTAACTATAATAATTTTATTCTGTTCTGTTTCTGAAAGAGTAAAAGTAACTGAATTATATATTATATTCCTCTGAAGAGGATTTATTGATTGCTAAATAGTCTGTCTTTTCACAAAAGATTGCTAAGAAAATTTTGCTAAAATGTCTTACGTAAGTGCTGCTCAATTAATAATGAATATATTTCAACAATCAAAATTTAATAAGCTAATAAATTATTAATTTATGGTGGAGATGTATAATTATCAGATCTCTCTGAAATCCTTTCTGTCGTGGTTGGTGGCTGCACTGCTGTCTTCAAACACACCCCTTTCAATAGGCTGACCTTTGTGCCTCTGATTTTGCAGAGGCCTCTGTTTCACCACTTGCCTGCACTCTGCTGCACACTTGCTGACCAGGCAGGGCTGTGGTCAGTGGTGAATGCTTGATTTTTGGTAAATCTCATCTCATGAGTACAGAAACAGTAAGGGAAAAGGTGCAAAAGAATTTTTATCGATGAATCATTCTTTGGGAATTGTGACATTACAGAATTTAGAGCATTCAGTAACATTTTGAAATAGTGGTAAGTAGTGCTTTAAGAAGGAAGTAACTGAGAGAGGCAGCCTATTTGACCTCAGAAGCATATAATATTATATATTATAGATATGTATATAAATAATATAATTTCAAATTTGAAATGTATAGTTTGAAATGATATTATAAATATGTGAGCAGAAATAGAAGATTAGGTAAAATGAGCACCTTCTTTCAGCAGTAGCTTCTTTAAGGGTTACTGGATATTTAGTTAGCTCATTTCCTAGAAATAAATTCAATAGGTTGCCTTTTTAGGCCTGTACAAAAATATAAACTGTAGTGCTAGATGGAAAATTGCAAGCTTAATTAGAAATTAGGACAGAAAATGGAAGAGAAGGGTAAATTATTAGTTGATAATGAATTGAAAACAGATACAGTTGAAATATGAACTGTAAGATCAGAAGGCATGTATTAGAATTCCTTAACAGTTGCACTTGAATCTAATATTAGTTAATATTTTTCATGAGCAAACTTAGAAACTTGAGTGTTATTTTTCTAAAGGATACTTAAGAGTGACACAGTGTTAGGCATGATTGTCAGTCAAAGAGAGGAAGGCAGTGGCTGGGATATCAGAAGAATGGGAATACTGAAAGTAATTGAAATTATTCAAAACATTATAGTCCAAAATGCAAGTCCCAGGGGGGACAACAGACAACACACGTAATGATTTATTAATGTATTATGAATTTATTGTTTGCAACATTACTGAGAAGGACATAATGTGCTAACTGATTGGATAATGTACCTCATTTATGGGAGAAATGCAGTTTTAAGTATATCTGACAAGATGTATGCACTAGCAGTAGGCAAGTGTCATTGGGTTTCAGTAAGGTACTTTGTGGGACACCCTCTTGTAGCCCTGTAATCTCTGCTTGTGTTCGAAATAGAAGAGTTCCAACTAGAATGAGTGCAGAGAGATGATGATTTTCTGAGGGCACTGTAGGGTTTATCTTTTGTTACTGAGATAAAAACACCAATGCTTGCTTAGATTTTAAAAGCTACTCTGTATTTTCATAGGTAGAAGAATGAAATGTGTCCTTGTGTGTGTGTTGGCTTAAAAAAAAAAATGAAAACAAACAAGAAATGAAACCTAAAAGCCCCAGCCTGAAACAGAGAACTGGGAGGAAAAAAATCCCGATCACTGTAATTCCACTTAAAAGAAATCGCTGGGAATTTTTTAAAAAGGATTAGATGTTCTTACTCCCTATGGTGCTGGAGGATGGATTTACTAATCCAGAGGGTCAATTTTAACCTCCAGTTCTAATTTGTGGTTTATCTGTAAATATTTCTAAGGCTTTCTGTTCTACTGCAAGTGTATGCCCTGTCTGCTTCTTCAGGGCTTGTGACTGTCAGCACTGAAAAGCCCTTGAAAACCACCTCCTTTGTAAGGGTTTGTGTTCTTTTGGTCTGTCTGTTCCCAGCCCTGGGAAAGCAGGTAGTTAATTTTGGAGTGGAGCCAAAGTAGCATCTTCACGATTTAACAGCTTGGCATTCTTTTTAATGACCCCTGCTGTTTTTACCAGGAGGTTGTATAGAGATGCTGGGCTGCTTTTTCCCCAGTTCCTCTAGCAACCCTTACAGTGCACTAAATCTTCACAGGCCCATTGTAGGTATTCTGAAAATCAAGCCTAGCTGTACTGTAGCGCTGTAACAGTTGTCAGCTCATGTGCTTTACATTGTAAATTATTACAGATCAGTCTTTCAAGTCATGCTGAGTACTTTATGTGGGTTAGAATTGTTACGGTTTTTGAAAAATGTGGTCTCAGCAATTGATCAGGAAATAAGCAATTTTTCTGCATTCATTGTCCCCTTTTAACCCACAGATGATGAGGTGATGGTAGCCTAACTAAGAGTGTGCTTTTGATGTGCTTGGAGAGATGTACATATTCCTCTGACTCCTAGCCTTACCTTGTACAGCTCACTTTCTCCCCTTATAAAAGATGTTGTATTTATCTATGCATGTGTTTTTAAAATCTGGATATGAAAAGTTTAGTGTCAGAGCTGTATCCACACTACAGAGTAGGAGAAGTGGTTAGTCCGAGTGTAGAAGCAGCATACAGCTTAATATAATGACTAAGTGAACTCACCAAGAAATAGTGGGATGAGAATGGAAATAAATCTTCACAGAGCTCTGTTGCACATCAGCAGAATGTTTCTGGAACCCAGATGTACTCTTTAAAGCAAGTTTGTATGCTTGTGAAGCATACAGACTTAACATTTGTTGTGAAAAGTGCTTAACTTCTGAGGAAGTGTTTGAAACAGAGGTGCATGGCACTGAGTGACTCAGAGCAGGACTCCATGGGCTGTGCAGAGTGGAGAGATGTGAAGTGTGAGGCCGATGTTTTTAGTGCACTGGTAATACAGCCAGTAGTTTCAGCATCAACCCATGGTTAGAATTACAGCACCACTGAACAGAGCTCATTTTTTCTTTAGCCTTTTACTTAGGTGACCATATGGGACAGCCTGACTGTGGCTGTTTGGCAGATGCCCACCCAGCTGCTCTCTCACTACACTTCCTCAACAAGCCAGGGAGAGAAAATAGGTTGAAAGAGCTGCTTTAGATTAATAAAGAAATAAACACATTTTCTTGTAGACCCAGAAAACCAGGTAGAAAAGTTTACCAGTGATTTTCCACTGAAACCTTTCCCCGGCAGTGGAATAATACTGAATATACTAGGCAGGTTTTTTCCATGACCAAACTTGCAGTTTTGGGGATAATTTTTTCAGTTTCAGAGATAATCTAAATTCTGGCAAATTCATTGATTCTGACTAAGATATTTCTTCCATAAGTCTTCTCTCCATTAAAATGTTCAGGAAAGTTTTTCTGACTGCTTAGTAGTGTAGCTTGGGGTCCAGAACTTTCCTTGAAGTCATTACTTGATGGCAGAGCCGTGGTTGCTTATTGAACCATCTTCCAAATAATATGTACATATTCCTCCACAGATGAATGTAATAATAATTACATAATGTGTTCTACATCATTGCACTTAGTACCTGTGGCTGAATTTTTGAAATGGCAGAAGTATTTCTTCTGATTATGTTGAGGTCAGCTATTCTCTGAAACTCTGCTTTAGTTTGACGGGTCAAATACTTTGATTTTCAAATAATTTTAATAGAATCCAAAGGAATTTTAAGAATTGGCATTGAAATGGTAAATTGATTAAAAACCTAGCCAGCTTGAAGACATTTTATACACAAAAATTTTATAAAAATGGAGGAATTGGCTTTTCAAACTAAGCATTCCCTCCCTCTACCTAATAAGACCTAAATTACAAATGCCTTCAAGGCATGTTGATCCATTCCATACTTACAAACTTAAGCAGTAATAAATTGAAGGTGGGGAAATTTGCCATTGTCATTAAAAAGCACGATATTGTTTTCTAACTAGTGAAAGGGAGACAGCAAAATTCATGTTATTACCAAAGAAAGGAACAGCAGTCAGAAGCAAAAGCATGAATAAGATAATTCAAATAAGTAATGTAAGTACAGGTGTTTTCTGTGGCAGCATTAAAAAAAATCTTAAATCACTTGGAAGAAACAGAATCTTTTGTGTTTCAGAATGAAAGGATTTGTTGCAAATTCATTTGCTAAGGAGAGGGATTTGTTGGCTAAGCAAGCAAGAGCATAATAAGTAGTAGTAACTGATGGAAAAATGTGTAATAGCAAATATAAAATACAGTATAGGGAGAGAAATTCTAATAATAAAAGGGCATGTTTCCTTAGTTTTATGCATGATTTTAACTTTATTTTAACTAAAGTCTTCTTTACAGTGGAATTAATTCAAAAAGCAGAATATAACAGTAAATCTTCCAATAAGTACCCATCAACAAGACAAAAACAATTTTTTTTCTCTCATGGGTATGCATTCATGGTGTTTAGAAAATATTGAACACAACCCAAATGTATTATCCTCTGTGATGGAGAAAAGCAGCTGTATTTCTTCCAAGACTAATATTCTCTTAAGTTATTTAATACTGTCTTTCTCCAGCCTAATTACCAATCACATCATGATACACTGAGATTTTTTTGCTGGTTTTAATTTTTCTTTTTTTAATGAGTTTTGTAAATTTTTCTCATATTTGCCTGTACAGTGTAATGGTAATAATGAGGAGTATTCTCATCCCTAGCTCCTCCCCAAATTTATCATGAATTAATTTTGAGTGTATTCTCAGTGATTTAGGAGCTCTGCAAACATCATGCTATTCTGCCCCGTACTTCGAAGTATGCCTTGATATATGTCTGTGTGCTAAAGGGACAAAATACTGAGGTTATGCTTTCCCTGACATCCAGCAGAAGAAAAAGGTGTATTTATTTTGTCACTTCTCACTGGGAATGCTGTGGTAGCCATGCTGTCTCTGGCAAGAGAAGTTTGCATGTTCAGGAAGGTTTGTGGTAGGCTCTGTGACAGACTTTTCTTGTAAGCTGTCACTGACAAGCAAAGACTGGTAACAATAATTGGTAGAAGCAGGACAAGGTAGTTTTGTCTGAGCTCATTCATGATTTGCTTTCCCTGATTTGTATTTTAAAATAAAATAGTGTATCAGGGAAAAAAGGGTCACAGTCACTTATTTTGGCCGTACCTGGTGAAATCCATTCTGCATCTGTGAAGCTCAAGTTTTCCATTGCTGTTAGACAAAAAACAGAACAGTAATTTTTGTAAAGTATGCCCTTCCAATGTTTATGGCTGCTTTGAAAAATGAAATTTGAGTATTTTTTATGCCCTGACACTGTGGAGGTCTCTGGAATCCTTTGGCCTGTCTCCATCCTACCATTCTGCTGACAAAAGCGATTTGCAATTCTGAGCCTTATGAGATACCAAAGTGCCCTCGTTCATTAGCACTGTTTGCCCTTTTCTACTTGGTTGCCTTTTTTCATTGTTTTTCCAAAGACAGCCTAAGGGGACTAAGCTAACATACAGAATTTATAAAAGAATTGTAGCAGACTGAAGTATGTTAATTTGCAGGTAGTTTCATAAGCGGAAGGATCCAAAGACATGACTTCTATTGATTTGAGTGTCACCTTTCCTGTGTACATTGTCTAACAGAGCTTCATCAAATGCTCCAGCTTTTCCCTGAGTGGGGCAGAATTAATACAATTTATGTTCTCTTCTGAACTTTCTATTTTCACTATAGTTATAGGTGATGATCTGTGTGAGAAATTGGCAAAATCTTGAGGAAAATGTTGAGGAAACATTGTAAGACAGTGAACAAAATCAGGAGAGAACACACTCACTTTGGGAAATGTTAAAAGTTAGAGTGTGAAAAGAGCAGGGGTATTTAAACCATGATGACTGAAGGTAGGTGCAGATATTTTACTTTAATGAGCTATTGCTCCAGCAGTTAGTGATCCTTGATTGCAGCTTAACTGCTGAAAGTGATTTGATAAACCCATAGACTTTGGGAAGTGGAAGCATCAAAATGTCATATGCAGCATCTCTTCTATATGGAAAATAACTTTCAAGCAAGGGGTAGGAGCATGTCAAGGCTGGCTGTACTACTACATCAATACAGCTTCTTCATGATTGCATGTTCATGTCTTTAATTTTTCACTGGCTCCTTCAGTGATTTGAGAAATAAAACCAGATTGCATTTTTTGGGATCCACCCTCATTTATTGTATTGTTATAATTATATCAAAGAAGTATTTCTATGTTATTTCTTGTGAAAACCTAGTGAAAGTCCTAGTGTGAAGCATTTTCAATGTGTTGTAAAGCTAGCTGTCCCATCCATTTATTATAGCTATTGTAGACCAAAACTCATACAGCTCTCAATTAAAAACGTAAGAAAAATCACTTTTGCTTATGTTTGCTGTGTTTCCAGATGAGTACATTTTATCTTTCCTAATCATTCCTGGTTATTTTTCTTACTTTCATTTTGAAAATTATATTCTTTCTTCTTGTTTAGTTTTATTCTTCGTCTGATAACTTTACCTTTCTGAAACCAGCATATAATTATTCAATAATATATTCTTATTTCAGTTTTTACTTAATTTTTACTGAGGTTAAACAGTTAACAAACTCTGATAATATTGCAGAATTTTCAGTATTAATGAACCCTGTCTTATTCTGCTAATGGAATATAAATAGCTAAAACCAAGTAGCACAAGAGACCTAAAAATGAAGAGTTCATGTTAACAAAAAAAGTCTTAATTCAATGTTTTCAAAGCTTTGAGCTGTTTTGCTGCAAGCTTTTTTAGGCACTGTAATACAATAAATAAATATATCTAAGTCTCATTATTTGGTTTGATAAACTGACATAAATTTCTGATATTTTTCTTTACCCAGGGAAATTACCGCTTCATGAAACTTTTACTGGCTCGTAGAGGGAACTGGATGCAGAAGGACTTAGAGGATATGACACCATTACATTTAACTACACGTCACAAAAGTCCAAAATGTTTAGCTTTGTTGTTAAAACATATGGCACCTGGAGAAGTGGATACCCAGGACAGAAACAAGGTAAAAATACTGCTTGTTTTAAGACAACTGCCTATTTTAAGACTTGTAGCAACTTCAGAAATTTGTTTTACATCAAGCAAGCTGTTGAGTGCAAAAAATTGTCAAAAACTTTTTCTGGGCCTTCAAAGTAGAAATATGAATATTTTCCTGATATTAATGATGTTAAAGTTCATTGCACTGGTTCCACTGACATTTTTCTTGGGAGTAGTTAGAACAATAGAGGATTCAAAAATTCAGAAACCATCCAAGTCTTTCTGTAGTGTTGTGGTCCTTGTTAGAGTCTGGATAGCATGTGCTTATGTTGCTTTTCTTCCTTTGAAAAACCTCACATTTAGAATCTTTTAATGATAAGGGTCACTAGAAAACTGCCTATAATTACAGCAGTCTTTCTGGAGAGGTCATGCTGACTTCATGATCATGCTAATTAATTAACAGAGGTATGCATAAACCATCCAAAATCATTAGCAACCTTGCCTGTTCAGCAGATTTCCAAGCCAGTATTTAAAGTGTTGCCAGATTCCCCACAAAATATGGAGCACTTTTCTCTAGTTCATGTCATGAGTAGTCGCAGTAGCAAAAGTGGAATTCAGGTTGGTGAAAGGTGATCTCAGGCACAGAGTTCAACCTGTTTAAGTGACCATGTTGGGCACATAATTTATTAGGTTTGCTTGCTGCAACTGTGCACATCAAAATTGTCAAATGTAATTCCTAAACATGAGGGAGAACAAGTGTCTTACATCTGCTTCCATGAGAGTAACTGAATGAAACTGGTTGTAGGTGAGAGAAGTCGGTGAACCAAGGCTACGTTGGCCTTCTGGTAACCAAAAGTTTCTGCTTTCATTGCAGCTGTCCTCTTCCAGGACAGCTCCATTAAATAATGGAGCTCCATTATTATATAATGGTCAACTCCATTTAATAAATAACACTCATTAATTTATTACAAATTTTTATTGGTACAGGGCTGTGGTGGCACTTTGTGGAGCTTCTTCTTCAGTGAGTGACAAGTAGAAAAAAACGGCTGTGCTATCTTATTGTTGTTACCATGGTACTAAGCTAACAGCTGGCAGCAACAAACACAAATAGGCTCCTTTTTGCCTTCTTCCTTTACAGAGAAGTTAAAGATATGATGGTGAACTTACACATTCCATGTCACAGTTAAGGGATGCTAATCCAGGGTATTGTACTTCTATACACAAATGTCCTGCAGGAGTTATTTCTCTGTTTCCAATCAAAGCTCCATGTAATGTTTAGTAGGGGTGAGAGGATAAGAGAGCTGAGAAAAAAATCATTCTTTATCTTCTATCTCTCTGTTACTTGGCAGCAGAGAGAGGTGTGTCTGGTAAATTAAATACTTGTTAATATGCCAGTGTTTTGCTGGTTAAGAAACCCCCACACATTGATTTGCTTATATAATTATGAACATTGATAAGGCTCATCAAAAAGCTGTTGGCAGTCAGGAATTGGCAATAGCAACATGGATTACCTTTAGCTGTTTTATTGGGCTGCCATGGGTCATTGGGCATTAGATTCACTAATATTCAACCTCAGAATTCTGAGTCATCACAGACAGTAAAGTCAAAACCTTTGTTCAAGATGGATCCAAGCCCAGTGTCAGCATTCTGTGTCACCTTCCCCTAGTGGAGAGTAGTCTCTGTCAATTTGTGTGATCCCAAGAGAGTTTGAAGTTTAAGAGGGACCACACAAGTCACTGCAGTTGTTCTGTAAGTGCAGCTCTGGTGCTGAGGCCTGGTTCAGGTGATCATTCTAACTTGGATGTCATTGCTTAATACCGAGCACAGATATTTTCTCTGGGTCTGAACTGCTGCACCTAATAGACATCAGGGCAGTGCTAAGTGGCATGCACATTTTTCTCTTGCCATAGTCCAACAAATCTTCATTAAAAGCAGTTAATCTCCTACCAGAGATAGTTATCTTCCAAGTGTAAGGGCTTCTCCCTTTGGACCTCGTATGAGGTGGTGCAGCTTAGACCTAATTCAGACCTCAGCAGCAAAGGTGTGTGATGATCTGTTCTTACTAAGGTAGATGGGCTGCTTGTTCAGCTTTGTTTAAAGCCCATTTTCACAAATTTTCAGCTGTCAGCCACTCCAGGTACATGTGCTCAGTTTTCTGTCAGTCCTTTTTATTGAAATGTAACAAAAGCTTGCTTATTTACCTGTTGTTTAAAGCTGGTTTTAGCCAACTTTAATCTTCATGTTTCAACAATTTTTCAGTGTGTTGAAAAAGCTTGTGAAAATTATTTTGCAGCAAACTGCATTGCATTGGAGTGCCTACTACAATAACCCAGAGCACGTGAAACTTCTCATAAAACACGATTCAAATATTGGAATTCCTGATATTGAGGGGAAAATCCCACTTCACTGGGCAGCTAACAACAAGGACCCTAGTGCAATCCACACAGTGAAATGTATTCTGGTAAGAAAGTCTGCTATACATGTATATAACACTTTCTTTCCTTACTACTTTCCTCTGATAGAAATATTTTTTATTCTCCTGAGATTTTTAGTTTTGGCCCACTGACTCTTTGAGAATGAAACAATTTGCTTTTCCTTCCAGAACTTCGTAAGAAATAATCCTAAATGTTTTTGCTCTCTCAAAAAGAGTTTGTGTTGAGTTCTATGGGTGAATCTCTTTGCTCTAAGTCTTGTAAGGGGGGGGAGAAAAGACTTAAAAGACTTCCTGTATAAAATGGCCAGTCATATTGCTCATTTTGCACACTGATTTACGTGTCTTTCCTTCATTATTTGAAAGTTTGTATCTAGTTGTCTGTACTGGAAATTTTAGTTTAATTTGGTTTTTCAAGTTAGAATTCTGGGAAACATTTGATCAATTGTCAGTCAGCCCACGATCAGTTTGCTGAGAGACTTCCCACGGAATTTTGTGTATGACTTTAATACTGTTTCCTCGACAGCATATTTTATCTCTCTGCAGTATTTCAGCTTATCTTCTGCAATGACAGTTATAATGGGTACAACGAAATCATATGCTCAGCTTGATTTTTACCTTGATTTTTATTTTGTGAAAATCTATGAGTTTCACCAACATGGAAAGATACAGAAACCTCAACTAAAATTTTCTGTCCCATTAGAACAATCTTCCTGTACCTTTGTCTTTCAAAGGTCTTTCAGAATGTATGTCTGTCTGCCTGATTAGCTTGCAAGCTGAGAACTTAAATATGAAAATGAAAACTATCTTTTCTTTTTTCAAATCACACTGACAATCTTCCAGTTACTGATACATTTTTTACTATAAAATTAGTTTTAGAGAAATTTCCAGCATCAAAGAGATTGTATTTCTGCATTACTGCTGTTTATTCAATATATTTGTAATTTGTATCCAGCTGTGACATAATTTGTTACAAATAAAATTTTGTCGCAAACTTTGAATTCATATCTGCTTTTCTGCCACACTGGAGAAGTAAACTTGCTGCAAAGTACATATGGACCTATATATTTAACTACAGACTTATTCAAGCATTAGGTTGGCAAAAAACACATTATTTTTTCAAAGTTGTAGTGTGTTGGGCTCAGACAAGAGCCTCACATCCACACAGCCACTCACTCACCTGCCTTCTTTCAAGGCAGAGAAAATNGCTGGATGAAGTACTCCAAGTGGAGTCTCAGGAGAGCAGAACAGAGGAGCAGAATCCCCACCCTAAATCTGCTGACCATACTGCTTTTGGTGCAGCCCAGGACTCGTTTGACTTTCTGGGTCACAAGCACACATTGCAGCCTCTTATCCTTTACCCAGCACNGTGAGCATCCTTCCTGCCCTCCCCCTGTCCCTGAGTTTTTTAGCTGAGCATGATATTGTATGGTATGAAGTATTGCTTGGGACAGTTTGTCTGCAATGTCCCAGCTGTGTCCTGTCCCAGTCTCTTGCCCACCCTCAGCCCATTCACTGAGGTAAGCAGAGGGCAGGACATGAAAAAGAGAAATCCATGCTGTTCCACAATAGCCAAAACATGGGTATGTTATCAACAGTTGTAATCACAAATACAAAGCCCAGCTGCTGCAAGGAAAATTGACTCCATCTCAGATGTACTACAAAAGACCAAAAATGCGTGTCTCCTTACTGAAAGTGTTCTCAAAGATTATCTCTGGGTAATCCAGAATCATGATCATGACCAGGTTTTTTGGAGGACTTTTTTGGTTTGTTTGGTTGTTTGTTTTTGGTTTTTTTTTTTAAAAAAAAACCCTCTAGCAATTAAAAGAATCACAGAATAGTTTGAGTTGGTTGGAAACTTTTGAAGGTCATCTACTCCAACCACCCTGCCATGGGCAGGGACATCTTCAGCTACATCAGGTTGCCCAGGTCCCTATCCAGCCCTTTGAATTCTTCCAGGAATGGGGAATCTACAACTTCTCTGGGCAATCTGTTCCAGTGCCTCACCAGCCTCACAGTAGAATTTCTTCCTAATACTCAATCTAAACCCTACTCTTAGTTTAAAATCATTCCCCCTTATCCTGTCACTGCATGCCCTTGTAAATAGTCCTTCTCCATCTTTCTTGTAGGTGCCCTTTAGGTACAGGAAGGCTACTGTAATGTCTTCCTGGAGCCTTCTCTTCTGCATGTGAGAACTCTCTCTCTCAGCCTTTCTGCACAGGAGAGATGCTCCATCCCTCTAATGACCTTGGTGGCCTCCTCTGGACTCACTCCAACAGGTTGATATCTTCCCTGTGCTGGGGACCCCAGAGCTGGATGAAGTACTCCAAGTGGAGTCTCAGGAGAGCAGAACAGAGGAGCAGAATCCCCACCCTAAATCTGCTGACCATACTGCTTTTGGTGCAGCCCAGGACTCGTTTGACTTTCTGGGTCACAAGCACACATTGCAGCCTCTTATCCTTTACCCAGCACTCCCAAACCCTTCTTGGCAGGACTGCTCTCTGTCTGTTCATTCCCCAGCCTGTGTTGATACTGGGGTTGTCCTGACCCAGGTGCAGCACCTTGCACTTGGCTTCACTGAACTTCATGAGTATCCCATGGGCCTCCTTCTTGAGCTTGGCCAGGTCCCTCTGGATGATATCCCCTCCCCCAGGCTTGTCAGCTGCAACACTCAGCTTGTTGTCATCTGCAGACTTGCTGAGGGTGCACTCAATCCCTTCACCTTTGTTATTAATGAATATCATTTGATGAATGAAATGTAAGGAACGTCATTAAATCTCACTGGTCCCAGCGCAGTTTCCTAAGGGACATCATTGTTATCCATTGGGATATTGAGACAGTGACTACTGCTCTGGGTGCAACTCTCCANATCACAGAATAGTTTGAGTTGGTTGGAAACTTTTGAAGGTCATCTACTCCAACCACCCTGCCATGGGCAGGGACATCTTCAGCTACATCAGGTTGCCCAGGTCCCTATCCAGCCCTTTGAATTNAGCCATTCTGCTGAGATAGTCACCCTATCACAGAAGGCCACTGAGTTGGTCAGGCAGGACTTGGTGACCATCAGGTCCAGTGTCACATTCCCTCTGTTAGGGCTGTCTGTCACCTGTCTTGAGAAGTTATCCTCCATTCATCCCAGGAGTCTCCTGGATTCCCTGTAGCTCACCATGCTGTTTCTCTGGCAAATGTCAAGGCGGCTGAAGTTGCCCAGCAGGCCAAGAGCCTCCAGCACAATGCCTCCTGCAGCTGGAGCAAGAAGGCTTTGTCAGGAGGCTCCCCTTGGTCAGGCAGCCTGTAGCAGACACTGACCACGAGGTTCCCTTTATTGCTTCATTTTCTGATTTCTGCCTACAGGAATCTTCCTACCTGCTCATGGCTTTTCTTCAGGGACAGCACGTTGCACTCTATCCATCAATTGTAGAGAGCCCCTTTGACCCTCCTTCCTGTCCTGTCCCTTCTGGGCAGCCTGTAGCCACACACCAGTCATGGATTCATCCCACCGAGTTTCAGTGGTGGCAACTGGGTCATAGCTCTCTTCTGGAGGCTTCCAACTCCTCCTGTTTGTGGCTCATGCTGGGTGCAGTGGTACAGAGGCACTTTGGCTGGGCTGAAAATAGTGTATTCTTGATTTCATCTAGGCTTTTTAAGCACCAGCTTAATTGTTTATATTGCTATTAGTTACATCTATATGTGCTTACTAATGGAGTAAGTTAATAACAAGTTTAAATGAAAAAATAATTTACCTGTGCTGTAAAGTTAATGACACAGAAATGTTGTTATTAAGTAATCATTCTGTTGACTGAATTTGTTGAGTATAAATACCTTGTGGTGGTGCCCTGAATTTAATCTTGTAGTAAGACCTTCTCTCCAAAATGAAGTATTTTTATTACTTCTCTTGAAGTGACAGACCTTCACAGCACAGTGCAGACACAGCAGAGCTCACAGTCTTCCCCCTCCTTTCTTAGCTGCTTTTTGCCATATTACCCAGTTCCAAGTTGTCCTGGGTTGTTCTTCCCAAATTTGCCCTAAAACAGGACACAAGTCTATTGTCTAAGC
>VYXF01006322.1:184270-253199 GCA_013397295.1 Polioptila caerulea | reverse complement strand
GCCAGGTCCCTCTGGATGATATCCCCTCCCCCAGGCTTGTCAGCTGCAACACTCAGCTTGTTGTCATCTGCAGACTTGCTGAGGGTGCACTCAATCCCTTCACCTTTGTTATTAATGAATATCATTTGATGAATGAAATGTAAGGAACGTCATTAAATCTCACTGGTCCCAGCGCAGTTTCCTAAGGGACATCATTGTTATCCATTGGGATATTGAGACAGTGACTACTGCTCTGGGTGCAACTCTCCAACCAATTCCTTATCCACCAAACAAAGAGTCCACCCATCAAATCTCTCCTTTTGGAGGACATTGTGGGGGGCTGCATCCAAGGCTTTGTAGCAGTCCAGAAAAGTAACATCCATAGCCATTCTGCTGAGATAGTCACCCTATCACAGAAGGCCACTGAGTTGGTCAGGCAGGACTTGGTGACCATCAGGTCCAGTGTCACATTCCCTCTGTTAGGGCTGTCTGTCACCTGTCTTGAGAAGTTATCCTCCATTCATCCCAGGAGTCTCCTGGATTCCCTGTAGCTCACCATGCTGTTTCTCTGGCAAATGTCAAGGCGGCTGAAGTTGCCCAGCAGGACAAGAGCCTCCAGCACAATGCCTCCTGCAGCTGGAGCAAGAAGGCTTTGTCAGGAGGCTCCCCTTGGTCAGGCAGCCTGTAGCAGACACTGACCACGAGGTTCCCTTTATTGCTTCATTTTCTGATTTCTGCCTACAGGAATCTTCCTACCTGCTCATGGCTTTTCTTCAGGGACAGCACATGGCACTCTATCCTTCAATTGTAGAGAGCCCCTTTGACCCTCCTTCCTGTCCTGTCCCTTCTGGGCAGCCTGTAGCCACACACCAGTCATGGATTCATCCCACCGAGTTTCAGTGGTGGCAACTGGGTCATAGCTCTCTTCTGGAGGCTTCCAACTCCTCCTGTTTGTGGCTCATGCTGGGTGCAGTGGTACAGAGGCACTTTGGCTGGGCTGAAAATAGTGTATTCTTGATTTCATCTAGGCTTTTTAAGCACCAGCTTAATTGTTTATATTGCTATTAGTTACATCTATATGTGCTTACTAATGGAGTAAGTTAATAACAAGCTTAAATGAAAAAATAATTTACTTGTGCTGTAAAGTTAATGACACAGAAATGTTGTTATTAAGTAATCATTCTGTTGGCTGAATTTGTTGAGTATAAATATCTTGTGGTGGTGCCCTGAATTTAATCTTGTAGTAAGACCTTCTCTCCAAAATGAAGTATTTTTATTACTTCTCTTGAAGTGACAGACCTTCACAGCACAGTGCAGACACAGCAGAGCTCACAGTCTTCCCCCTCCTTTCTTAGCTGCTTTTTGCCATATTACCCAGTTCCAAGTTGTCCTGGGTTGTTCTTCCCAAATTTGCCCTAAAACAGGACACAAGTCTATTGTCTAAGCATCCTGTTTGATTCTCATTCCTCTCTACGTCTTCTAACTTTATAGTTTTTCACATTCTGCATTGTGTTTCTAATGGATGTACCCATACAGTGAAAACTTCTGTCATCTTGTGTCTTAACATATAATTGCATTTTTAATTTCATTAAAATACTGCCTTGTGGTGATAGCAGTATAAAAGGCAAGTGTCACTGTTGCTTCCCCATTTTTAATCACATCCAACCAAACCATTTGTCTTTGCTTTCTCTAAGCACTGTGCCATTGCCCAGAGAGCAGTGAGGTACCATTGTCTGCTTCCAGACTACCTTTGGTGCCTGATGGCCAAGTTATGAAAAACAACACTGCTGTTGTTTCTCTCTTGTTATCTTTAACACTGTGGAAGAATTCCCCAGAAAATTATTTTTTCTCTAGTATCCTACTTGGAATTCTCCAGTGCTGCTTTACAGAGGCTTGACAAAAGTTTAGCTGCTGGTTTTATTGAGACCACAGTCTATGGTACTGAAAAACACTGTCATGTTTTTCTGAACTCTGCTCTTTGGGTGTGGCCAGATATTGTCTCCTGTTTATAAATTCTTGAAATTAAGGGTCATCTTTCAGTTTAGTGTTTGTATAGTACATAGTCCATTGGTATTGTCAAAATAAACAATTATGAAAAGAGCTCAGCTGAATGCTGAGAAAGGAGGTTGGGTGTGCGGAGGTGGCAATTATGCACAAATTGGTCATGTCTGAAATTGAAATCCATGAAATACAGCCAAAATGGAACTCGACACATGTAGAAAGTAAACATGTGAAGTAGAGAGAAACTCTAATCTGGAGATCCTCTCATGGTCAACTTCCTTTTCCACCTTTCCAAATTGTGCTTGGTTACATGAAAAACGTTGGGAAGATTTAAGGAGAAAACAACAGAATAAGGTTCCATTATTTTGATGGAAACAACTGCTTAGTACTCTCTGTCTATTTTGTATCTCTTCTCTTTATTTATTCTTCATGGTAAGAGACATGACATTTGTTTATACCACACTTTCCATTATTGCCTACAATTCCATTGTTCTAATTGCCACAGAAAAATGCTTAGTTTCAGTTTCTTCTCTGTATTGTGCTTTAAATATTAATACAGTATGACAGTTTAATTATAGCTAACCAGACCCACTTAAAATCCAAAAAAATTATACTCATGAATGTAGGCAGAAAGAGGCCTAGAAAATTTTAATTTAAGTAGCCAAAAAATTCAAAACACACGAATACTTTTAGACTAGAATATAAATAGTGGCTTTGTCATTGTAGATTCTGTACCATTTTGTAAAAATAACACTTTTGAGTATGGGGATATTTCTTGGCAACATCAGTGACTTTAAGCCACGAGTTCTAGGATTCATTTATTTAGGATGTTGTGCTTCTGGAAGGCTTGAAAATTAGCTGTCAAGATTACATCAGCAAATTATAAGTGAAGAAGCATTTATTTTCTTGTTTGCCCATTTTGTTCAAACACATTTGCTGGTGGACTTAGAATTTCAGTAATAACTTCTGTGCCTGTCATAAGTTTAGCCATTCTTAAAAGTGATTCTCATAAGATGAGTTTTTACAGTAGACTCTATGCTCCCCCTGCTGAGCTCTATGAATAGACAAGCATAGTAAGCATATTATCAGTTAGCTTTCTCTTGAGAATTAGTAAAGTTTGGGAAGAACATACAAGTTCTCACTGTAGTGGTTCATGTAAATGCTTTTGAATGCTTATCAAAAGAAGTATTATACACGCTTTGATTATTGTGGTTTGTGCGTGTAACAATGTTGACTTTGATTGCATTTTTAGTTGAGAGTTGTCTTTATTAATTTTTTATGTTTATAATAGATTATTTGTTATTTATATTGGTGACTACTTATGGTAGTGAACTCCAGCATGTTTTAAGTGTGTAATTTTTGACTCTAACAGAACATGGCTGACAGTACTGACACCTGATCTAAAACTGATGAAGTTTTTTGTCTGAGATGAGCAACTTAATAAGCATTTAATTAGCTTTGGCAGATGTTATTGCTAAGATACTGTCCATCATCTTTGAAAAGTCATGAAGACCAGGAAAGGTGCCTGAAGACTGGAGTATAAAGCCAGTGTCTTGAGAAAGGGCCATAAGGACAACCCAGGAAACTAC
This sequence comes from Polioptila caerulea, assembly GCA_013397295.1. Classification (NCBI taxonomy): domain Eukaryota; kingdom Metazoa; phylum Chordata; class Aves; order Passeriformes; family Certhiidae; genus Polioptila; species Polioptila caerulea. Next base: position 249,630 of record VYXF01006322.1, on the reverse strand, counting down.
TCAATCCCTGGAAAGGTGATGGAACAGCTCCTTCTGGATGTCATCTCTAAGCATGTGAAGGAAAAGAAGGTTATTAGTAGTCAACACAGATTCACCAAGGGGAAGTCATGACCACTAGGACAGCCTTTTGTGATGGCAGGACTGGCAGGGTAGATGAGGGAAGATCAGTGGATGTTGTCTGCCTTGACTTCAGCAAGGCTTTTGAGACTGTCTCCCATAGCATTGTCATAGGTGAGCTCAAGGAGGGTGGGTTCTCTGAGGGGGCAGTGGGTGGGTTGAGTCTGGCTGAATGTCAGAGCTCAGAGGGCTGTGATCAGTGGCACAGGGTCTGGTTACAGGCCTGCATCTGGAAGGGCTCCCCAGAGGACAGTACTGGGCCCAGTCTTCTTCCATTTATTCATTAATGACCTGGATGAAGGGAAAGATTGTACCCTCAGCAGGTTTGCTGATGATATAAAACTGGGAGGAGTGGCTGATACACCATCATGGTGTGCTGCCAGGCAGTGGGACCTGGGCTGGGCAGAGAGGAGTCTCATCTAAGCTCAACAGAGGCAGATAGGGAGCCCTGCACCGGGGAAGGAATCACGCTGTGCACCAGTGGAAGGACCTGGGGCTCCTGGGGGACAACAGGCCAGCATGAGCCAGCAGTGTGCCCTGGGGGCCAAGAATGCCATTGGTACCCTAGGATGCATTAGGAAGAGTATTCCAGCAGGTCGAGGGAGGTGATTTTCCCTAGAGAATCAACCCTAGTGAGGCCACATCTGAAATGCTGTGAACAGTTCTGGGCTCCCCAGTTCGGGAAAGACCAGGAGTTAGTGGGGAGGGCCCAGCTTAGTGCTATGAAAATGAGGAGGGGTCTGAAGCATCTCTTTTATGAGGAAAGGCTGAGAGAGCTGGGACCAGTCAGCCTGGAGAAGACTGAGAGGGGATCTTATCAATGAGAAATACCTTAAGCATGGATGTTAGGAGGATGGAGCCAGGCACTTTTCAGTGGTGTTCAGCAACAGGGTAAGGGGCAATGGATACAAACTGAAGTATGGAATTCCCATTTGAATATGAAGGAAAGCATCTTTACTGAGATGAAAGATGGCTGAGCATTGGAAAAAGCTGCCTAGAGAGGTTGTGGAGTCTTCTCAGGAGATTGAAACCCACCTGGACTTAATTTTGTGCAACCTGCTGTGGTTGAACCTTTTTAGTAGGGGGTTGGAGTAGATGATCTCCAGAGATCCTTTCCAACACCAACTATTCTGTGATTCTGGGATTTACCTACAGTGTGCAAAGTATGTAGCTGCTTAAATCTAGAAAACTTACATTAACCCAATATTAGGAGGTTTAACTTGGCACTGTGAGAAAGCAAACATTTAGAAACAAAAAATCAGAGCATTTCAGAGTTGAAGTTACTACTGCTGTATTAACTTGGCCAGATTGCACTTAGAAAATATAGGGAAATATAACTCTAAATGTTTAAAGAGTTTTGAGGGTTTTTTAATCCATTACATAGAAAATATATAATGTACAGTTTTGATCAATTAATGTTTGCATAGAAACCATAATTCTGGAATTTCCTTTCTTTTTCTTGATTGATTGTTCTCAATGTTAGATATTTGTTTTCTGTGTAACAATTACCACACATCAAATAATGCAAGTGATTCCATAGCAAATTTGTGTACCTAGTGGAGTCAAAAGGAAAGATTGCAGTTAGTTTACTGAGAAAGGGATTAGGAACCTGCTTGAACAGTTAACAAGCTGCACTGATCACAGTCCCTTGCTTCTCTTTCATAAATGTATTGTGATCTATACTGTGGCTCTGTACTTTCAGGAGAGTTGCTTTTCTCATTTATCATGGGTTAAAATCCCCTCTAGTGTTGGAAGTTAAAAGTCTCAGGGCTACACTCCCTTTTAATTCTTCACAGGGTTCCTTTCCATGACTTCAGTGAATTGTTCTGAATTATTAGAGATATAGAAAAGCAGACTCACTCGCTCTGGTTTACTTAAACCCTTGCTTTGACAATCTGCTTTTACTCTAGCTGTTTATTGTCTTGCATCCTGAGTTTCCACTGTATTATTGTTTGCCACTTTTTTTTAGTACTACCTCTTTTTTTCCAAAAAGTGAAGTTTAAAGCTTGTGTTTCATGGGCCTTTTTGGTATTTGCCATTTGAAGTTCTCTAAAGTGCTAAGATGATGTTAATTTGTACCTGTTCTGCTCCTTTGCCTGAAAAACAAAGTCACAAGGAGAAATCTTCATAGAAAAACATTTTAGAGAGGAAATTATCATTATAATACAAAACTACAAAGCTAGGGATTTTATGTCAAAGTAATTTAGCATATTTTTTAAGAAAAGGGGATGAAAAGTCAAGTTATATCTATTAATGCCTATGTTACATGATCAAGTGACTAATCATGAAATTTTAAAATACTTTTTAAATTAAAAATTAGGCCCATTAGAAGTAGATGCATTATTAGAAGTACTCTCTCACTTCTATCCTGACATCTAGAGATGCAGACATCTCCTTTGGAAGTACTTTAGGGGTATAAAACACTACAAGAATATTATAATGAAAGTGATAAAATTAACTTGTGCAAAAAGGGAAGTGTTGCTGGAGAAAATCTGAAGATGTATATGTCATTTTCAACTTGTAAATCATGTAAGAATTTCTAGTTATTTTCATAAGAGCTGGAGCTAATCTTTTAAAGATCTGTTTAAGGAACTGCTTGCACAGCAGACTATTTAAACTATGGAGAATGAACCAGAATTCAGGTCTTGTACAATAATTAAGTATAAAAAAGCATTCCATAAGAAATACTGGAAAGTAGCCTGTACTGTAACAAAAGCATTTGGTTGTAGAGCTACATTCTACTGAACAAGGACAGTGTATCTCCCTGAAAAAGCATCTGTAAAGATGGTATAGGTTTTGTCTTCAATTTAAATATCCGTAAACTTTTGTTGTTTCTTTTATTTTTTTAAAGGAAGCTGCACCTACAGAATCTCTGCTTAACTGGCAGGACTATGAAGGACGAACTCCTCTTCATTTTGCTGTTGCAGATGGGAATGTAGCAGTTGTGGATGTCTTGACCTCCTACGAAGGCTGCAATGTGACATCTTATGACAACTTGTTTCGGACTCCCCTCCACTGGGCAGCCTTACTTGGTAAACTGGACAGTGCTGAAGTCACTTAGTCATTAATTAACTGTGCTGTTTAATCTTTGTCTCTGATTTTCATTTAATTTCAGCCTGACAGTATGGTAACTAATCTCTTAGAGCAATAAGAGTTTCTCCTGGACCAGGATTAGAAGTTTGTGTGTGGACTGCTTATTTTAGCTTCAGATTCTCCAAAGCATTGTACAATGCATTACTTCAATGGGTTATATATGCTGATGATTTGAGAACAATTAAAGTATATTGAGATTGTTCTTGCATATGCAGCTTTGATCATAGGTTAAAAAAACCAAATACTCTGGAACACTGGTGTCTGAAGTGGGGTGTTCACAGCCCAGCATGAAAGCAGCACAGTCTATGGGAGTGCATGAAGAAAACATCAGAGCTTCTGTTAATTTTTTATCTGAAAAGATGATTTGACTAATATTCCATATACAGATTTAAGCTAGTACCCTTGTTTGGTGCATATGTAAGATGGTCACATGGGGTTTGCAAGGTGCCTGAGGGATCTGAGCTGCTCCACAATGCAGGGTGGTTGATGGTGGCATCAGGAGTCACATGCTGACTTCCAGCCTATTGTGATGTGCTGCAGTTTGTGTCTGCCTGGTTAGGTGGATTTATGGTTATATTATCTAGTTTTTATTAAACTACCCCTCATAAACTATATAAGGGGATTAAGAAGATTCCCACAAAGAAAATGCCGATACTCTGATAATGCCAGCGCAAGAAAACAACAAAAAATGGCAGAGTTGATACTTCTAGTACAAGCTCTTCATCAGACACACTATGACAATCTAATCGGATCTGACAACAAGTTTTATTTGTGTAGAGTTTTTTTTCTGTTTGAATTGTTACCCTGAGACTCAAATGCTCTGTAAATTGTAACCTTGCATATGTGAATTTTGGTTTGGATTTACAAAAACTGGATCCTTGCAAAACAAGTTAAAACCTGACTAAATGTAAATAGTCTAAATGCAGGGAAACACAGCCCATAAAATGACACACAAAAGTAATATGACTTAGAAAATTTACCTTCTATTTCCATTGAGGAGGAAAAAATAACCACTGGATAAAAGAGTCTTCAAACAGTCTCTCTCCCCTTTTAACAGGCTTCATCCCAATGATCCTTTGGGATACTGCAGACAAAGAATGCCAGTATATTAATCAGATGTTCACTGGAGCAAGTTACTGCAACCCCAGTGGCAATATACCTGTAGTTTGATTATGTTTATTAAAACAAAAAAGAGAGAAGGGTGTTCTCAAATTTGCATATATGTAGCGATGTTGAATTTTAACACAGATATTGTGAAGCATTTTAAGTGTCATAGGATCAGCTTTCCAAAGAAATAGTCATAATCACTTGGTTCTGTCCAAGAAGCAAAATCTATTGTGTTTTGAAATTGATTGTATTTAAGAGAGAAGTTTTGTCTGTTGGAAAAACAGACTGTCTAATCAATGTAGAATAAAGGGGGAAGATATGCCAAGACCTCCAGACTATTTTGTGAACTTGATGAGGTCTCTAGGTGGCATATGCTCTTTGGGAATTTCTGGTTAGTAAATCATTATTAATTTTCAGGCTTGTGATTTTAAGCTGAAGTTAATGCTCTGTGTAGGTCTTAAAGAGAGTAAGATGTTACTATATAGGTTAACAGTAGGAGATTTAAAGCAGTGCAGGGGTGCTGCTGCAAGTTTTCTTAGATGTGGTGGATTGCATGTGACTGCATCTTAAGGGCATTTGCTCCTCTTTTCTTTTGTGTAGATAAAAGTCTCAGCCAAGTTACATCTCTGCTAAATAAAAATACAACATAAACTACAGTTCTTGACCTCAAGAAATGAGTTTCAATGTTTACATTAATCACCAAGCAACATCCACCTTTGCACCAATTTCTTTACTGTTCCACCCAACACAACTTTCAACTCCCTCAAGACATTCTCATAGATAATTTAGCTAGGCCTCCTGTCCTGATTACAGAGTTAGGTTCCCTTTTTCTAGCTGTTTATCCTGAAAGTTCAGGAATCTTTTTTTTCAGGCTCAGTGCTCCTATGTTTTTTCTGCTAGGATTACACTCCAAAGCAACTTCTTCCAGTGAACCTCAATTTACTTCTTATACTCCTGAACTGGGAATATCATAGCAACATTATATCTCTTCTTTTTGGGGTTTTTTTGGGTTTTTTTTTGGTTTTTTGTTTTTGTTGTTGTAGGAAGGACAGAGTAATGATGTTCTGCATCCAGGGTTCTCTTAATGGCTAACAGGGGAAAGAGGAACCTTTCAGTACACCCTAAGGCTCCTAGAAAGAAAAAAATGCTCACATAACTCTTCATCCTTTTTGACCCAAGTTGCCATTTTCTCTCATTTCTGATACTTCTGTACATATAAACTCTCAAAGTGCCATTTCACAAAAGAAGGCTTGCCTAGTCCTCCATGTCTTGGGTTTTTAAGAGCTACAGACCACAACTGTAGCACAGCTTCATTCTGTGATTGTTGATGTTTTCATTAAAAATAGTCCTCTGCTAGCAGGAAGGTTTACCTACCTTTTCATTTATTCTAAAGTGATTGAAGACAACTGTGCAAAAGTAACAAGCTGCAAAATTGATTGCTTTTCTGACATATGAGGTACTGGGAGTTTTCAGCTGTGAAATCAGAGTGGTTTTATAGTATTGCTTAAAATACCAAATCATTAAGATACTCTGAAAGCTGCATATGTCAACAGAAACAGGTATATGAATGGACTGGTTAACTTGAGTGGCAATATACTGTACTTGTCTTTGTTTTGCTGTCTGTGAAGTGAATACAAAGTTTACCCATCCTCCAAAAGTGTGATTTTAATCTCAAAATATTTTAATCTGTTTTTATGGAAGGAGTTGTGTGTGAGCTTGTTTATAGCAGCTGGTAGTAGACTAGGCTCTGCTATACATTCTCAGATGAAATTTTTGTTAAATAAAACCTAAGTGAAGAATTTACACTTGATTTCTGTAAAACAATATGAAGTGTGATGAAATTGTCAAGATTGGTTTAGCTTGTCTTTTAATGCAGATGGACAAATGCTCATCATCATCAGCCTGTGCTCACTTTACTCTTTCTGACTGACTTGTCACTCAAATGCAGCATCTCAATTGAGTCATTATAAGTTTTTTCTGGAAATATTCAACCAATTAATTACAAAGTTAATATCATAGCTATCTGGACAATTACTGCTGATTTCTTTATTTAGGAAAAGCTCTAGTGATTTCTGTTAAAATAAATCTTGTATTTATAATTAGTTCTGATTTAGAGATGTCCCCCAAAAATGACAATACAGAGTATGGCACTGGAGTACTATTGGAAAAAAAGTACATGCCAGACTTGATAGTTCAAATATCAAGTCTTATTTTTTCCTCTTACATTTAGACTATCATGACTGCAACACAAATATATGACTATTTACAAAAGTTCATATTCTTCTGTTTTGTTTCAGCTTAGGTGTTTTGTTTGTCAGTGGGGTTTTAAATTTTTTTTTTTTTTAACTGAGCTTTCTGTTGACTTTAGGATTTGATATAAATTTGCTTTTATTATATTATTTTTCTCAGGTCATGCACAGATTGTCCATCTCTTACTAGAAAGAAACAAGTTTGGAACTATCCCATCTGATAGTCAAGGTGCAACACCCCTACATTATGCAGCACAAAGCAACTTTGCTGTAAGTAGAACATACCCTGAATGTGAAGTAAACATATTTTGCTGAAATCTTCATAGTTTAGCAGAGTGTTTGAGTTGTTTTTGGAATCATATGAACACAGTGTTTTTGGCATGAATTAATTCAGAGTTCTCTGATGTTATGTGATACAAATGTGTTTAATTTCAAACTATGAAAAGATAGATTTACAAAAACTAACTTTCTGTACAAAGAAAAGCCCTTTGAGCTATGTTTGCATCAGAATACACAATAGTCCTTCAGTAACTTCAACAGAAAGCAGAATGACACCTACTATTTCACAGTGCTTTCAGATTTTAGGGCTCATTATAATGAAGTCTAAGCAGTTATAAGGTATCTAGAGTAAGATGACCTGTAGGAGTATTTGCACAGCTGCTGCAGGACCAGTCAAACCAGTCTTGGCATTCAAGAAGGTAATTAATTTATGAATATTTGGCATTATGAATGAGCTGTTGTCTCGTGAAGCATGGCTAAAGAGTTGGGTGCCTTTTGTCATAATTCTTCTAGAACACTTTATTTTTTAATTTTTAAGAATATTTTTTAAACTCAGGCAATGAGGAACGTTGGTTTCTCAGACAGGTTAATTCTTATACTTTGGTATAATAGGTAATTTTTTTTTTCCAGAGCAAGATCAGATACAGTAGAGCCAAGTATAAAACTCAGCACTTCAATGACTGCCAGTCACAGATGTTGCAGAAGTAGTTCTCAAGCACTTGAAATAAGGAAAGCTTTTCTTAAGCTCCTTTGCCTGTCATAGTTTTCATACCCTCCCTTTACAGAAAGGGTTATTTAGTACCTAATTAATGTAATAGTTATGTAGTCCATATTAAAACATTTTCTTAGCAGGAATAATAATTTGGGTCTTTCTTACATACTTACATGTAAACAAGGAAAATAAAAGAGGAAAATTTAAATGCCCTTGAGAACAGTTCAAGTTAACAAATCTAGAAGTAGTATTGAAAGAGGGAACAGACTGATATCTTTGCTCCCTTGAGAGAGTGAGTTTTGGGGCTTTGGTGGGTTTTTTTGGACGAGATCTTACTAAGACCATCCAGATATTTTTAAAATTCAGACTTTTATTAAAATATATCACATATTTCTCTGTGTAATCTTTGCTTTAGAGAATTTTTGTTGATGCTGGTTTTTGTTCATTTAGGGCTGTGTACAATTTGGGCCTAACTCACACGTCTAAAATATTTGTATTGTAAAAGCCTTTCTTTCATGTTTGAGTTAGACTCATAGAAAAAAAAAAAAGGTTTTGTTTACCATCTGGTGATTATTGCCACATTCTTTTATCTTGTTTTTTTTTTTCTTTTCCATATTCCTTAAAAGATTTTTCATACTGGCTTTCTTTCCCTGGGCTTGATTCAGTTGAATGAAACATCTTCATTGTGTTGCTGACTTTTGATCCCATCAGCCAGCCAAACTGTGATATCATCTGTGTTTTAAGGGGAAATAAACTACACTGTGGAATCAGACAGTCTTTCATAATCCTGTGTCCTTACAGTGAATGTGCTGTTTCTCATCTTACATGAAAAATCACACAGGAGAGTGTCATTCAGATCTGGTGATGTACTCAACAGCCTCTGCCTAAATCATGTCTGAGTCTGTTTTCACCAGTCCAATTGTTTCTGAGCATCACTATTTGCTTTTTTTCTCCTTTACATGCATCTCATGGAGTAATTCCCACTACTGCACTCCATATACATGGTCAAACAAATGAGTGGAGATATTTCCCTGTTTGTTCTGGCAGTAGCCTCTCTCTAAACTTATGGTTTGAGAGCCGTGAGTTGTTCTGTTCAACATACTTGTTCTATTCAGTCCCCCCAGCTTCAGTTAGATGTGTTTTTTTCTCAGTTAAAATGTGATGTTTCTTAGTCCTTAACAAGAAGAAAGTTCGTTCTTTTGTGTTTACCATAAATATTTGCATGGCTTTCACTTTTATTTGCTTTGATATCTTGTTCTTTGCTCTGTTTCTCTGTGGGTTGCTTACTATAATATGACATTTTTGGGTTTTTTAAAGAATGAAGAGATTTAGCCAGTGCTTAATTTATGTGACAAATTTGTTCACTAAGACTAATTTATCCCCACTTACTGTAGACAGGAAAAGTTCTAGAAGAAGAGACATTACCTAATATAACCACCTAAATTTAGATGTCTTGAAGTATGCCACAGGAGGTCCCAAGAAACATTGCTATTTAAATTTTTGAACTTCATGTGTGAAGGAAGATGGGAGAATCTTTATTTCCAGATCACAGAATATTCTGAGTGGGAAGGGGCCCACAAGGATCATCAAGTCCAGCTCTTAAGTGAATGACCCAAACAGGGATTGAGCCCAGGTGTTGTTAATGCCATGCTCTAACCAAGTGAGCTAAGATGCCCTCTTCATATTGATTGTAGTATTTAGGACAATTTTTTTTTCCTCAATTTTCCCAGAGGTGCTCAAAACAAAGCACTTTGCTTTCATGTATTTATGTAGATTAATCTAGTAAATGTAATGTGGATACCTCTGTCTTATTTTTAAATATTCAAAAATAATATATAGTATTTTTCAGTTTCCTGATAGCACAGAATTAAGTGTTTCACATTTAGCTCACTCCTTTACTGTTATTTTTCAGCTTGGTTGTTTTTTTGTGTTGTTTGCTCCACTTTTTTTAGTAGTGTTAGAATACATATGATCTTTCATAACAAAATAGATGTAGAATTAAACTGATTGATACTTCTATTTCCTGATTTGTTAATCATCGTGGTGTAATTTAATTTTGTTCCGTTTTCAAGTTGTAGTAACATCATTTTAGAAAATAATGCTTGTAGCACTGTGGGATTTTCTTCCACTTTTTCCAATTAAAAGCTGTAGAAAAGAAAGATTCATTGAAAGATGCATTGCTTTGCCAAAGCTTAATGGAAAAATAAAATAATTGTATTTTTTAGAATGTGTGTCTCGGTACTGAGGAAGTGCAGCCTTTGCAGTGCTTTTCAGTCTGCAGGATTTCCAGCAGTGCAGAGCCCTGGGAGGGTGCTGAGTTTCTGGCCTAATGAGAGGCTGTTTGTGTCTGAGGTGTAGTGGTGGTCAGTGTGAGTACACAGAGCTATAAACTCATGCTGGGTTTGTGTGGAAAGCTTTGTGCTTCCATCTCTCCTTGCTTCTGGCTGGACCTTTTCACAATAAACTGGTAGCTCAGACCTAAATTCACAAAGCTTTAAAGCTTAGATCAGTAGCATAAGATAAATGAGAAATTTCTTATTTCTTTAGAGGGATGAAATAGTAAGTAAATCCAAATTGATCCATGATGCTTAGGCATTCAAACACCTTAATGATTAAAAGAATGTAGTTTGTTATAGCCAGGAAATTCCTATCCTACTCAGAGTAGTGATAGAGCTATGGTGGGGTCACACAGAGGAAAGGCTAAGATAGTGTTAATAATAAAATATAAAGTAAAATAATGAAACCTGGGTTTTTTTCAGGTTTTTATTGGCTAGCCTGCCAGTGACTCATATCAGATGTTTCCTAGCTGTTACATAGATGGCCTTTTAAGGCATTAGATAGAAAAAGGAAAATCTTCCTTTTCTTCTTTTTCTGATAGTTGAGATTTTCTCTCCCTTCCTTTCCTGGGTGACTCATTAAGAATCTAGCAGCAGGTTAAACAAGTGGACTTGTTTGCTGACAGCTCAACACAAACACAGCATTAAAAAAAATAATTATTTTTTGCCTTGATTTGAGATTTTAGTTTAACAGTTGCAGTGGAAAGACTGGACTCAGGTGTAAAGATTTCCTTAATATTTTCTGATTTATAGTATTTCAGTAATTACTAACCTGGTGATGTTATTATACATTAGGAAATATGTCTATGTTGACTCATTTATTTTTTAGCAGTCAAAATATTAGAGACAGACAAAGTAAAATATTTGCATTTTGTTGTATTTGTTGTATTTGTAATTGGGGAGAAAAAAATATATTGGGAAAGTATTTTGAATGAACATGGTTTTCAGGGTGGGTTCAGGTTGGACATCAGAAGGAATTTCTTCAGAGAAAGGCTGATGGAATGTTGGAATGGGCTGCCCAGGGAGATGGTGGAGTCACCGTCCCTGGAAGTGTTCAAGGAAGGACAGGACGTGGCACTCGGTGCCATGGTCCGGTTGGCACGGTGGTGTTGGCTCATAGGTTGGACTTCATGATCTCAGAGGTCTTTTCTAACCTAAAGGATACTGTAATTTTTTCATCACAGTGTTACAGTCATGTTTTGGTAAACCCATGATATTTTTCCCATTGCTTTCTTCACAGAGACTACAGTGTCTTTTGCTTCCTTGTGATGAACACATCGTATTTGACACCGAAAAGAAAAAAGTGTTAAATGGCAGTGTTAAATTCATAGTTAAGGATGCACTATGATCATTGGTGAGGGAAAAAGCATAGCAGAAGATACAGTGCTCCTGTTGAGCTATTATTCTTTGTAAACATAAAAGGAAAAAGGAAGCTTTGATTTGCTTCGTAGACAGCTACATGAGACAATAGTTTCTTGTTGTTGCAGATTCTTTTAATGTTAATTTCAACAGTATGTCTTTTCAGGAAACAGTTGAAGTATTTTTGAAACATCCTTCTGTAAAAGATGACTCAGATCTTGAGGGAAGAACGTCCTTCATGTGGGCAGCTGGCAAAGGCAGTGATGATGTCATTAGGACTATGCTGACTTTAAAATTGGATATTGATATCAATATGACAGACAAATACGCTGGCACAGGTAAGATGCTTTACAGTAAAGAGCTACTGCATGTTTCCAATCTGTGTGATTTCCATCAAGTGGAAACATTGTTAGAATCTATATTAATGTTTTTCTGAATGTGTGCTTCAATCCTGAAAACATTTCTGCATTAGTTTAATTATACGTGTGAGTCAATTCTTTGCCTTATTGTGGGAAAGAAACAAACCTTCTCTGCACAGATTGGAACAGTTTGTTTGAAATGTAGCAAGAAGAAATGTACTGCAATGCTGTTTAGCTAGTTCTGTACTCCTGTGAAATGAAGAGCTGTTCTGTAATTTGAAGAATAAAATGAAACATATTTGCATAAAAAGCTCTTCCTGAAAATGCCTGTTCAAAAATGTATTTGACAGTACACAAATACTTTGAAACAATATGGAGCAAAATAACCACTGAAGTAGCTAAATTATCATCATGAAAATCGTTTCACAGTTATATGTAAAGATATTGAAATAAAGATGAGAGCTATTGCACTTCTGTTGTCCAAACAAGAGATCAAACTTGATATACCCCAAATTTATCATCCTGTTATCTGCCTGAAACAAAAGGTAAGCAGGCAATCCTGTGTTTCAGGATTCAAGCATGCAAGTAATGAAATATAGAATTTCCTCTAGTAGTTATGAATTTATCTCCTTTAGGGAAAAGTAAAAAAAGAATTTTTTGGTAGAAACAGCGTACCTATGTAGTGCTTTCAACAAAAACAGAATAAGAGCTGTGACAGGTGAGAGAGACAGGTGTTGAAGTGTTTTTTTATTCAACAGCATTGGAAATTTAGGGGAAGTCTTTGAGTTGTATAGTATGCTGATGGCATCTGAATGAAAAAACAGGAGAATATGGATATATTTGGTATAAATTTGGAGGAGTTTGATAGCAGGGCTTCAGGGTAAGCTATGTGTAGGGAGATCAGGAACTACCCGATGCCAGTCACAAAGTTAGAAGCGCAAAATATATGTCAGGGTTGTGTGGTTCAGGATTTGAAACTTAGTATGCATCAGTATTATTTTCATATTATAAACTGAATTTTTAAAGTGTCCTTTGATGATATGCTGGCTTCATGATCAAAGCAATTTACAGTTAACATAGCATTCTGTTTCAATATCTAAATTCTTGTTTTTCTTACAATGTAACACACATGAAATAAATCAGTCTTTCTAAATTGTGATAGTTTGAAATTTAAGAAATAGTGCAACAAATAAAATCTCAGTGTTCATGTTTGATGACATTATAAATGAGATGTTCTGCAATTTTTGTCTTATTTCATCTTTTATCAGTCTCACCTACACTTGCTGTTTCGTGACAGTTCGCTTTCAAATACATCTCAGTATTTGTTTCAGACCTTAAGGAGCAGCAATGTTGTTGTTACTTTGCAAACCTCCTTACAAAGGGTTTTTTTCATTGCAGGCAGTAATCGGTAGTCTCATACTGTGTTTCTGAAATTACTCAGGTGTGGATTTCATGCTTGAATAATTCAGGTGGTTGGGTTTATTATCTTTCAGTCTTAAACCTTTCATAGCGGTGATATGTAATCACCTTTTAATCTCGGTTTCGTTGTAGGGCTTTTAATCCAAGGAAATGAATGGATTTTCCATTTGCTTGAGAGTGCCCTTGTGTAGAACACAGGAACAGTCTGGAAGTGAGGAGCTGTGCTGCCGAGCAGCCCGAGCTGCACCATTGTGCCGGCGAATGCATAGCATGGGCTTTATTATAGCGAGCTCTAAACATAAAAGGAAGCCCACCAGTAAATCACTCTCTGATTTTTATTTTATTTTCCCCCAAAGAACTTTAATCATTCCCAAGTTTTGGTGAGGGAAAAGCAGTGTTGCGTTCGGACGGGAAACTATGCACTAATAGAAAATAGCGCACATGCCTCCGTGCCTGGGATACAGTTGCTGAGCAGAGTTCAAGGCTGTGATTTTCTGACTTTTGTGTGCAGACCCAGTTCAGCCCTGCGTTAACGCAGCCTTTTGCATTTGCTCAAAAAGAGCAAGCTCTCCATTGAGCTCTGCTAGAACATCCAGACTCTCGGCATTGTGTAGGAGAATGACACCAAGGGAAAGGAATTTCCCTCCTCTCAGAGATCAGCGCTGCAGGAGCATTACAGGGGCAGCTTTATAGCTCTGCCGTCACTGCGCACAATGGAGAGGGCTCTGTCTGTCGGCTGAACAAAGGGCCCATTGTGACCAGCTGGCTGAAGAATCTCTTCAGTCACCGTGACTCCATCACAGAAAATTTGGCTTACAAGAAAATATTGAGCACAAAGTGCGAAACAAGATGCCTGCGTCAGAATGAGTGATAGGGGGGAAGAACTGGCCAAGCTGACACAGCAGCTCTTTCTCTATTGTATTGTTACACACACCCCATGTGTCATCTGATGGAGTGGTTTACTGCCTTTGGTTTCATAATAAGGGATTCAGGACAAAAACCAGAAGCTAGAGTTTATTGTGAGGTCAGGCCGTGAAAGCCAGGCCCATCCGAATGTCCGAGGCGGCAGGGATCGGGATCTCGTTGGTGCCCCATTCCTGCCGCTGGCCGCCCGCCCTGCGCAGGCACTCGCTCCTCACCGTGAGCTCCGCCGCGCTCCTGGGCTGCTGCGCTCAGGCTGAAACCAGCCTCCTCTCAAAGGCGTGATTTCCATTCTCACTTCTCAGAGTGCCTCTGGCTCTGACCCCGGCGCTCAGCCCGTGTCACGATGCTACTGTCGCTCGTTCCGTGCCTGTTTTAGGGCAGCGCACACCCGCTGGGCTCGGGGCAGTGAGGACGCGAGCAGGCGGAGCAGTTTTAGTGGGCCTTGTGTAACAGGTTGTGCTGGGTGACTGTCTCATAAGCTGGTGGTACAGTTGGAAACAGCACCTGGCAAATACAAAAATGCTCTTTTTATAATCTTTTTATAATCTGGCCATGGCCCAAGAAGCTGCTCCTTCTAATGCTGGTCTGTGGTGTGCATTTCTTTATAATGCCTCTGCTGGATCCTGACCCTGTCTGTTTTAACATTAAACAAATACAGACATGTAGGTTTACAGCCCCACGTTTTCCTTGCATGAGCAGCTTCAGTTCTCACTAAACATGAATATTTCTGAAATTTCCTGGGGAAATATTAATTCATTTTATTAAATGCACACTTATAAACCTCATTGTTTTGTGGTTTTATTCTATATTATTTTGATCTTATTGTCTATAAAATATTCTATATTTAAGGCAGCGTGAGAATGTAGATGTCTGATTTGACTGCTGAATATAGGAAAGCAGTCCCAAGGCATTTTGAAACTGTAAGTGAAACCACCAACACATGTGTTTTCCATGGGTTTGAAATCTCATTGCTGTGTGTAGTTCTTCTCTCCTTCGAAAAGAGCTGTGAACTGACCATCCTCAACTCTGGCTAACAGTGCCTGCAGGATGCTCTGTTAGGCAATACCGACTCCAGTTACAGGACACCACATCTTTACCTAAGTTCTGAAGTGTCTGAAGTAGCAGCATCTAGTCTTTCTCTAATCTTTTTCTTTTTCTTGACGAAAACAGGGAGCTGGAGATACTGTGCAAGATGTGATGGTCTTGCTACATAATTTCATATAAAATTTTCTCCAAGTAATTCTGAAACAAAAAAGGGGGGCAGGGAAGAGTAAAAACAGCTGGGTAGTTTCTGAAGTTAGTTTTAATTGTGACAACTTGGCTTACTTGAAAGAAAAAAGTCATTTTCAGGAAAACATTGAAGGAATAATGAAAGCTTTCTTTCACTCGTGATGAGCAATCTCAGAAATGCCACAAAACAGAGGCAGAAGTAAATCATGTTATGTTCTCTTGATCAGAAGCTGCTAATCTTCCACAAATCCTCACTATAAGCTATTCTTGGTGGTGATAAATGTAAAATTTATATTTGTGCAAGTTAGAAACATGTTTCAGGGCTAACAGTTTTTCTGCTTGTTGCTTGTGTGGCAAGAAAGTGTCACCTCATCGCTTGTTATGATCCTTCAGTTTCTTGAGGTTGAAAAGTACTTTTTCCACCAAAATAGTTGTAATTAGTTTTTATTTTGACTGTTCCAGTTGTGGACCTCTGAAGCTCATGGTATTGTGGTTTCTTTTTCCCTGCTCCTTTCCCCTTCCAGCATTGCACGCTGCTGCCCTTTCTGGCCATGTCAGCACGGTGAAACTGCTGCTGGAGCACAAAGCACAGGTAGATGCTCTGGATGTGATGAAGCACACCCCTCTCTTCCGAGCCTGCGAGATGGGTCACAAGGAAGTGATTCAAACACTCATTAAAGGTCAGCTCTCAGGACTTTACCAGCCTGCTCAGAGTTCTGGTGCTGCTTCCTGCGGGAATGGGAAATAAACTGCTGAGCGGGAGGTGGGGTAGGAAATTGCTTCCCTAAAGCAGGTTTTGTTTGTAAGTTCCCCTTGTGAAATAGTCCTAGTGAATCTAAAAGATTATCAGTGTTGTGCAAAATGGCTAGAAGAGTTAAATACAAAACTTTCAAAACTGGGATTGTTCTTCTCACAGCTCATTTCTGCTCAAGCCTTTGCAAGTTCGTTCTAATCTCTCAAACCAACTCTTTCCCCAGCAAGTCCTTTCTTTCTTTTGTTTTTGTTTGGTTGTTTTTTCCCCAGTAAATAAGACCAAAGTAAGTTTTCTTCATTTTTTATGAAAAAACATTTTTAGGGTTCTTTGAAGAGTTTTTAAGTGAGTCTTTTTTTTTTTTTTTATGTAGATAGATATCAGAAGTCCTACACCATTAATATTTTCTTCTGGCTGGTTTTTAAAAGCAGTATTTTGTTTGTAGACAGAAGTAGGATTTAACAAAGTACACAGTTTTAGATAATTGTAAAACATCTGTTGAAGGGTATGGAATACAGTGAAAGAACAGTGGCATCTTAGATGCAAAATTCTGTCATTTTAGCTTCCCAGAAACATCTCCTTCCTACTTCAGACATTATCCCACTTAGGGATAGATGAAGTATCCAGGCTAAATTTTGCAAGTTTTCCGTCAACCAGCCTTTCTTACTTAAAAGTGTTCTTCCTGCCATGATCTGCTGGGCATATTTTAACCTCCCACTCTTTAAGCTCTTCCTCCCACTCCCAGTGCCATTTAGCTTTTGTAGATGCAAGAAGCTTGGCTATCAGAATCTGAGTTATGTTTAAATTAAATATTTTATGATATAGAGAGTCGTTATTGCTGGTTGGCTCAAGTTCTTGTATTTGTGGAGTTTTACTTTTGTACAGAATTTTTATATCTTGCAAGAACATATAGAGAAACTCATTATCTACATAAGTCTTAGCATGCTTGAATTAAAAAAAATAAGCTTATTTTAAAAATTATTATTACATTGTTAATATTTTATCTTTTCTGCTTTAGACATTTAAAAAGATATTTAATCTGAAATCTAATTTTTAGAAGTTATTTTGTTGTTAAGAAAGAAAAGTTGTACTGAAAATTCATAGACCTGAAACAAACAAAATAGATTTTTCCTAGGCATTTGATAAATCTGGATATTCTAAAGCATATTAGAGGATAGCCAGAAGATTGTAAAAAAACTTAGATGCCTGACCCTCTTTGAAACTATTTAATTCCCAATTAATTTTATGTTTTAGGATTTGGGCAACAAAATTGAAGCTGCTTTCTGAAATACTTCTCTGAATTGTCACTTTATGAGATAAATTCTAGTTGAACTCATTCTTTTCTTAGCATTCAACAGTATTTTCTTTTCATACTCAAAAACGTATTTGTTTTTACAGGAGGAGCAAGAGTAGATTTGGTTGACCAAGATGGCCATTCACCCCTTCATTGGGCAGCCCTGGGAGGAAATGCTGACGTGTGCCAAATCCTGATAGAAAATAAAATCAACCCCAATGTGCAGGATTATGCAGGTAGAACACCTCTGCAGTGTGCTGCTTATGGAGGTTACATTAACTGCATGGTTGTGTTGCTGGAAAACAATGCAGATCCAAATATTCAGGATAAAGAGGTATGTTGTTCTTCTTCACTGAGGCATATCATTAACTTTAGAATAATCATAAATCAAAACATCTTCCTTTTCTTCAAGGTCATTCTCTTTTCCAGGACATAGAAACATCTGTGCTTCTGTATGTCACAAAAGGAAATGCATCCTGATGTCATTTTCCCTGTGCCTTCACTTCTAAAATCTCAAAACAGAAGTTGCATTTTAATATGCAGCATGAAGATCTGTATTTTTCCAGATCACTTTTGGTTTTTCCTTTTCAAAGTGTGATCATATGAGGAGTCACATTAATGATCTGAGTTCTTCCATCATTCCTTATTAACAGTCTATATGGGAATGTGATTTTAGTCTGTTCTCCAGCATACAGAGAGAGAGCAAGTAAGAAAGTTAGGTATTGCAAGTGAGATTCCACAATAACTGCTTCAATTACTTGTCCACATTAAGTACCCACATAGGTATCGTTCTTCCAGGTGAAAAAAAAAAAAAAACAAAAAACCACTGATTGGTTTATATGTTCTTTTGTGCCATTATTCAGGCAGTAATTGAAATTAGGAGCCAGAATAATTGTGCAAACTATAACAGATTTCTTTGTTATATGACGTAATTTCTCAGAAGTCAGTAGAAGCTCATCAGTCAAAAGAGCTGCACCCAATTTACTGAAATTTTCTGTAGCTATTTGTTGTAGGGCATAGATAATTCCAGGTAATGGAAATGTGTTTTTCATTATGAGTTCTACAGAGCATGCTGTACATCTTTTGCAGAGAAAGCAGCTCTAGGGCTATTCTTCTAATGCTGCTTTTCAGCTATTTTAGGTGAAAAAGCACAAATGTTGCTAAAAACAAAATTAATTTCTTAAGTGCTGTGTTCTTATTTTAACAAGGAAGTTTATTTAGAAGAACTCTTTGTTCTTCACGTCCAGAAGAGCATTGAATTGCACTATGATTTATGAGTTTCATTGTGGCATGCTAGAGTTTGGGGGTAATGTTTATTTTTGTTCTGTTCTCTTGTTCTACAGGGCAGAACTGCCCTGCACTGGCTCTGTAACAATGGCTACCTTGATGCTATAAAGTTACTGCTGGGCTTTGATGCTTTCCCCAATCACATGGAGAACAGCGAGGAGAGGTATGGCCTGTGTGAAGGTGTTACTGTGTAATTGTGCCAAAGCTCTGCCTGCCATTTAAATGTTGCATGTTCGGGAGAGGCGTCACCTGGCATCGCACAGGAGCGCTGTAACCTTGGGCTTCAGCATTTCCTGATGTGAAAGTTCCCTTCTTGAACTGAGACATTGCAACTTCAGCTTTCATACTTCTGAACCATGAACTCCTGCAAGTGTTTTCTCACTCTAGGCTTGTCGGAAATATTAAAGAGCTTTCTCATTTGTGTGGCGTTTATGACAGATGTGTATGGGCAAAGGATGAAAAGGCAGTTCTGCTGCTGTTGGAATAGACTGGAATTTTTCTTTTATATTTGATACAAATACAGCAAGAAGAAAGAAAATGGGAGAAATGTAGTGATATGCTTTAAAATGGTGACTACAAAGTGCCTGGTGGTTACCTGTATTCTAAAGGCCTGATTTAAAAAAAATCGTGAAGAGACAGCACATTTGCATCTCTTTTCTTTGTCTTTCATTGACATACAAATAATAGTTTTTTAAAAGTGATTTGGGTTGTGGAGTTCGAATTAGTCACCTGACCATGAAGATAATTACTATTAACAGAAATTTTTAATGCCTTTTTTTAGAGTAGATGACCTCCTCATAATTATAAGATTATGAACAGCATGCCATATAAATTTGAATATTTCAGCATTTTAAGTGACTTAAGGCATTTGCAACCCCATATTTCAGTGCTAAATGTGAGACTTCTGTACTTAACCCCAGGTTTTAATTGCTTTCTTCCCCCATCATTTTTTGTTCCTTCTCCACTCTAAAACACTCAGATCTCTCTTGCTTTCCTGTTCTTATTTTTTCCTGAGAAACCCAAATGAAAGTATAACTAGTTTCTAATTAAGTAGTGTCAAGGCTCTCTCTAGTAATTTTTGATAGAAAATTGAATAAACAGTTTTAATTAAATTTTAATAAATAAGATTAAAAGCCACAATTTTGCCAGATTGGAGACTGCTGTTATCCTTACTTTGTAGAAATGTACTAATGATGCTCAAATGTCAAGAAAAGACCTTAGCTGTGGTTTTTCATGGTCATTCAGATAGTATATATTTTTATTTCCCTTCTGTAATTAATATATATATATATAATGTATAAATCTAGGTTACTCAAAATACAGCTAGCAGTATTCCAAATGTCTGCTGCTAAGCACTAGTGCATGTGCAGAACAAAAGAGATCCCCAGTATTTCTAGATGAATCAATCTTTAAATATAATTCTCCTAAAATATATATAAGAATTGCAAAATTGCATCTTAAACAAGGCTTGTAGATATTTATTTATTGTTAAGAGATTGGAAGTTTGGAAAGTAGAAAATCAAGTTGAGTGTTGTAAGAGAGATGAAAAATAACCTCATGGGTATGGTTCACTTGTAATTGGATGAAATTGGTTTTTAATCAGTAACAATTTCACTACATAGTGACTTTTTTTTTCCCCCAAATATTCCTGTAGGAAAAAAGCTTCCTTTCTTTATTTTCTTAGAGTCCAGTATGAGATATTACAACTTAAAAATTCAAATGTAGTGGTTATAACTAAAAGATTAGAGAAAAGACAGAGCTGAGATTGCATCTACAATTTTAAAGTGCCCACTTGCTTGCCAGATCAAGCAAGTGCTAATCTGGAGGGTGTTTGGTTCGTTGTTCTTTGCAAATTTATTTTGTAGTCCAACTTAATGTCCTGGGTGCATCAAGCTGCATTAACCTTCATGTTAAATTGCCTATAGCAGCTGATGGCTGATGTCTTCATGTGCTTCCCTGTGAAGCCAGCTTGATTTAAAAGCTACCTGCTTTAGAGAGAACCAGGGGAAAAGGAAATTTACATCAAGCTTTGAACGGACACAACAGAGGAGTGTATGTAAGTGTCCAGTCATAAAAGCCTCTCTTCAGATTTGATTTGAGTGTTTTTTTGTTTTTTTTTTTTACTTTCAAAGTTAGCTCAGATGAAGTTAGAGAACCCACATTTAAAAATATGGATCTTCATGACTGGGATCTGCTATAGAATACATGGTCTTGCTAGATACATAGATACACGATATAGCATAAAGTTTACTTTAGAATCTTTTGTGTCTTTAAAGTATTCAAAATCAGAAATACTTTAAAAATGTGTTTCTCTGCAATAATGTTCCTTCTGAAGTTCCCATTTCTGGGATATTAAAAATCTGGATCTCTTTAAATGCTCTCAGCAGCACACCTTGACATCCAAATTTTCATGTTATGTCATTGTCTTTATTCCTGCAGACACTTCAGTTCAGATACTGTTTATCCTTCCATCAAACCATCGCTGTGTGGCAGGTCCAATTGTGCTTTCTGTCTGTTTTTCTTTGCTTACCAGCACTGTGTCCTAGCAAGTTACCATCAACAAGAGCCCTAATTTTCACAATCACATGCGTTGACACTTGTTATTGGATAGTCTTATGTTATAAGGTCTTGATTGTGGTTTGTGACTGATAATTTTCAGTCACTAAATGTCTTTCCCTAAAGTTGCAGTGTTGGTGAGGGATACAGGTAGATTTTGATTCCATGTCGACTGTGGGAATTGTGGGAATTATTTTTAAAAAGGCTTAGGCATCTTTGACACCATTAAAACACCTGTGTCCATTTGAAAACAGACTTAAGTTTTCCTAATACCTTAAAAAATAATTAGATCCTGTGATGCAGCTCTAATCCTGCTGCTCTGCCATAGTGCCTTCAGTTGATGTTATAGAAGCTAAGCCAGACTTGACAGTAGATTTATAGAACTTAAACGCGTATGGAAATAACACAAAAATATTTGAACTTACTTTTTCTTTGTGTTTCTATATGAAAACTTCAGTAATACATTTTAAAGACTGCTTTCTTAAAGTAGTTAATGCTGTGGATGGGGCTTTGGGAGACTTTGTCCAAACACTTCTGGTCCCCCTCTCCCCCTTCCATATTAGAAGGCTAAAATAAGCTTTAAACATAACCACAATGTGTAGCTTGAATAAGGTAGCAAAATAGTGCCTGAAAAGATGAGAAAAACAGCCTACTGAAACAGTGATTAATCTGTCTTCATACTAGAAGTTGCTTTATTATGAAATGAGGGTGAAGAAATGCACATTTCAGCTAGAATTCTAGATCAATAGTAATTGTTGTGGTTTTGGAATTTTTTTTAGATATACTCCACTTGATTACGCCTTGCTCGGGGAACACCACGAAGTGATTCAGTTCATGTTAGAGCACGGGGCTCTGTCTATAGCTGCCATTCAGGATATTGCTGCTTTCAAAATACAGGCTGTCTACAAGGGATACAAAGTTAGGAAGGCTTTTCAAGAGAGGAAGAATCTTTTAATGAAACATGAACAGCTGAGAAAAGATGCTGCTGCCAAGTAAGTCTGAGACTTGAAATCTACTCCAGCATGTAGACATTTGTTGTAAGTTTGTATTTATCAGTGTAATGATTTTATCTGGTTCTCATCAGTTTTTTTTCCTCTTGGTAAAATTCATGAAACTGAAGGAAGCATATAACTTCTATACAACTGTAGACAGATGGAAGTTATTTTCCATATAATCCCAGTTTAAATAACAAACTTTATATAATATACCATTGCAAGGCAAAGTACCAAAATCTGAGGAAATAGCATGTTAGCGTCCATGAATCTTTGCCTGATATTCTGTATGATGATAAAAAGGCTTGGAAACATTTATCACTTTAGGTAGTGGAAATTATTTGCCTATCAAGTCTTGATATCAGTTTTGAACAGAAATTAATCAGTAGCTGAGGAAAAAAAACCCAAAAACAAACCAGGGAAAGCCTGGTTTAGTAAGGCTTAACTTAATGTTTCTCTAGCAACCTGAACTCCTGGTTTCTATTTGCAACTTCATTTTGGGCCTTTTCATTCTCTGCATTTGTATTTTCTGGTCTTGATTTAGAGGCTTCCTATGAATTGGTTATATTGGATTACAGATAACTTACATATGCAATTCAAATTGTCAGCAAGACATAAATGATTATCACAATATGTTGCTTGCTTGGAGTTTATCCTTAAGATTCTTTGTATGAAATTAGCATCTGGTTTCTCTTGAAAAAAATCTGATTCTGTCATGAAAAAAGTCTGAAAAGATTTCTGCACGATTTTTTGGGAGTATTATTTTGAGAAAGAGAGATCATATGAAAAAAACCAAACAACATAATTATTACACCCAGAGGTATTTTTGCTACATCTGTGTATCACAGACAAATTCAGCTACACTCCACACTGTATCAAATTTGGCAGTTTGATGTTCTGCATAATTGACCAGTCAGACCTTCATTGGGTTTGATTGCTGCTACTATAAAACAATTTCTATTCCCCAGGAAGAACCAAAGCTAGAAATACCAGATAATTCATCTCTTACTCACTTCTTTACATCCTGGAGTTGTACCCTGTAGCTCTCCTACTGTTTGCCTTTTCTGCTGAAATCAATGTAAGTCGAAACCATACATGGAGAAGTTGCCTTGGAAAATATTTATTTTTAATGTGGAGACCTCTGCTTATTGCTGCGTGGTCACAACTGACTTTACCAAATCTGAGATAGTTTTATCCTTTGTGCTGACAGTCATTTTTAGAAGAATCTCTGATCCACCATGTAGAAGATTAAATGGAAAAGAATTGCCTCACAGAAATTTGGGGATATTTTTATAATAGTTTTCCTTTGTGAGTTTCTGATGTAGTCTCTGAAACTTACTTAGCTGTTGTTGATTTGTTTGAAAACAATAGAAACAAAGTCTGTGTACCAAATACCATAAAAAGAGAATTACAGTACAATTGGAGTGTACAAGCAAATCAGGTTGTCACATAACAAATTTTATTTAATTGCAATTTTATGATCTGTAATAAACTGAAGGGGACATTATGTTGTCATCATTCTGCATACCCATCTGTGCATTCCACAGCTAAAATTGGCCAGGGTGTTCCTGCATACAAAAAACTATTATCCCTACTGGTGTTTAAAAATCTGATCTCCAGATAAAAGTAGACATTATGTGGGGGTCCAGAATGATGGTTACCTCCTAGATTGAACACACACACCCTCTCCCCAACTATTTCAGTGTAGATACATAAAACTTGCTTTGTAGGATGTTACTTTTAAATCACTCCTGAATCTGCTTGGGTTTAGTCTGTTCTTTTTCTGTTAGGTTTTTTTTTTACCTCTTTACCACAACAAAAAGTCAGCCAGCATCTCATACCTGTATTATTTTCTGGTAAAATTACATTCACTACGTTTAAAGCCAATGAAATATTTCTATACAAACATCCTCTCCCATGTTCTCTCCTCTACCAAAGAAATTGTAATTTATAAAATGAACTTTGATGAAGGCCAAAACAACATGCACACTATTATTTCACTGAGCAAAGAGACACACCAGGAGACTAGTTTGGGTGAACTGGGAATCCTTGACAAAGCTCAAATGTAAAAACACAGTTTACAGGAAACTGGGACAGACTGCAAAGGCAGAGTGTAAAAGCATTGCTTGGGCATGTACATGGTGTCAGAAACACCAAAACTCAAATGGGATTGAGACTTTAGAGAAATGTTGCAGGTTACAAAGTGAGTTTGTACTTCTACATTAATAAAAGCAGTAATACATGAGTAAAAGGCTGAGCAAGGAGTGTGTGGGGCTGCTGCTGCGTGGTGCATTTAGTGACAGCAGACACAGGTGTCACAGAAGTACCCACTGCCTTCTGCTCCTCAGTCTGCCAGAAGAAGGTCTCCCAGGCTTCTTTGCTCAGAGAATTGGTTCAAGGATGAGCAGAACTGCCAGCTGTGAATGAGGATTAAGTCAGGCTTGAGAGAACTCAGCCCAGATAAGTCCATGGGACCAGGCTGGCTGCAGCCAGGGTTACAGAAGGAACTAGCTGATGTCCTTGAAAGGTCACTTTCCAATGTCTTTGAAAGGTCACAGAGACCAGGGAAGGTCCCCTATGATGGGAGGAAAGAAAATGTTGCACCCACCTTCAAAAAGGGCCAGAAAAAAAACCCTGGGGAACCGTAGTCTGGTTGGTCTTTCTGGTCTCTGGGAAACTTCTAACAGGCAAAAGTTGGGACAAGAGATTTTGTCTGGAAATACAGAGAAATTCTTTCACTCTTGGGACAGTCAACCAGTAGAACAGCCCAAAGAGGTTGTATGGTCTCTGTCCATAAAGGTTTTCAAGACATAATTGGATAAAAACCTGAGCCACCCAATCTGACCCTGTTTTGAGCAGCCTGTTAGCCTTGCTGGCTTCCTGAGATCCCTTCCAGACTTTAAAAAGAGGATTTTGGCTCACTTATTGCAAAACCAGGTATTTAAGAAAATAATATTTAAGTGTTTAAAACATACTTAGAAAAAAACTAATTTCTAATATATTGGATTTTGAAAGGGTTGCAGAACTCATTCCTCATTTGTTCACCTCCCCTTTCAGTTTCTCAGGATGAGTTCCTGTATCCATACTTCTGTTTTTCATTCTGGCCAGTTGAAGGAAGCTGAGAAAGTGGATGTGAAAGGGAAATGGATGAAAGTGAGTAAGTAACTCATGATATTTAGGAAGAGAAGAACAGCAAGAAAATAAGCAGTTCAATTAAATAGCCTTCAGTAGATTTAGAAAAATGTTCTCATGCCAAGAGAGTACCAAGTAGATTATGAGGTTTTTCAAAAGACTGGTGGTTAGCCCTGCATGCTGAGAAAAGATAGGGGAGTGTGGCAACAGAGAAAATAATGAGCTCTTCAACAACCTGAAAAGGCAAAGCACATATTGAAAATTTGATGTAATTACTAAAATTGACAGTAATAAGAACATACAGTGATAAAGCTAAACAAGCTGAGGTGCTAAATAAGAACTGGTGAAGGATGTAAGGTAGGTACCACAATAAACCATTGCAAACATACTCATTGGAAAAGAAGAGTAAAGAAGCAGTTGGTCCATGAGAGATGCTAAGTAGACTGAACTGTTCCGTGGATTTTGGTTTTTTTACTTCAGAAGAAATTACATCAAACCAACTCAATTTTCTTTTGTGTCTGAATAAAAGGTTTTGTGGTCATGGAGAAACAGTAGCTGTCGTTCAGACTTGCCTAAAGTCTTCATACTTCCTCATGGGAAATTTCTCATTTCTCACCTTTAAACTGGAAGTGTGTATTGATGAGAATTTCACATAAATCCGTCATGAATTTGTATTTTCATTTAAAAAGTAAATTTGAATTTGAAAATAGCACCAAGAAGCAGAAGGTTACAAGCCCATTGAAGACTAAATTAGAAATCAGAATGGTGGTAAAATGCATACAAGAAATGACTGAGGGAAAAATAGGTACTGAGGTAAGAACTAACGGACTGCTCTACACATTTGGGAAGACCTGTCAACATGGGAATACTGGGCAGAAATTCTCTGTTGTCTTAACATTTTTATTAAGGACTATCAGTTTAAAAGATTATTATAGATCAGAAGCTGAACACATCAGGAGTCAGTGGTATCATTCTTTTGAAAATAATCATCATGCTACATTGTGTAACAGGAGATACTGTTTTATATAACAAGAAATATAACTCCTCTTAGTCTAGGGAAAGCTCTACCAGTAGTAGGATCATACCTGGAGACCTATTTTCAGTTGAGATTTTTCAAGTAAGTTTCTGGGTTTTTTTTGCAAGGTTAACTTTAAAAACACTCTCCTTTAAAATATCCTTCAGTGCATAGATAAAAAAGTGAAGTTTCTATTCTTAACAAAATAGAAAAGTTTGAATTCATTTTAGCAGAATCAAAAATTCAAAGCATCTTTGTGTCTTCACAAACGTGCGCGTAAGGCTGAAATTTTTCCTTTCCATCTGCTAAAGGCTCAGTTTTCATTCTTTCAATTTTGCGACAAAATACGAGCTTATGGCCATTCAGGAAAAAATTGTGTTGCATTTACAATGGAAAATGTTGGCCTGCCAGCTCTGCTACCACGGTTGAGCTGCAGCTGTCTAACTTGAGAGCCCAAATTTGGATCCTCTTGGGTTGCCAGTACCCCCTGAGAATGACTAAGAGCCCTGAAGTTAGAATCTTGTCTACTTCCTTCACTTGTTCATGAAACGTAGCCTCTCAAATTGGACAACAGTAAAACTTGGATGTTTTCATTTCAAGGAGATCCTTCACTGTAATACAAACTGAATTTCTGATTAAATAAAGCAAAACCCAGGGGGAGGTTCTTCTATTGTATTCAGGAGTCTGTTATTCGACTAAGCTGTACTGTGACAGTTGTGATGATGCTTCATGAACAGGGAGCTTTGAAATCCCTTCTTTTTATTCTTTCTCCAGTTTAATCTGAAAAATTAGCACACAGATAAGACCTTTAAAGCAAACAACAACCCTCTTTACTTCTAGGTTTCTGCTCCTGTGCCATTTCAATAACTTTACAATTGGTACGTGGCTGAAGTTATTGTTTCGAGTTGATCTGCTCATCAGAGGAGTGCGGGTCCCTCCCACTTGATTGTGTATCACACAGCCCATCTCACACTTCCTTTTCTAACACTCTGAACAGAGGGCATTGCTAACAGGCTGCCTATTCTTGTGAAGAATGCAAAATTACTATTCTGTGAACAGCAAGAGCTGCTTTATCAGCTCAAATGGCACAGTAATGGCAGTGAGATCCATACTGTACACGGACCCAACATCCCCGCAATAGTCCGGTTGTGGAATGCCAATATTAGTTGAAAGTAGCCACTTTTTTTTTCATGCCAGAGGGAATACTGAATCCCAGGCTGCTGGGAGTGTATTTTTTTAGATCAATTAGCAGCTTTTCAGGTGCAAAGTTCAATCAGCTTCTTCTGCAGAGCATAGTTGATAAGATAGCACTGACAGATAAAGTTAGGGCTTCTCGCTGGCAGCTCGCGCTGCGGTGACACGCGCTGGCAGTGACACCACTCACAGGAACTGGGGCTGGCGTGCTGCATAACTCACCTGTCACACGCCATGCTGGGAGGTGATGTGGCAACAGTCTGCACACTGTGTTGGAGCACTGGAAGCAAGTTAAAATACCAGGCAGCTACATGATACGGCATTTACCACCTGTCCGTTCCAACAGGAAAAGTGTCACTTCATCCAGCAACCCGGGCTTAATTTATAAAAACAAATTCAGTGGGAGGTAGGTCTGTAACGTTTGCTGTGTGCTATTGCGTTTGTTCTGCTCGGTAGGAACAAGAATTCAAGAGATAAAGTGCAATGATAGCCCACTGTATTTCAAAATAGGCTGCAAAATTTTATTCAATGGATGCACCTTTCCTAAGTTTGTCCAAAATTCTCTTTTATGGCTACATGATTAGGAGATGCATGACTTATTTTATTTTGGAAATCCAAATGTCACCATTGTAATGGCATATTATGTGCACACAAGTTTTTAATTCACATCTCATCAGTATTTGTCATTTATATGGCATATAATGTTTATGTAAAATTAATTATCTACTAATGACAAATACATAGCAGCAAGTTAGTATTGGTATCTAGTTCAAAGTTGGCTTATAATTGTCTGTACTAACTATGACACATTTAAGTACAAAAATTAATTTTCAAAGATATCATGTCCTTTGTTAAAGTTTTTTGCTTTTCAAATACAGCGTGTAGCATTACTACTCATGTGACAGTATTGCTCATTACTGGTTACAAACACAGTTATTAGTGTCATGATTCTTTTTTAAATCCTGCTTTTAATTTCTGTATATGTATAAAACCCCCTAAATTTAGTTGTTTTCAATAAGAGAGTGTTTTAAGATGAGTCAAAACAACTGCAAACTGAATGGGCAGCTGGCTGACAAGGACTTAACCTTCATCAGGCTGTAGCTGCAGGTCAGTTGTTGTTTTGGATCAAGCTAAGACATTTCAGTGCAATATGTGTCCTTTTCTCAGGAAAAAGATGTCAAGTCAAGGATTTGTTGTGGCAGTGTCAGATTTTTAGAGAGGAGTGTGTTCAAGTTAGATACGTGCTCCCAAGATTTAGTCTTCAAAATTCTTATGGAATGAACTGTAATTGCAGGAAACGTGAAGAGGAAAGTAAGAGGAAAGAAGCCAAGCTGCAGAAGGGGATGCAGAACGTGGAACAAAACAAGTGTCGGGTACAACAGAATCCCACAAATCGGGAGAAGGCCACCAGTGTCCCACAGTTACCCAACAAAGCAACTGACACACAGAGCAAGAGGCTTCTGTCCCTCAATGCTTCACAGATCCAGCCAGGGAGAAACAGCAGAGGCTCACCTAAAGCTGGTCATGACAAAGGGGTCCCAAAGGAGAGCTGCCTGTCAGCAGAGCCTCAGAGTGAAGGTCATAAGATCAGGCAAGGTTTGTGATCTTTTTTAATTGTGCTGTTTATCTGCTCTGTCTACTTCTTGGGGGGGTATTTTATATGTAGAACCCATTTTGTCTGTCTTTGATTTCATATTCTTTCTGCACTTGAGCAGTTTGGGCAGCAGGATGGAGTTAGATACAGATTCTTTTACTCGGTGTGAAATAGTGAAAAACACCAGTACCGTGTCTTACAGTGTCTGAAAATACCTAGAACATGTGAAAACAGGCTGTGGGCAATTGATCTATGAGTTGCACTCTTCAGAGAAGATAATATTAAAGATATTTGACATATCTGTGGTGCACATGAAGAATGTAAATGGAGAAATCGTTAACTCTGGTTTTAAAACGAGATTTATTCTCTCACTCAATCCAAACAGCCGGTGTTTGGAAGAATGCTAAGCCTTTTTTAGGTATGGATTCTCTTTTTGTTACTGAAGTGGTGCCAGGAAAGACCATACAACAAGGATCGAACCATGAAGTTGTATAGTCAGTTCTCATTGGGTGTTTTAATCAAACCTCTTGTGACCAAAACTTGAATGGACTTCATTGGTAATTTTACTGGAATTAAGTATAAATTTAGACCCTTTGGGCTATGAAAACTGTGATTCAGGGTGTTTTCTGATCAGTCAAAGGCATCACAAATATAGCATGGTTTCACCAGGTTTTGGATGATCCAGATAATTTTCTGGAATGACAGTACGTCAAAGATCTCTTTCTTTTCTTTTCTTTTTTCCCTCCTACTTACCCTGTGACATCCTGTCTGTTGCATTTCATCCTCTCTGGTCTATTTTTTTTCATTCTTCTGTTAACTTCCAAGCAGGATGGAAGATGGGGAATTTTCAGTTTTGCACTCCAGTCTGGCTTCTGAGTCACCCTCACCAGAGTGTTTAGAAGCAGTGATCACACAGCAGCAAGGGAGAAATAGGAAGAACTTCATAATTTCATTCAGGATGTCATGGGAAGTACTGAGAAGCCAGGTGCTTTGGGTTTCCTGGGTTCAGTGGGTTATCCTGTGCCAGGATACAGCATGGATAGAACAGGAGTTTTTCAGGCATCTAACTCAAATGTAATGTTAGAAAGAAAACCATTTGTAAAACATTGGGTAAATGAAGGTGTTTGGGCCTCTACTGTGACAGGCAATCACGTCTTCTTCTGATTCTTCCTGCTTGCATTTTTTTGTTCATTTAAATGAATCCTAGTGCGCCCCAAAGGTAATTGAGCACAAAAATCAGAGACATAAACTATGTTTTGCTGGGCCAGAGGCTGAACTTGTTTTCAATTTCTCTCTCTAAAGATTCATTGAGGAAACACGTCAAAAGCAAGTCAAATTGTGTCCATTTCCATTGTGGCAAAGCAAACGAGGGAACCAAAGTTGAAGTGAAACATCAGGTCGCAGCTGCTGGGGAAATGGACGGAGAAAAGCACAGGGAGCACGCTGTCGACACAACGGGTGCCTGTGCTCGGAGGAGCAGGAGGCTTTCTGCTTCTACCTGTAGGACTGCCAGTGCTGGGGAGAGGCTGAGGGACCCAGGCCAGCCTCCCTGTGGCAAGAGGGACCACGGCGAAGGAAGGGCTGTGTTCTTCTGCGACGTCGGTTGTACCGGAGGAACGGCGCGGAGCTCAAAGCTGGGTGAAGCTTCTTCCAAAGGCAAAAGGCACCAGCAGAAACCCAGAAGTAAAGAGGTAAATGATAAAAGATGCTCACCAGCTGGTTCTAGTAGACCGGGAAGTGCCAAAACAGTATTTGTAAGCACCAGAAATGACAGCCTGCATGCTGTAGAACAAACTGTCAAAGTGGGAAACAATGAAACAGCAAAAAAGGCCTCCTCGTTATTGTCTGCTGAGGCAGAACCTACCAGGACTGTGCCAAGAAACCCAACAGCGTGTTCT
This sequence comes from Polioptila caerulea, assembly GCA_013397295.1. Lineage (NCBI taxonomy): Eukaryota > Metazoa > Chordata > Aves > Passeriformes > Certhiidae > Polioptila > Polioptila caerulea. The sequence goes on along the minus strand of VYXF01006322.1, from coordinate 218,733 downwards.
GCTTCCGACGACGGTTTGAACTTGGAAAAAACAGGCATAATTGGATCCAGGAATGCAGATGATCAATTATGTTCTGTTCCATGGCAAAGTACAAATATTGAACTAATCCCTTTAGAGATTCGAATGCAGATCATAGAAAAAGAAAGAAAAAGGAAAGAGCTTTTTCGGAAGAAGAACTACGCTGCCACAGTCATACAGAGGACGTGGAGAAGGTAAGGTAACTGTTTCAGTGGCTAGAGAAGGGTGAGATACAAGTAGAGATGAATGAAACTGGGCTTGTTGGCAATGTGCTTTATTTTGCTTACATGTTGCCAGTGCTAAACAAGGCAGTCAATAATCTTTTGTCCACACAAGGGGAAGTGGGTTCCAGTTGCATAGAATTACATTAGTAAGTTCATAAAAAGTGCAAGGTAAATGATGACTTTTAATAATCAGAAATCATTAAACTTCTGTTTCAAGCTCTGATATTTCTTTAGAGAGTGCAAATCAGGGTTTGCCTAAACCCGGACTTTGGTGACGTACTTGGAATTGTGCTCTGACCTAACATTTAAACAGATAACCAAACCACAGAATGTTTGGGACCTTCGAGTGTTCATTGCCAAAACTTGAAGGTAGCTTGAATACCTTGATTAAGCAGGAACAACTGCTGTACAGAAGAATGTACAGAATGCTTTCCACAGCATTACCCTGCTGTCATGAAAGTGTTCAGCCTCAGAAATCCCAGCATTCTAAAAGTACATGCTCCTTGATATTTAATTTCTTATCAAAATGGGCAGGAAGAGTGTGTAAGGGAAGTATATAATATGTAAATTATTCTTATTTCTTGTTTTTATTTAAACTTTATTTGATTTTACTGGATGCAGAAAACTACAAGTTGCTTGTGTTTACTAATATTCCTTCCAGGTCTCTCACTAGTTTAACAGTTTCTCTGAAGGACTCTGAGTTGAAGATGTCCCTGGCCTTGGCAGGGAGGGTGGACAGGATGGTCTTTAAAAATCCCCTCCAACCCAAATCACTGTGTGGTTCTGTTCTTCCATGCCATATTCCTCTGGACTGTGGAGCAAAGCAGACACTTTTTCTCCCAGGGTTTCACCACTTCTGCTCTCTCTGCTGCTTGCTCCTTGGCCTTCTTTTCTGATGTAGATCCCAAGTTCTTGCCTTATGTGCTCAAATGGCTTAGGCAGCAAAAGCTAAAGGGAGCCAGGAGTGGGTTAGGAGAGTGTATCTGCCAGTGATGCTGCTGCTGGCTCTGCACCACACCAGTTTAAAATCCTCACGGAGGGGCAGGCACGTGCCATGGCTTTAAGACAAAGCAGAACGATATGTAGAGAGTGCTTGTGCAAATTTCCCCACAGGAACTGGGATCCAAAGCCATGCATTAAGCTGACTTACCTGCACAGAAATCTGCATTCCATTTCCACTACAGATTTTGGACAGGCCTTTCTAAACTGTCCACCTGCTGAAACAGGGATGGTGTGTGTTCTCTCCAAGAAGTGCATGGGATTACTAACACTTTGTATTTTGGAAATTGTGGGAATTAGAGATTCTGTAAGTTACATTTGTTATTTAAATACTTAATAGCGAAAAATAAATATATTTGTTTTGTTTTCAAGAACTCACAGAACACTAACAAAGATCATCAATTCTGCAAGGCTGCAGGAGGCATTAGTTTGGCAGTTCTTCCACAGTCCTGCATTTGATTTGTTTCAAACTTGCACACAGTAAAGAGCATGTAGACAGCAGTAAAATTATACAATGTTATTGTGTGATTCTATATTAGAAACATGTAGAAGTACGTGTTTGAGTTCTGGAATTTCTCTAAATTAGAACGAAATGCATTTGTCTCACTCTACAAATTTTATAGTTCTGATTTACTTACTGAAGGCAAACACAACATCAGAGTGGTACTGGTCTACTTAAGTGTACTAAACTTGCCGTTCTCTGGAGAATGTTTCAATTCCCAAATCTGCAAACTTTATAAATGTACTCCTCAAAAATGTATTCTAAGGTGTGTGGCTTGCCAAAGGTTAATTGCTTATCCTGCTCATTGAAGCTTACAGATTGTGTGTCTGTGCTCTCTCTCCTGGGGGGGCACCGGGGCCTGTACCCTGCTCCAGGGCCCACAGGGAGCCCACAGAAGCTGGGATAAGTTGGTTGCTGTCACTGCTGTTCTCCCGCTGGAGTCAAGCTGTATTTTTTAAATATATTATTGCTGTGTGCATACTTTGGCCAGCAGTGGTTTTTAAGATCAGTGCTTCTGTAACAATGGGTGAGAATACCACTTGCCAGCTTTATTGTTCTGCATGTGGATATTTCGCTCTTATGTGCAGTAGTTTTGTTGACTAAGCCTCAGGTACATTTTAAGGCACTGTGTCAGGTTGATATTGTATCAAACTTGGTCCCATTCTCCTTTTTTCTTACTAGGAATCAGAATGATCTGTTATGAGAGAGCTGAATTAAAACAATGTGCACTTGCTCTACAGATCACTGCCTACATCTTCTCAGTGTCAGAACCTCACAGTTGTTTTCTTGTTGCTAAAAACTACCAGAAGTTCTCTGCAAACATGAAATCACAGCTGGGTGCAAAGGTGGAGTGACTGTGAATGGGTCATTTCATGTATCAGCAAAGGCATCTGGCAGTAATTACTGAATTCCAAGAGAGTAGCTTAGTATTCTTTTCTGCTCCAGTGTAAAACAGTTGTCCAATTGTTTTTTATGCAGTTAAGTATTCACTTAACCCATCCTTAGCTCAAGTTATGTTAGGAGTCACTGCAATCGTGCTCCCTCTTCACTTTTTCCTATCTTTACCCCATTGTAAAGTTAAAAGTGGCATGTTATTTTAGAAAACGGGATCATTTTTTCTGTGTCTCAATAATGCTCCTGTTCTGAATTCATTCCATGCTTCACCACTTGCAGGCCCTGACAAGATGCAGTTGCTGCCTGCATTTGTTATGTACTTTAATGAGCTGCATAACAGTACATGCCTGAATTCTGAAGCTTCACTAAATTAAGATTAAATACATTTGTCTCACCCAGCAAATTTCACAGAGGTAATTTACTAAGCTTATTGGAAGTTTAAAATTATTTGGGCTGTAACAGAGCATATCATCCCCCTTTGGCATTCTATTGTGCTTCTATGTACTCATTTTTTGTATATGGCTGCTGCTTTGTTTGAATTATGTAGTTCATTGGCTTAGAACATATATTTAAACAATTTGTATCTGGCTTGTTGTCTTTTGTTTTAATTTAGAATTTGGTGTAGAGGGATCAACAGAAAAAATCACTCCTTTCTCTTGCCTTCCTCCTTTGCTTTACCGGGGCATCCAGCAGAAGCCTTTTTTGAATGCCAGAGGGGATGATGATCAATGTGTTTTGGCCTGTTACCAAACACTTATAATTAATATTTTACAAGCGTTACTCAATGCTCATTTGTGACAGGTTTGTACTGGGAGGATTCAGAGTTAATTGCTAAGCCAGTTAATTGACTTGTGAGTGTGAAACGCCAATATCCGATTGAATGCTTGGAAAAAACCCCAAACAACTCCCTGCTGCCGGTGCCGTTTGCCACCGGAGTGTGAGGGACAGATAATCTGCTGCTGCCACTCGCAGAGGGCTGTGACCGTGTGCAAGATCAAAGCAAGGATGGGTCAGAAGACAGGGAGCCTTTGAAGGGAAGGGAAAAAGCACAGACTGCTGAAAACAAGGTGAGGGGGGCATCTTCAGAGGAGGGGTGGAGAGCAGCTCAGCTTTCTGCAGAGGAAATGTGCAGGTGAACCCACGGGAGGCACATTTGGTTTGTCTCTCGCACTGATTGACTGAGGACATGAAGTGCTAAGGCACACGAGAAAGTTTGGTGTTATTAAGCTGTGAATATGGTGAAAATGAGGAAGCAGTACTGATTATACTGTTACCATAAATATTTATAGTTTTGTCTTTTGAGGATTTTCTAATCATAAAGCAGCGGATATAAGCTGATGTTGAAGCACTGTAACTTTTGATACCTGTAATGCCAGATCTTTACTAACTGTGTGAAATAATAGATGCATCCAAAATTGAACCAACCCAACTCCTACTTTTTCTTCTGAACAAACATTTCTCATCCAAGTGACTTAGCACATCAGTGGGAGTTCTGTTTTCCCAGTTACTCATGTAACCCACCATGTGAACTGATGCGTGGAAAGCACGGAAGTTAAAACAGGTCACCTAAAACAAGTGCTCTTCTCTTTTCTGCTCTCTAGTTACCAGCTAAGACAGGAGTTGTTTCAGCTCCTTAGTGCTAAGCGGCAGTGCAAGGAAGATGAAGACAAATGGAGACAAGAGGCAGCTGCCTTCTTCATTCAGGTTGCTTGGAAGAAGCAGCTGAACCATAGCCCCCTGAAATCAGTTCCTTCATGTAAAAGTCTGAAATCTGTAAACAAAACCAGCTCAGCCATAAAAACCAGCAAGCAGTCCATCCTAAAGCAGATATATGGTAATTTTCTTTTCATTATAATTTATTTAAATAACTATGCTTTTATTTTTAAAACAGAGTGTATCCATCTATGCGCTTCTTACCTAACTGTTAAGAATTTCAACCATTTATAAAAATTAGCCTGAACCTCAGGTGTTCTGGGCAATCGTATTTCTGTTTCAGGTTTAAAAAACCAAACAACTCTGTGATTTTAAATGGCTGCTGCTAAAGCTGTTTGAATCCCCACACAGCATTGTTTCAGCACAGATCTTGAGCAATCAAATAATTCCATTGCCAGAGCTGCTCACATATATCAATGTGGAAAAAGAACAGAGCAGTTAAGCTGGGGATAGCTGGCTGTATCCATGCAGAGTGGCTATCTGGATCACAGTTTGGTTTTTTAAAGCATTGTTCTAAACTTTTTGTTTTGTTTTGTACTGTTTTAAAAATATTTTCATTTGAAGAATGTGTTCAATGTTGATAACTTTCTGTATGAAGATAAGTGGTCTTAATGGCAAGAGCAAGATTGTCTTTTATAATTCTGCACTGTGCCTGAACGTGCACGTGCAAAGGAATGCATCTTCAAGAAAAGGTAGAGGAAAAGTATTGCTTCTAGACCTTGAGTTCCTTTACAGTGTGGATCACTGATGGAGTAAGGATATGCCAGCTGTATGTGTACTTTAACAGGTGGTAAGTCACTTCTATCATGGCTCTGTAGCTTTGAGAACGAAAAAGGATATAAATAAATAAAGCTAATAAATTTATTTTCTTTCTCCTTTAATAGCAACTGCAAAATGTATTTTAACATTAATTAAATTTCAGTTGTGGTTGTCACAATTTTCTATCATTTGGAATGTCTCATGAGTTTCCCCATAAAAAATTAGATTAATTTTTAGGGCAAAATAATACTGTAGCTTACTGAAATAGTTTGTAGCTTTACACAACCATATGTTCATGTGATAAACACAGAGCTGTTCACATTGTTTGTTAAAGGACGTTCTCAGGAAGGCAAAGTGTGTCAGTCAACAAGACCTTCTTCTAAGCTGAAACTTTCTGATGTGCAGCTGGTCTCAGGTAGGACACATCCATTTTAAGGGTACTTTGATGTTTATATATCTGAGATTGGTTTCTTCTTAGATAAGAAAACAATCTGCTTAAGAACTGGGCTCTCTTATCAAAATGCGTAACCACTGCCAAAGTGTTGTGATTGCACAACTCCTTTCACCACTTTTGGGCTTAATTGAGCACTGCACTTCTATCCTTGAGTCATTTAGGTGAAAAACTTCTTCACTAAATGCCATTTGTCAGACTTTTTAAAGTGTATTATGGACTTATTTGGGGCTGGGAGCTGTGGTAATGTTGGTGCTTCACTGTGTGAAGGTTTAGTGCCCCTCTGGGCAGGCATTTGGTGTTCCTGGCTGTGCTACACCTTGGTCAGACAGGCCACAGCTAGATGGGAACACAGCAACTGCTTCAAGGAGTCAGGAGCTCAGGTAATTTGCAAAGGGAAGTAAAATACATTTTCCAAGTACTTTAACACAACTCTGAAGTCAGAAGGAAATCCGACAGTGGACGTATCCTTGAGTTTGTTAGAACTGTAGGTGAATTTCTGTCTCATAAAAAGACAGAGGCCTTTTTCTTTCACTGTCTGAGAACAGTTTTAATTAAGAGGCATGACCAGACAGGTGTTTGATTGCCACCTCTTCATGCAGATACAAATCTAAATTTTAAAAGAGCTTTTAGCTCTTTTCGTTTAACTTTTCAGGACAACAGATCTCCCTGTCTTCTAAAATAAAAAGGCTTTCTCTTGAGGCTGGAGTGGCCTTTGCTTTCATAACTTGGTGACGAATAGGTTAGTGATAGGAACTCTGCCCAGTTCCTTTAGAACACTACCTACTTTTATTCACCTAATAGGAGCTCAGGGAACTTTAGCCCTTACTTAAAAGACAATAACATGTTTTTCATCTGCCTGCCTTTGTGCATGACAACATTACGTTTGTTGGAAAAGTTCAGAGCTGTCAGTGGCTAATGCCAGATACTCCATTTCTGACGTAGGTGCCTGGAGTAGGTCAGAATGGACTGTTCAGTTTCATTCTTCCCTTGCAGAAGGTACATCTGGGAAGGTGAAGGCTGACTGTCAGCCCGAGTTTTAATGTTCATAGAGCTGAACATGAAAAAGAATTTGTGGAAGAAGCATGCGGTGACAAATCTGTGGTGGGGATTGACACCCAACTCAGTCAAACACTCTGGAAGGGGGGATTGGCAGAGGGTGTTCAAAGGAAATGTGCAGTAAGGCAGGGGACAGGTAGAAAAGGGATGGGATATACAGGCATGAGGTACGTGCTTTGGAGTATTCTGGCAAATAGACCCTTTAAGATTGTTATCATGAAAACATTTCAGAACTTGAAATTTGTTCTTTTTCTAGTTTGTTTGACTTTTGTTTAATTAAATAAATTCCTTCTGTCAATTCAGCAAGTGGCACTTAAAGAGGGGCTCTGCAGCAAACCAGACAGCTTGGTTCTTTGTTTCACTGTGGACATTAAAGTGTGTTCAGAGTTGCAATGGAGCAGGTTTTGCAACCCTTGGCATTAGAAAGACATCCTTAAGATGTCCTAAGTTCACACCCTCAATGAAACATTTGGATTTGCACTTGGGATGACCTGGGATTAAGGACTGAAATGTTTGCAGCTAATCTTTACAAACCTGGGAAAGGAAAACACGCATATAATTTGTAGCACGTTGCAGGAAATAAAAAAACGCTGCATGAGCAATTCAGAGCACTTGCTTTAGCCCCTGGATGAGTTTCTCTGGCTTTCTAGAGAGAGCCCACCGCCTACCTCATGCTGCTAAAGGTTGCTCAACACAATCTCTTTCTGCTCTTCAAGAGTATAGTGTTACTCTGGAGCCCTACAATCATTTATGGGGGTGAGCCTTGCTACACCCATGAGAGGCTGCTGAAGTCGCAGACACAACAGCAGCAGTAGCAATGTTCCACACAAGCTGTACCCAGTGCTGAAGAAACCAAACTCTATTGAGAGACAATCAGCAGTGAGATGCCAGGGAAAAGGCATGTTCTGCTCCCAGCAGATTTGCTGCTTATGAAAGCTAGAACAGTGTCGATGAAGCTGCTTTTCACCCACTAGCATTACTCATCAAAACTATTTTGTTTTTTTACAGTGAGCAACCTACAGTGTGTTAATTTGCTGGAGAACATGGGAAAATCAAGGCAATTTTCATACAACATGAGACCGACCACTGCTGCAAAACCAAAAAATACAAGACTCAAGCATTAAGCATAACTATGTTTGGAATCTAACATCCATTCCAGTACAGCTGTTACCCTTCATAATGTATAAGCCATCTACGACGTATTAAACTTGAACATTTTCAGTTTTGTACTATCACAGCATTACATGCCAAGCAGACTTCAAGGAGCTGGACTCATTTTGTGTACAAACTGGTTTTTAAGTGCAACTGTTACTTTTTTTACCAACACAGGATAAAATCTGAATTGTATTTGAAGGCAGAAAATGAAGCGCTAAGCCCGGTACCTCAATAACGTTGTAGGGGCAATCAAATTCTCCATTGCAAAAAGCAGGAATTTTGAATGTCTTCATCAAACAGAGTTTCAAAGAAGAGGGAAAATGTACTAAACATATTACAGTTCTGAGAGACCAATGTTCAATTTTACCTCACGTTCATGAAATTAATTTCTAAATCCAAACAGGAATGGAAGAACTGCCTTCATGCTCCACTTCTCTACTAAAGAAACAATTGTTCCTTAGCTAACTATGCATTTGGAAGGAAATGTAGACATGTTGACAAAAAACACTCACTAAAGAAACTGCTTTCACAACCTATGGCAACTATTAGGGCTGTGTCTTCTACCCTTTGAAATTATCATGAATTTTTTAATAACTCTTTTTCTATGTGCATTATTAGAGAAGCAAGAAAAGATGGGCCCTACTCTGGAAAAAAAAAGTTCTTTTAATAGCTTTGGAGCTGCCACAGTGTACAGTATTTACCTTGCACAAAATATTTTAAAATATGAACACAGCAAAAATAAAAAATGTTATTCTAAAGCACATTGTTTTTCTATTTTTTTTTTTTAATAATGTGATGCTTCAAAATAATAGATGAGCAGAGTCAAGTCTGTTTCTCTGCAAGCTCTTCAGCATCAAGGGCTGGACTTTTATCTTTAACACCCCTTACTGTGGTCACCACATTTTACTAAAACACCTTCCAGTAACATCTACTTGCTTGAAAAAAAAAGGCAATAGAGCTATTGCAGTTCTCTGTAAAATTTTAATTGTTTCACTTACAAAAAAATTGACAAGCTTTGTTCCAACATCTTCCATTCAAAACTAAATAGAAGTAAATGCTTTACAATAAATGCGGTTTGACCTCTTCAATAGACTGTGTTTATAGGGCCAGGTGTCTGGGGATGAGAGGCAAGGTAGATGTTGAAACAGTAATGGAGGTCTGTGAGCCACTGCTCCTGAACTTCACCACTCTTCAGTGTCTAGAAAGAAGGAGAAAAAAAAGGTAAAACTCCATTTCCCCACCAGCACTTGCAAAATGTGGCTTTGTTTTTACAGGTAATGAGGTGCACTGTTAAAGGTACAAGACAGCCCTGTTCCCTTGCACACAGACACTGCTCCTCTCTTGTATACATTTCAATATGGTGTGTCTGGTAAAGCCCCAGTAACAAGGTGTTACAGCTGGGTACACTGAGTCCTTACACTGCCAAGAGTCTGAGCTAACACCAGATGTGCTTTCCTTACTCTTAATTAGAGCAGCTCACTCACTTTGCAATTCTGCAATTTACAGGCAATTAAAATGCAAATGAGTGTGGTGTCACCAGTGCAGGAGAGCTCCCCAACCCTGTCTGAGGAGAACTGCTACCAACAGACCAGCCCAGCCCAGGAATTCCCTCTTCTCAGGATTATGTAGGTGGCTTAGAAAACCCAATAACAACAAATACAACCAACTCACAGTGGAACAGCACAAGAATTGGCTGAGGCATTCTCAACACTAAAGGGAAACAACCCCCTCCTAACCTGCAGGTTAGAGAACCTCACCATGTCTTACATCTGCTTTCACCACCTCTGTTTGAAAACGGCTCTTCTTGAATGTTTGCCATGATTTTTAAAAATGAACATGACATACGTGTGGTCTCAGGGAAACAAGAAGTTTCATACCATGATGTCCTTGATGATCTGTTGCACCAGAAACTCATTTGTGATCATATGGCTCCTGAGCTGCCCATGCTGCATTAGCAGGCGAAGCAGCTGAGCAACAACGGGCAGCTCTTCCCGACAGATCCTGCTCACTTGGAGGCTTTGCAGCATCAGCCTCAGTAACCGTGGCAGGAGTGCTAATGCAGAAATGCACGATCTCCACAGCATATCCCTGGGAGGAAAAGATAACCAAAACTGAAATGATTGAGGACACACATTTCAAGGATGCTTCTGTGAACTGGCTGCATGGCTGTACAAGGAAACCTGCTTCTGTGGATTCAGTCACACCAGCTGCATTCACCATAATTAGTGGCAAAGGGAAAAATATGTACCAGAAAATGCCAAACTTGAAAACATTCCAAAATTTTATACAGCACTGGAAAAAAATTAAGGCCCTGCCCTGGAAACTACAAATGTTGCTTCATCTCTCATGCAGTGCAATTTCTGCTTCATGCAGTTGCAAAGAGGTTTTTGTTTCAGTCACTTTTCAGGTACACCTGAATCTTTGTTTAAGATTAATAAGAAATTAAATAATAGACTCAGCTATTTGTAATATGCAAGTAATTAAATACAGTAAGAGAAGGACTTGGGCTTTGAATTTTCAGGAAGCTTTAAACTTTTCTGCATATGGAAAAGCTTGACCTGTTTAAAGACATTTTTGCATTTCAGGTGAATTTATTTGAATTCGTTACCTGTGGCTTTTGGGTCTTTTAAATCAAATGGCTTTGCAATCTATGTAATGATGCCTGAGAAGTTTTAAAACTGAAGCATCAGATCAGTAAAGAGTATGTATTCATAAGGCCAAATCCTTTGTATGGTGCTTTTCAATGTATCTAATAAAGCTAAGGTTAAAGATTAAGGTATAAATATCCAACTTTACAAAATCAGGATGGTTTTGACATCCAAGTAGAACAACTTGAGATTAAACTTTCTTCAGCTACTGTTTTAAGTAATTCCTGGTAACTTTGCAGGTGTTTTTCTTAAATCTAAGTACTGATTTGAAGTAAGCAAAAAAGACAGGAAAAAAAACTTGGGGGGGGGTATCCTTTCATTTCGCATCTCTAAATACTTGTGGCTGCAAAGACAGAGACAAGACAGCAAGAGCAGCAGCTTTACCTTTTCTGTAAATGTTCTGCATCCTCTCTGTCTATAGTTAGCAGAAAGTACAGAAGACTGTAACAACAAGAGGCCAAGAACCTGTGCAGGTTTTCACTTATGATGCAGGCTTGATCCAAGAGCTTATTTATGGCACATAGAACAGATCCAGCTGTGCTATCGGGTATTACAACCAATCCAACCTGTATTAAAATGAGACCAAAAAAAAACAACAACCCAAGTTCATCACTTTATACAAAAGTTTTTTTTGCTGGAATACAAGCAAACCTAGAGCTCTCCTATGGTGACATGTATTACTTTGTTTCTGTTCAAACTTTACTGACCACTGCATTTTTTCAAATCCCTGCTTTCCCAATAAATTGCCACCCATACCAACAGAAGGTTAAATTGACATCTTCATTCCATCCTTTCTAAACAAGCACTCATCTCAAACATTTTTGAAAAACGCAGCACTGCTTTGAGCCTGGCTCTGAACGACAGTGCAGGCACAAACAATCTTGTGGGCAGAACAGGTCTTTCCTTTTAAGCATATATCATGGGACTGGGAAGGCCTTCTGAGTCTTCAAATGGCAGTGAGCAGTCACTGAGGTAGAAGGAAACTCTGATTTATGCTACAGAAAAGAAAGCTTCCACTGGATTGTCACCAGGGTGAGTCTCCTTTGAAGCCCAACAGGAGCTCTATGAACCGAGGTAAATCAAGGCTAATGAAATATATGGTGAGCCCAAAGCGGGGTGATGCTCTTTTGTTCTTAAAGAGAGAACATCATCTTGAGTAAGGATTTTATAGGCATGATAAATAATTTAGAAAAAAAATCTTGTTTTTTGTAGAGGCAGTGAATTAGAAAGCAGTTTAAATTTTGAAGTACTATGGAGTAAGTACCCTAGATTTTTGTCTTGTAAAGCCATAAAATAATCATGCAGTGCTAGTGTGGCACCATTTACCTTTAAAAAACTATTTAAGGAGTTTTGAGAGTCTATAATTTTCTCACCTGCAAGTACACAGTTTTAAGCTGACAGAGGGAGTTGGTTCACTTAACAAGGTCAGCTGTTTCTTTTAGGAATGTTTAGAAAAAAAGATCAATAAAAGTACAAGCTACAGAAATGTGACATTTATTTCATTCATCCCATTACTTGTAAGAGGTAAGAGATACAGAACAACTACAAGTTGAAACTTTTCAATCCTTGCAGCCTAAGACACTGGGTGTATTTCAAGGTCACGAGCACAGATCGCTGTCCCAGGCTGACCTCACTGTGCCAGTCAGGTGCAGAGGCAGGAGGAGGATGATGATGGTCCTGCCTGACAGAAGGTGGGACTGCAGCTGTCACCTGCTGAATACTACAGGACACTGAGGCACCAAACAATTAAAAAGAATAACATTCTTCCTGATCAGCCATAAATAAGAAATAATGGCAGCAATCTAGATGGATATAAAGAACCATCCTGAAGACCAATGGAGCCAACACTACTGATGGAATGTGCTGGTCAGCCAGTCTGAAAGATGACAGGAACAGAGACATTTCAATTTATAAAAGTCCAGCAGATAAGGCTGCTCAGCTAAGTTCCCACATGGGATGTTGCCTCCATGGTGCCTTTGCCCCCTGAGGTGTCAGCAGCAAGGTGGAGACCTTGGGCAGCAGCCTTGCCAACCATAAAAACCCACTTAATGGTTTGCTCTCAAAGGGACAGGGCAGTAGAACATATAAGCCTTTTTAAAAGTTGATTTAAGTCAACATTCACCCCTAAAAATCCAGGCTATGGTTATAGGTAAGCTACTCCCTATGGAAGCTTTACTCTAGTAACTTTTCAGTATGGCTCCATGCAGGGAATGGCAGACACTGGTTAGATCACAGAACCACCCTGACAGGAGGGCAGGGGCAGACCCTGTGGTTCTCCCTCTCATCAAGGCAGCATCACAGGGAACTGCAGATTCTGTTCGGAAGCTTTACTCTAGTAACTTTTGGCTTTGCCATCCCATCCTCAGCTCAGGCACGTTCAGGATTAGAAGACAGGCTGTGAAACCCACAGAATGGGTCAGGTTGGAAGGGACCACAGGAAGTCACCTGGTCCAACCTCCCTGCTCCAGCAGGGTCATCCTAAAGCACATGGCACAGGATTGTGTCCAGGTAGTTCTTGAGTATCTCCAGTGAGGGAGACTCCACATCATCTGTGGGCAACCTGTTCCAGGGCACGGTCACCCACACAGTAAAGAAGCTCTTCCTCATGCTCAAGTGGAGCTTCCTGAGCATCAGTTTCTGCCTGTGGCTCTTGTCCTATTGCTCAGCACCACAAACAACCTGGGTCCATCTTCTTGGCATACTTTAGATACTTACATACATAGACGAGGTAAAAAATTTCATCTAAATCTCATCTCATTTGATCACTCTTTTGAAAAGCAAACCAAACCAAGAAGTGTTTCATTTATGGACTAACTGCCTTCCAGACATGCTGAAGTGTTCACAAATCTGAGCAAAATTACCCATATTTACCAATTACCCAAGTTTAGATACCAACAGTTATTATGTATTTTGTAAACTCCCAAAAATCTTGTTTAAAGCTTTTGCAAACACTGAAATTATATATGAAATATATAGAATAAGTGGATTTTAGGATTAATGAGACTGTTAGCAAATTTATCACAAGGAAGTTTTAACACAGAAGACAAAATGGTACTTACAAGATATTTACAGATGCCAGTCTGGAGAATGTCAAAACACTGACTCTGTGAAGGTATAGTGGACAAGCTGTGACAGATCACCTGTTTTAATAAAACACAGTTATATTTAAGCACTCCAAATGCAATCAGCCATCACTCACTGTGCAACCATACTTTGCTGACAGACCTAAATCCAAAGAACCTACAGGGACATGAAGCAGCTTTGTCTCAAAGCACTGATTCTTTACAGTGTAGAAGAGTAGCATTGCCAACATAAATCACTCCATGCTTAAAGAGATGATGGTCTACACCATGAGGCTTTTTTGGGAAAGGCTCTCTTGCATTCTATCTGTGACAGAAGGCCAAAAATACACTATCAAGCTAGACTGCCACACCAAGCCTCCAAATGCCTTTCCTTGGAGCTGAAGAATTTCAGAAAACAATTTCCCAAATAACTCTATCAGGCATGAAACAGAGGGTCACAGTGAAACAGTAAAGTAATACAACAAAGAAAAATGTAGCAAAGATCCATTTTCAACATATTTTCCTCTAGAGTGCCAAAAATGTCATGTTAAAAAATGATACAAAATTAAATACTACAATGGAAAATCTTGTTTTATACACTGCATAAAACTTCCTGATGCTTATATAATCAGGCACTAGCAAATTACCATGAAATATGTCTCTTGGATAAAGAAACCAGAGCTCCAGAAGAACTGCTGGTAAGCTGTACTGCAATCCTCAGGTGATGTACCCATCTCTTCCTCTTTTCCTCTTTTCCTTCTGCTCTATTCCAATAATTTGCAAGCTTGTTGGCGAGCTTGGATGCCCTGTCTCTGTTCACATGCACTGCTTCTCTCACCAGAGTGGCAGCTAAAGCCTCCAGAGAACCAACATGCACAGCACAAGTGCATTACCAGACCATGAGCAATTGTGATGGCCTGCTAAGGACAAGGAAGATGGAAGAACCAATACATGAGGAGTGGAATCTCCTCTTCGTGCTTAAGGGAATCAATAGCAAGATCAGAGATTTGAAGGATGAAAGAATTCAAGTCTATGAGTTTTACTAATATCTCATATCTCATAATATCCATCTACTAATGGAAAATCCATTCCTCCAAGGTGCCTCAAGATTCAAAATCTAAAGAGAACTTGGACAGGAGGATCTGACCTGAGGGATTAAATTCTGTGACAGTGTTTTGTTTTGAGACTTTAGTTGAATCAGGCAGGTCAAGACATCAAAACGAGATAAAGATGAAAATAGAACGTATCAATCGTGTATCAAAAAATATAATCCACAACATTTGCAGCTGGAAGAAGGGAAAGGTAAGGGAAAGAACCATTAGCTCAAGGTTCTGCAGTATGAAAACTCAGCCTTAACTAATGTGGCTGCCAGTGCTAGTTGAATCAGAAATGGCCAAGCGGCACCATTTTTGGTGATACAGAAGTGCAATCAGCTTTTTCCTAAATTCCATGCCACGCCTGTTTTTAGTCCTGCTAATGCCCCTCAAATTCAGGAGTTAACACACCTGCCTAGTGGAATGCAACATTGCTGGGCTGTCAGGACATTGCTCCTGTTACTCAGTATCACAGGTGTAGTGCAAGTTTCATGAGACTAGTAGGACTATTTAAAAGACAATTTCATAGATACTCTTGCACTGAATACCTTTACTATACATTTACTTGATAACGAAATAATATTATTAAAACAGAGTACACGATCCTAAATATAGTAGGGCTTTTGTCCACTGCAATTTGAAAGTGATAAAATATTAAGTACTCTGGAATATTCCCAAGAAATCCACTCAAAACATCTGTGTTATTAGTAGTGTCAAGGAATAAAGTCAAGCTGCAACAGAGGTTATTACTGGGGACTGTCATGTCAGGGACAAACTGTGACACCAATCTGACCTGGTATTTTAATGAGCAGCACTTACACAAAAGGTAAAGCTGCGCTGATGAAATCTGTTGGATGACAGCTCCAGGCTGAGAAACCCTGACAAGGCAGGGGGACTGGACTAACCTATGGAAAAGATCGCACAGGTTTGATGAGTAACAGCTACAGAAAAAATTCAGTGAAAAAAGTGGTGGCTCATGTGCTTGAAGACTGATAAAAACTTCTGCATGCAGCTATGAGTTTTACCCGTTGGAAATGAGGAGGAAAATCTGTTACAGCTGACCACAAGCAGTTGTGACACAACCACAAAACAGGCAAATGCTACTTCAGGATGTAAAAATAATCCCAACAGAAGTACTCAGACAGAATAAGGATCATCTCTTCAATACTACTCTGTAAGATCTTACTAAGAATTAGACCATTTCTCACTTACTGTGCAAAGTAGGAGCATTTTCAGCAAAGGCAAATTCAAACCAAACAGACACAGAAAAATCGCTCAGAGATCCTGTTTTATTGGTGTCAATGCAAAGAACTTAACCTGCCATGGCTGGCAGAACAACACCCAAGAAGAGATCTTATTGCCACTTACAAAGTGGTGAAAAACGCTGCACCAAAACAAATGTAACCAAACAACAACTAAACGTAACAATGATCATGGCTGGCTGGAATACAGGTGAGATGGAAATTGGGAAGGATGATTATGGAAAAGGAAATGCAGGAGGCATTTGTTGCTCATAGGACAGAGCCTGGGCAGTTTACAAAGGGGTTTGTCATATGCTTGTGAGCACATCACACCAGGCAGAGCCTGCCACAGAGATCCCTTCTGATTCAGTACAGACCCACAAACAAAAGACCTTGAAGGCAAATCCACCAGGCCCACCCAGCAAACATACAGTTTCCTTATTAACATTTCTCCCCTAGGACTATGTCCCTAGAGCAAGCCCACCATCCATGAGGCTCTGCCTGACAGGACAAGTTGCAGGAGCATTTCATTACAGGTCCAATATACCCACACTCAAGATTCTTTCCAAACTGGCAAGGAAAACAGGCATCATACCACTGGACAGCAGCATAATTCCTTAGAAGGGTTGTGGGAAAGTGCAGGTTGATTTTTCAATCTTTTATATCTTTCTGACCCCCAAAACAGCACCACCAATCCCTACATCAGTTCTGTTTCCTGCAATTAAGTGGGAGAGGCGATTCTTTTCAATTCCATAAATTAAATCCTGCTTGAAATGGCTTTCATACCAAATGCCTTTTATAAAAAGTGAAACTGAAATGTTTTTAGACATGGAAATGAAAGGAAAAGAAAACTTAATTATCACATGAAAATTAGTATTTTCCCTGACAATTTATTTTCCTTAGGCAAGGTTTTGCATGATGTTTAATTTCCATAATAAAATGTCACAGCTGATTCATTACATTACATTTGATTAGCATTTATCACATTTTTGGCACATTCACAGATTGATTTTGGACCAAAGCCAGAGTAGTTTTGTTACAGAGCAATCCTGAAGTGAATGGACTGCGAACAGGCATTTTTGATCAGGGAGGGGTGGGTTTTTTCTTTTTGAGGCAAGTATTTTTTAACAGGTTTGGCTTAGGCTTAGACATTTTGTTGGGGTGTTTTTTTTCCTTTTTAATTTTGTTTGAAAGCTTACTTGAATGAATTAACCTAAAGAAAAGTATTCTCTTAAACACAGGGATTATCTGTTAGCAGCAAATGCTACAGGCTCTGTAATCCATTGGCAGATTTTCACACCAAACCCTGTTGATCAGACAAGCCCAAGTACCACGAGCCACACAACTGCAACAGCAGGTTCCCCCCTGGTGCTTTGGGAAGTCATTGCTACAGGGGGTCTCCTTGCCTGCCACACTGAAGACAAACTCCAGCAGCAGCCAACTGTAACAGGGAAGAAAAAAACCCAACAACAATAACAAACCACCACAAAACAAAACAAACAACCCCAAACAAACAAATTAAAAAACAACTGCTGGGAAGGCCCCTCAGAAGCACAGCCTGACCCAGGTTTTTTTGAGATCCTGACACCATGGAGTATTTTACTTCAACTGGATGAGTTAAAAGCATTTTTGCCACTGACAGCCACTGTGACTGACAATGCAATCCCATACAGGCTTTTCACAGTTCTAATGTAGAATCAAAGGAATTCATCAGTTTAATGTTGTTCATCTCTAAGATGCTCTTGTCTCCAGAAGACAGAGTTGGGATGACCCAAGGAAGCCCAGTCTCAGTGTGAGCCCTCGTGGCAACAGGAACAAGCACAACTGATGAACCAAGACTAATGTTTTGTTCATTATTGAACTGTTCCCACTCCCTCAATGCTTCCTGGAGCACGACAGAATCCCGACTCAAAGTCTCACGGAAAATACTTATCAGCAACTGTCCAGAGAAAATTTTTGTATTATTTCAAGTTTAATCATGCTGCTAAGTTCTGTACTCTTTTTTCAAAGAAAAATACTCACCTTCCTCTGAAGACGCACACAAGCATAAGCACAGAGAGGAACCCAAGCAAGCAGGAAAGATAATGGATCAAGTATTTTAGCAAGCCACTGTGTGGAGTCAGACCAAAGGCAGTTCTGACTCCCTGAGAAGTGATTTTATTAAAAAAAGAAAGTTGGCGCACACCAGATTGTATAACCTAAGGTGAACTTTAGAATACATTTTTCAACTCACACTGACATACATGTACCTCAGATATGGATAACTAAAAAGGAACAGGCTGCTCTGCAGTGAATTCCCCAGCCCTGTCTGGAGCAGGACTGTATCCAGTGTAACGTGTTAGTGCGGAGCGCAGAAAACGAGAAGTTTTCAGGTGATGGGGCAGGCAATGAAGCTTGGCATCTGAAGCTTGGCCAGCTCCCCCGAAGCACCCTTGCTTATCAGACACTGTACTCCCCTGACAGGTGCTGCTTCTCTTTCTGAAATAAATTGATTTGACAGGGCAATATTAACAGTGCCCTGAGTTGTTGAGAAAGCTGTGTACAACAAGAGATCTTTGTTCATCTGCCTTGGGTAAGCTCACAGGGGCGGATGTGAAAGATATTCCTGATTCACTGACTCAAGAAAAAAAAAAAACAACTGGAAAAAAACCCATAAAAACCTCCACATCAAACTCCTACACATTCACAACAAAACAAAACCTAAGTTAAAAAAAGAAACAGCCAACAAGAGGAACAGAGTCTGCAGAACATTACACAGGTGAGCAACAAGGGAAAAAAAAACCACACTATAGGGCTAATTTTACATTTAAGGTAGCAAAATGGGAAGGTAGAAACTTATTTAGGAATTACAAATGCTTAAGAATATATGTGGTGTCCCACATATTGATAGAGACTTGGTATTTTCAAAGACTTAGAAGAATTACGACACATAGTTCATATCCTGGTCACAAACAGGGTAACTGCAGCACACAAATTCATTTTGCATCTGCTAACTGTGATGCTTGCCTGGCTGCAGGCTCCTTGTTCCTTGGCTGTGACACAGAGTCAGATACAAAATCTGTATTTGAGAAGAATCAATTAAACTGAGTGAAGTTACCTTTATTTGCCACGGGACACAAAAACCTGAATGGCAAGCACCACAGCTCACCTCCTGTGCAACAACTTGATCATGTGTTCAAGTCTGGGTTCCACCAAGGTTTGGTGCTACAAGGTAGAGAGGGCTAGAGACAATCACCCTGGTTCTCCAAGTGAGAGGCATTTCTGAAAATCCTGTTATTAGCAAAACCAGGGTTTAAGCTTAAGAGCCACTGCGCTATCCAAGAGAAGACAAAGCCATACCTGAAGAACATCACAAGTCCTCTTCTCAGAACCATCTTACTATCAAAATTCAAAGAAAGAACTCCCTAAACCAGCTTTTGCTTCATCCTTTTGCAGCCATAATATGCCCTTCTTTCACAGCTCTGCAGCTTCCTCACAGCTATAGATTTCACCACAGCCAATTGCTCCTCCTATGGATGCCTCCTCGTCAGACTATGTGCAGGACAGTCAAAGGAACATCTGATGTTGAAGTCTCCAAATTCACCTGCCTGCCTCTTCTCTAAACAAAAGGATTTGAAAACACAGAAAACCCTACACTTAGCTCTTGTCCCACAAAGCCTGTCTTTCTAAGCAAATTTAGGTTAGGTATCACAAGCCAGGATTTGAATATAAAGCACAATACACGGTACCTGCGGAGTTGTAAATTCATGCTAGTTATGTGCAGTAACACTGCACAGCTCCCATCTCCAAGGTGTTACAAGATACACTGGAAGAATATGATACAGGTACAATGGAGCACTGGCCTGAAGATCAGCTTAGGTTTTCTGGAAGTTTGTGTTTTAATGTTTGTGTTTTACTGGTGAGGGCTAGTTTTGGTGCTTTTTTGTTTGCTTTGGTTTTAAGTTTTATGTCTTATGAAAGAAACCTTTGAAAAAGAGCTTTATTAATTTTAGGAGGCATTCCTTTTACTTAAATTATTTCCCTTCTGTTTCTCTGGACTTTGCATTACTTTCCAAGAAAATTATTATTTTCACCTCTAAACATTAAAGCTGGGATAGGAAGTAGCTTTACTAAACACTAATGGGCTTATAGTGAATTTTTTTGTCTTCCTTAAAGAAGATTAAAATTGTACCATATTCCTAGTTTACAAGGAATTTTATCTAGAAAGAAGTTTATTTACCCTTAGATGCCTTTTCTCCCCAGTGTAACTGTAACCCGCAAATTTCAGTAAAGACACCAAGTTGAAATCTTTCAGGAACTTCAATTAAAAATCTACATTGTAAAATTTTTTAATGTTTTTTTTTTTAAGCATTGATCTCTTCTTCAAGTTAAGCTACAGCACTACAACACCACCATTTACTTCTCAAGACAAACATCCCTTGCAGGGCTTTTAATTTATATGCACTGACTTGCATCTTTATTGATTTGCTGTAATTTTTCATAGCAGATCCAGCCTTCCCAACTGTATTTCACTTATAAGACTGAACAGGTTTTGACATGGATTACTGCATTACACTACATGCATCTCAAGGTTTTTGAATTCAAGTCTGCTTTTAAAAACAGCTGACCTTCCCTAGTGTTTGCTCTTAAACATTTTAAACAATTGGTTGAATATTTTATTTCTTTGAGTCAGCTGTGCACTCGATACAGCTCTGGAATCTCGACTTCAAGCAAACCCTCAAATTATCATTTGCTTTCACCCTCTGAAATGTCCAGCCGTCACAAACATCAAGTATTACAACAGAAATTACCATGTATACACGGTTACCTTGTTAAACTCTTCATTTCTGTGGGCACTTTTTCATTCGATCCTGGCAGAGCAATTTAATTACAGGGGAGTGAACAATATCACTGACAAACACTATGGGCACAGTTAAAATGAGCCAAGGCTGAAGCCCTTCCCTCGGGCTGCAACCATTTATTCTGGAGTCCCATTTATTTCAGCTACAGGGGGGTGATTTTAAAGAATTGGCTTTAACAAGACAGAAGTAATTTTAAGCAGAAGTTCCTCCAGAAAAGGAACCAAAGTTCCCACATTTAACATCTCTTTTAGACAAATCATGAAGACTAACCTTTGGAGCGATGCAAAACAGCATTTAAAGACACGCTTTTCTGAAGCATTGCTCCTCAACTTAAAATCACCACTATTTGAAAGCTTCCAATAAAGAAATCACATGGTTTCAGATTGCCGTGATTCCAATTACCAGTCTCCAGACAAAAGAAAAGTGATTTACAAACAATATCCATCTCAAAACAGGTTTTGTTAAAAACTACCTAAAAGCATGACTTCCTATCCGAAGAGCATTTGTTACTGTAACCCACATGCTACCAGGTTCCCTGGCTAGAATAACACTCCAGAAGTCCAAACTGCTCTTTGAAAACACCTCAAGTTACTCATTTCCTTTCCAGAACTTGCCCTTTCCCCAGAGGCACACTGCTTTTTCTCCCGCATCTCCGGCATGCACATGTTCTACGTGAAATTCCCTCTCACATCTCTTTACCCTGAGAAACACACATCACCCATTGCACAGCTATGCACAGGGAGGTGAGACTGCCTCCCCCTGCACTGGGAAACAAAAGCTGAGCAGTAAGGCCAAACAAGCTGTGGCCTCCTGGGACCCTTCTTCATTCCCACACCCTGGCTGCTCCTGCCCCACAACCCCGACACCCTGCTGGCCGAGTGACGGCCCCTGCAGGCTGGGTGCTGCCAAGCAGGATGCTGGAACAGTCATAACCCACCCTGTGCTAATCTGGAGCCTTTTCTCTTCCACCTGCTTATTTTCATAGAACTTATGGGGAATTGGTATTTGAAACTTTATTCTTTACAGCAGAGAACTAAAAACTAACAATGGTTTAGACAAAACTAGAGGTGGAAGAGATGAAAGAAGACGGTGGAAGGACTTGTAGGAATCTGATCACTAGTCTCAATCATTGACAGGAAACCAGGCCATCAAATCCTAATTCTATCAGAGTTCCTTATTTATTTTCACCCACATTAAAATACTTTTCTATTGAGAGGAAATCCTGAATTACAACTACATAATGAGAACCCTTAAACAATTCTCAACACAGAGTAGAGGCCTGGTCTGCTGCCAACAAGCACTGTTCTCATTTAGCAGGTATTTAAAATTACTACAAACATTTCACTTAACATTAGAGCACCGCCATAAACCTCCTTATCCAGCAAGGGAACAGATGAAAGGTTAGCATTCAGGAGCTCTGCACTATACCAAATTCCACCAAAAGTATGACTAATTCAAGCTGGGGTTTATTATATCCTGTAGCACTTCTTTATCTAAATAAAGCAATTTTCTGCCACAGCTAAAAATATTTTGATTTCAAAATTCTATCACATCTTGAACTATGTCTACTTGGAAGAAGGCAGTCTCCAAACTCACACAGAACCCTCATATCACACTGTCTACCAGACACCCTATGAGAGCCTCATGATTTTCTGGCAGTTTTCTTCTCCCAGAGCATGCAACTCTGGGGTTTGCTTTTTTGGCTGGATTTTGTTGTTGTTGCTGTTTAGGTTTTTTCCCCCCTTTTGAGAGCAGATTAGCTTGTTTAGCACCTAGTGAAAACTACTTGATCTACAAAAAGTATTCCTGTGCTGCTTGTGGCAAATATCGAATGGAAAGGTTTTTACCAAGCCTGCCTTTTTCTTTGTTTTTTTTTTTTTTAATTTTTCTTCTTTACCTTCTTGGTTTAAAAAGATTGTCCAGACTCCAAATCCCAAGGTTTTAATGGACTACAGTTCCCAGAATAATTTCCTCAGAAACTAAGCCTTCCATAGCAAATTGCTAAACATGTTGGAGGTTGGAGAATGGAACTCATACAAGGAAAAGATAAAACCCTCCGAAACTTAAAGAACACAGTGCTGTATTAAGATATTTAAACACAGAAAAACAAGTAATCTAAAAGCTTCAGCATGGTTTTGGTTATGTGTCATTTACCATATCTATGTCTGCATCTGAAATCAAAACCAGACAAGTGAAAAATGAATGGAATTCTGCAACTCATAAAAGGAAGTGGTTCCCTCAATACCAATGATTACTTCTCGTTGTAACACAACCAGATATGCCACCATTATTACCAGATCAGAGGCAAAAATATCTTGATTTTTCTCCAGTATGAAAGCAAGCTAATGAAGAGGTGCCTCTATTTTTCTGTTCAAAAAATTCCACGAGGAAAAAAATCAACCAGTAAACCCGGGGGGAGCACCCCAAACAGCACTGTAGTACCTGGCAGGCCTTTAATGGGAACAGTTTGACTTTTAGATCAAATATAAGTGTAAGAAACCTACCAAATAAAAGAAAACAACAAACCCTTACTCATACTGTGAATTTCATTATGTCTAAAAAGAAAAAATAATGAAGAGATTTGTTGATGGTGAAATGAAAAGACCTGCTTCTTTTCAGAAGGAGTTTTCGAATAACCACAGAATCCCTAGAGCTGGAAGGAATTGAGTTCCTTGATCCAAAGAGTTCCTTGAGTTCCTCTAATCCAAGGCTCCTGCTCAAGTGGATTCACCTGGGCCAGGTCACCCCACACTGTGTCCAGCCTGGTTTTGAGTACATCCATAGATGGGAACCAGAATGTCTCTAGGCTACTTATTCCAGTATTCGACCACCCTCACTGGGAAAATGCAACAGTTCAGAACCCTCTTTGGTTAAGAGCCTATAAAATCAGGTGGGTCTAGAAGGTCTCATCCTTCTTCACAGAGATTTTTTCATATGGGATATTTGCTTCTATTCTCTTTCATAAAATAGTCTCCAGAAAAGACTTCAGGCTGACACATAAGTGCAGAAGTAGTGCAGTGCTCCACAGGATCTCCAAATCATCTTTCATTACTAACCAAGTACATCCAAGTCTTTGCTTAGTGACCAACATCCCCTTCCAACAACCTGGGAGAGCACCTTGTAGCTTTCCTGAGAAAAGGTACTTTGACAAAAGTGAGTCTCAAGTTTCTGAAAATACTGACTCTCCTTGATAGCACCAAAACACTTTGAAGATTGTGGTAGAAGAGACTCAAACTTGCAACAGGAACTGAAAGCACAAAAAAGAAATCAAACTACTTCGGTGTTCCCTGTGTGAAAACAGTCCTATTTCACTGCCAACTTGGAAAGATTTATGGAATAGAAGCAAGAAGAGGAAGGAGAAAACACTAAAGGTGACATTTTCAGAAACAGGTAAGGTGTACATAAATCCTTCAGATGCTGTATGGGATTATGCTAGCTCTGAGAAACAAATACTCGCTCTGTGCATTCACAGAGCAACAATACACGGAAAGAGAGCATTCTGATCCCTCCATACTGGAGAAAGGTATTTTGGTGAGAAAACACTTCATTACTCTCCAGAAGAGACAAAGCAAAACAAATTAGAAAGTTCAACTGCTCCACAGGCTGAATAACTGAAGGCAGGACACCTAAAAATGTGTCACTCATGGTACCAAACAACAGCCCTGTTTAAAATACTTTCTAATACATAGCAGCACACATTCAATTGTATCTCAGACTATCTTCAATTTCAGAACATTAACAATTAAACACTATGAAGTAGAAAACATCTCTTATACTGCTTTCTTGAATGAAAAAAACATACAACTAAAACCTTCTGTGTTGCTCTTCTTTCTGAATTCAGGACTATGATTTCATAACCACTGTCAAACCAGCACGTCATTAAAACATCATTTCACACCTTAAAGTGGTTTCTGGTAAGCTAAACAAGAAAAAGAGTTGATGCAGAAATACAGCTAATGCACCTGTTTTGAATAAAATCTGGTGCTTCAAATCCCTTTAGAACCCACCATCAAATTAAGTTTTCAGCTCTTATGATGTTAGGAACTGAATTCAGAGTGAAGTTTTTAATCCTAGCATATTTTGGTTAACTAATCAGGAATTATTCAAAATAATGACTAATGCCAACTTAATATTGCTTCCAAGTTCAAATTTTATCTAATGCAAGTGCTTTTTAATTAATAGTGGCACTTATTCTCCAGGAAAACTCTTTATAATTAGTATTTTTACAATTAATTTGTTTTTGAAAGCCAAAACATATTGCTGGTCCTAATATTAGTGCTCAAGAATTTCTACCAAGGTTTCTACCAATTTTTTCCTTGAGTATTGCTTCGCATAGTATGTGTCTAAACATTCAACTTTTAAAGCAGCTTCCTTCAAAATATTATTTGATGGCTGTAGAAAATGTCGTCTGTTTAACAGCTTTTATATTTTTTATTCTTTTTTCAACTCAAATCACGACAGGATTTAGGCATCTGTGGAAAAGGGAAGGAGAGCACTCAGAGTTTGTATGCTGTCATTTAGAATTAGTGCTGATGTATTACCTCTGTCACAGCCCAGTGGTGTAAAAACTGGTCCAGATCAGTTAGGTAAAGACGGATAGGTGAAAGCTGTGTCTGGCTAATGTGTGGTTTTCCTCTAATGCCCTGGAGACTAGTCAGCTCCTCTCTTGAAAACCCTGGGGAAGAAGAAGCAGTACAACAGTATCACAAAACAAGCCAAACAGTGTTCTACTTCAACAGCATCATTGACAAACACTGTCC
Source organism: Polioptila caerulea (assembly GCA_013397295.1). Classification (NCBI taxonomy): domain Eukaryota; kingdom Metazoa; phylum Chordata; class Aves; order Passeriformes; family Certhiidae; genus Polioptila; species Polioptila caerulea. The sequence continues at coordinate 193,313 of VYXF01006322.1, read as the reverse complement.
TTTACACTATGTCAACATAACCATTTTTTCTTAAAAGCTCTTGCTTGGTTTAATAAAGTATATCCAAGTACAAATTTTGACTTTTGACAGAAAACAAAAATATTTTAAAAACCCAATGGTACTATAATGTGATATAAAAAAACTTTAAGAGGCCAGTGTTATGCTATTTGCAATGTATGTATCTTTTAAAAAATAACAAAAATGGGTATAATGCAAAATACTTGATGGGTTCACAATACCTCAGTAACCTCAGTAATAAATAATATAACCTCAAGGTTAAAAAATAATATCATTTGGCTTATTATTTATAGATAGGTATTAGATGTTTTACTAAAACAGGACAACTACTCCACAAGAGTTACTTGGGCTTTGCTTTTTTTTTCTCTGCTATCAGTTCAGCACTCTTTTTACCATTTTAGGAACAAAAAGGTAATTTTTGGAAACAAAGTAGCTGAACATTATAAATAACCAAAGTGATGAAGAAAACACTCTATTGTTTTACCACAGCACAAGTTAGTGGGAGTTACTCTCAGCAATATTACACCATTTTAACCACTGTAACTTCCCAAAGTTGCATCACCACAGAATACAACTATTTTAGTAGCTGAGTAAGAATAGAGTAGCAGAAGTAGCTCTGCTCACACACTGACCTTGGCCAGCTCACTTTAACGTACTTTGATTACTTTATTCTGATGGAATGTTTTTAATAGCGTAAGCATATTCACAGGAAATCCCAGAGGCACTCATTTATATTGTTATGAACCAATAAAAGGCATTTACTTCAAGATAGGAAAAAAAATCTCGTTTATGTCATATGCTGAATTTAGGTTTTCCTCATACTTTCCGAAGAAAGTTGCTAGAATGAAGAAAAAGTATGCAGATTTTCAGCCCAAATGGAAAAGTGTAAAAATAGAGTGTCTAGAAAATAAAATCTCGTATCAAAAATTCATAACAAGATTAGAATTACTTTCAGGAAGTACTTACTAAACCATTTACTCTAAATTAAATTCAGTAACTGACTATCAAAACAAATTTCATTTTGTTAATTCTGAATTATTACATTCATATGGATTACCTATAAGGGTTGAAAACAAGAAGCTGAAATAGTCCACATCACTCACTGAATTATCCTGCACTTGGCACTTCCAGCCTGCAAAGGATGATCTACACAAAAACCAATAGCAAACAGTTTATTAAAAACCATATAATTAGGAATTCATAACCTACCTGCACAATACAATCAATTAGCATGCCTAAATTGTTACAGTTTTAGCATTGCTGTCTCTAATTGTTGTTGTTAGAATAGCCTTTAAACAGATTCAAAACCAAAACTGGCTCTTCTAAAGACAAGACATACTGAACTTTGTACCCCTGCATGGCCTTAGGTTGCTAAGATGATTAAATTAACTGATACAGCAACTTTTTTTTTTAATAGTGGTATAATCTTCAGTACAGTGATGACATCGTAAATTAAATTAATTTTATTTCCCTTGCTTGGTAAAAGTCTTTATATTACAAAAACTAGGCTGTATTTTTCATCATATCCACTACTTTCAATACATGAACAGCAAACCCCATCTGAGAGCAGTCTCAGCATCTCTTTCAGAACTGCTGAAGCTATTAAACACAGCAAAGTCAAAAAGTTGGTTGGACATTTAGAACACAAAAAGGAGCAATATGCAAAGACAGGAGCAAACCTGTTATCAAAGCTGTCTGACACTTCCCCTCTCAAGGGCAATCTGAAACAAGCTGAGCACCAGCCCACTTTGGTGCCTCAAATTAGAAGCCAGTGTTTGTGGAAACTCAGAGCAAACAGACACCAGTGACCATCTAATGGCAGAGTCTGGCCCCTGTGCTGGTGCTGAATCAGGGGGAAGCCAGGAGCTGGGAACAAGGACATGTCACACATGCTCTCCTCACAAGGCTCAGACCCCCATCACATTATGCAAAAATGCATATTATTCAAATTGCCTTGTATGCTGCTTTTGGCACTGGCACTGCAGACTATGGATCTTTGCTGTTAGAGATTGCTGCTTTCCACTTTTACAATCTTGTGAAATTTCAGAGCTTCTGAATGCAATTTTCCAAGCCAACTATCTGCCTCAGAACATTTTTTTTTTCCTAATTTCTCTGTGCCAACAGCCAAAATGGCTTAGCTCATGGGTAACAAAATTCTGGAAAGCTTGTTATGCAGGAATTTTTTACAGCTCCGTGCTTTGGGAGCAAAAATATCAAATTTGGAATACTTCTGTGCCAGGCATATACGTTTTGCCACCCACAAAAACCCATCCATAATATTTCAGCATCTACAAAAATGACAGCTAGAATATGCACGTGTCTGGAGCTACTCAAAAAGAAAAGAGAAAAACCCTGGAATTTCTTAAAATTAAAGAAAAAATTCAAGATTCCATCAGACTACCATGTAGGATAGTTAATTCAAGGGACAGAAAAATGACAGTTAGGTGAGAGAGCACAAAGTAAGGCTTTATTAAATAAAGCTCCCACTTCACACCGAATTCATAATGCCTGGCAGACGGGATTTGCCATCTTTCAGGTGATGTGGTGACTTTGCAGTGCAGGCAGCTCTGCAGGCTCCTTCTGGCTCCTAGGAGGCCTTTGGTCCTGCCCTGAGGCCCAGCTCACCAATTCCTTGCCTTAACCCGTAGTCTCTCAATCTCTCCCCTGCCCTTGGCTGCCAAGTTCTCCCAGGACAAATCCCTTGGCCATGGCCAATGGTCTCCCAGAGAATGGTGAATTTTTTCCATCCTTCCAAGGAGGTCCCAGTCCCATTCATTACAGCAGGGAAGAGACTTCACACATACTCAGCTAAATGAGCAAAAGCTCTTGCCATTACTTCCCTACAGAAGATGGATATTCACACAGGAATCAGATCCATACACCAGAAGAGAGTGTGAAATCCATGTCCTCTTCAGCAGAGCAGAAGAATCTCCCCAAATCTGATGCAGATAGATCATGAGTCTGACTTGAGGTCAATTGTTTTACCAAAATAAGCATAGAGGAGCACGGAAAGAGATTCGAGAGAGTTTAGGACTTACTAGACTAGACACAGAAATTCAAACTGTGATGCAACCACTGAGTAAAATGGTGGGAATGCAAGAGGTTGGGAGAGATAATGACAGATGAGAAGCTGCAGAGGAATCAAGCAAATGTGAAAATAAATAAATCTTGGGTAGAAAAAGAGAAAGAAGGATCATGTGATAAGCCCCAATTCAGGAAGCAGGGACTTGCACGATTAATCTTGGTAGAATCTGGTTCAAAATAACAAAATAAAAAAATATTGTTTCCATATTGGAAAAATTACATTTCCATATGCAACAGTTAGCAGATGCCTTGAATTCCTTACAAGAGGACGAGTGCACACAAGAATTTTACATAACCTCCAGAAGCCACTGAACAAATACTCAAGATTCACTGAAGGTTAGCAAGCAGAAACTGGTTCAGGATAGGTTTGTTCACGAGACCCCTGAAGAGGAAAAATAATTCCAAAGCTTATGGCTAAACATCTGGAAATCAAACACTTCATCAGTTTTGTTTTCTCCCACATCCAGAAACTCACAAACAGGACAAGCATGTTAAGCATCCTAAGAGAACACCAGGCTCAGGGCCACTGGTACAGACATAAGAGGAAGCAGAGAGAATCCCTGCAGTTCTACCCTGGGACCATCCAGGCAGCATAAGGAACAAACCCTTGACAGACCTATCAAATGGTTTAATTTAAGATTAATCTCTACAAGCAGAGCTACACTGAGTCACACACACAATCAAGATCCCCAAATTCAGCTGCAGTTTACTGTTTTAGAAAGTGAAAGCTATTACATGGACAGAAGAAGCCTCAATGTTAAAAGAGCATTAAGGTTAAAAATAATCTAGCATTAAATTTTGAAAGTGACAGAGAAGGTTGCCTCTGATCTTCAGCTTGGCCTCTCTGTGCATACACCTTAGAGTATGATAATATTATGTGTCATATTTTCTAAAAAAAAAATAAAAAAAAAAATCTATGTCTCATTCAAATAATGGATGAATGGACCAGTCAGGACTATACCATGAAGGATAACACAGTCTGACCTGTCCCTGCCTTATTTATTGCATCATCTATAATGTGAAAAGTGTATGAGGCATAATTAAAAAGGTCGAATTTGCTCACAAATTCAGGTAGGTTAAACAAGATGCGAGAGAAATACTTTTTAAAATTGGAGGATTTAAGTCAGTGGTTACACATTTATTCAAGTATCATCAGATTTTTTCTTTTTTTTTTAGCCTTTAGGACAGAATAAGCTCACATTATTCATACTGGAAGCTTCTCTCATCCCTTTTTTTCAGCTAGTTATCCCTAGTCCTGCAACAGCTCAACAGTGATTAAAAGCTTAAAATGTCACTAACAGCTGAGGAGAGATACAAGTATTTCTAAGAGCAGCACCTCCTAGAAATCTCTGTTTCTCCACTTGAACTTACAGTGAATTTGAGGTCAATTTTTTGTTTTCAAGACTGAAGATGCTACGTATTCTGAAAAATCAGAGCCCAAATGTTTCATACTGAATTCCTAAAGTTATCAGGTACTTATGTCTACACTTTTTCCTGGCCTCAGTTCCTCATCTTTAAGCTGGGAAAAACATCACTTCTCCATCTCCTGCAGCTGTGAAAATTACTTGAGCACAACAAAAACTTTCATGGGTGGGGGCAGGGAGAGGGAATCCCTTTGTTTTCCAGCCTCTTGTTGAAAGAGGGCCGAAATGCAACAAGAAGTAAATGCTCCTTCAGTGCTCATGATGTACTCCGTGCAGAAAGCAGGATGGAAAAACCCAATGAAATCATGTAATTGAAACACCAAGCGAGAATGTCGCGATAAATTACGACCAAACCCAGTGTCTTTCTAATAATACAAACACAAACAGAGCAGCATTACAGCATAGAAGTTTGTTTAAATACAAGTCTAAGCAGCTGCCACCAACCTCAACTACCTTAGAACCCAAGTGCCTATAATGTAGACACTTGCTAAAGCTGCTTAATTTTGAAGTTCACATTAAAGGAAATAAAAAATAAGATAAAAAACACAGAATAAAAGAGATTCCATTTTAGAAGAGATGTTGATGTACTACAAGTACATTAAAAATTATTTTTAAAATCTTAGTTTAATTTATTAAGACTACCATGAATAATTGGTGACTGTATGCACTTTAAAAATGTGTTTTTAAGATGCTTGTAAATGACGTGTCAGACATCTGATTAAAAATATTGTCTGCTTTATATGTGAAAGAGAGGTAATAAGCATATTATAACTTCTCTTTTTTGCATAAACTATCACTGACAATGGGAACCTGCTATCAAACTGCATATAAGTGAGACCTCTCCAGTCATGTAGTCCAAACCCATATTAACTATGATGAATTACATGTTGTAATTTCCATAAGGTCACCTGTTCTCTGTGGAAACCTCTCTTTTGAGATTTAGAATTGCACCTTTAGGTAACCTGCTCTGTACACTAAATGGTGTTAAAAGAAAAGCTGAATCTAATTAACTTAAAAATTACTGCTTCTCTTGTCATTAACAGAGCAAATATTTCTCAGTCAAAGCAAGTGTGCAGTGCATTCCTTTTATCACTTGCTGCAAACTTAATCTTTTAACTCCAGATGGACTTCACTACTTTAGTTCATGCTGCTGTTATTTTCAGCTTGGCTGTATCACACAGCTGCAAAATAATACAATTGTACTTTGTGCACAAGTGGTTATTCCTCAACTGCAGATTACTATCTCTGTGCCTCCTGACCTAAACTAGCTACCAATTGATTTATGGTTCAGGTTTAAGGTGTTGATTTTGGCTTCTACAGTCACAAGGAGTCTTTGGGTAAATTAGAGGTCAGAAGAACTCTGATGAATCTTGCTGCACTTATTGTAGAAATTATCCTTCCACTTGTCCTCCTATAAAACACACCACTCAAACTCCAGCGCAGAGAGCAATGCCCCTGTCTAGCACTTGCTAAACACGTTTTCCTTAGAATTTGGATTGGGGTTGGGCTTTGATTTTATAACTTTAGCAATAAAATTGAAAAAAAAGTGTGACTAATTTCAACCCTGAGTTCAGTCTCCAAGCATTTTTAAAGTAAAATATAAAAAAGCAAATGCAAGATTCACAGTTCTTCTGGGGCATTAATACTATCACCCTTTTGTTCATAAATGCGAGGGTTATAACACTTGAGGAGTGCAAGGTCAAGGGTTTGTGTTTTCTGTTCAAGGAAAATAAAATCCAATTCCCTCACCTTCCAGGAAAATGCTCCAAAATAATTGGGAATATTTAGTGCAGAGCATTCCAAGCTTTACAGAATTATTTGAACATTGGTAAGACAACAGCCTGAAATACACAACTTGTACTGTACTAAGTGATCCTATTTTAAATTGATTTTATCAACCACTGATCAAAGGTTTAAACCAAGCTCTCCTACAACTGTTTTTTTAATTCTAGGTTATAAAGTAATTGTAAAAGGAGTTTCCTCTCTATTTTGTTCACTGACACGTCTGCTCCATACAGAACATTTAAACAGTCACAGGCACAGTCAGTAGCTGATTCACTCATTTCCCAAAAAAAAACCTAACTGCACTCTAGGCCTCAACTCTTTGAAAATTTAGTAAAACTTAATAAAATGATTAAGTACACATCCTCAAAATAGTTCACTGACTATGTCACTGTGTTAGGAAATAGGAAACCAATGTCCCCTTCAGACGAAGGCAGTGAACACAGACTTTCCGCAACCTCAGCAAGTGCTGTAACCACCAAGATACTATTATTAATTTATTATTAAAGTGTCCTTCAAACACATCAGGAGCAGAAAACTTCCCAAAATTCTGTACACCCAGCAGACAACCACTGCATGAGGATGGCAATCAAGCAGGAAAAGGCTATAGAAGAGCAGCTACAGGGACTCTGCCCATCTCTGATCACCAGAGAAGAAACTGTTCTGGTTCCCATCCCAGAACAACTCCTCAAGATTACTTGCTGTAACTTCAAGTAGCTGCACAAAATATAACAGAACCCAACAAAAGGGAATTATCAGGATGAATGAGATGGCATTCACCTTGCAAAAGACCTCCAAGAGAAGGCAAGGATGAACTGAACTAGCGGCCGTGAGCAATCAGATACTTGAGAACTTCCCTGACACCTGCAAGAGCACAGAGTGACAAATGCTGTGATGTTTTGGGGTGTTTTTAGTTGCTTTTTGGTGTGCAGGTTTTTGGGAGTTTCTTTGGAGCTGGTTGTTATACTTTATTTCTAATAATTAAGGTCTGTAACATCAGTGCCTGCACCAGGCAAATTAACACTGTAACAATGGATGAAATGAGCTGACACATGAACATCTGTGTCATGCTTGGGATGGAATGGTCTCTGAAAGAAAGATTTTTGCATGATGCACCTCTTAGAAATCTTGTTAATGAGTATGAAAGACCCTATAACACTTAGGGAAAAAATTCCAGAAATCTCAGCAGCCTCAGGGTAGAAACAAAGGTCCTTATATCAAAAGATAATTGGTTTAAAGGCAGGAGATGGTGGGTAGAACTGATCAGCTCATACAGCAGAAGATAGACATCAATGGACATCACTGGTGTCTACTAAGGAACTACCCAGAAAGAGAAATGACAGAAGTCCACAAGCATTCACATTATTCAGTATACAAAAGTACTTAGAAGTGTAAGTTAATCAAGCCTACCCTGTCTTTTTTGTCCCTTGACAAAGCAATTCAGTCATTTCATCTACCTAACAGTGGAAACAACACACCAGCACCCCCCACATTCTGTTGTTCTGCAGCTCATCAGGATACAGCACAGCAGCTCTTTTGGCATATCCAGGAGTTCAATTAAGGCCTTGGAAATATGAGAAGCGAAGTGGTTCTTCCCCAATAGCCAAAATAATCACACTACTACCAAGGATCATAAAGAATTGTGTCCACTGCATGAACCAGGGCTGAGTTTTCCTTCACAACCCAGAAGCACAGATATGTAGAACAGCACTCCTTGACCGCTTATGGTACCTTCCATTGGGATTGACCAGAAATTGCACTGAGAAAAAAATCTTTACTAATACACAAGGGAAGTGTAGAGAAAAGGCTTCCTTGTTTCTTCTGGCTTCCTATTTTTATGATCTGTGCTACCTATGACCTCTCAACACAGCAAGTTTAACATCAGCCCAGAGTTTATCTCTCAACACAGAACTGTTCAGCTACTGATCACTATGCATCAGAAGTGGGAGACTTCCACACAGATACTGCAGCATCCTTCCCTTAGCTCTAGAGGACCCAATCAAATCCTTCAGCACAGTGCCCAGGGGTCACTGTCTGAGCCCAGAAACACTGCTCTGCTGATAGAACCACACTGAGACAACACTGTACAGGTGTGTCTTCCAGCCAGCCCTCTCACAGGACTGTTAGGAACTTTGCATGTCTTACAGCCAGCCAGCTGTGTACTGACAGCTGCATTGTCTGACTGCCATTTAGAACAGTGCTTACATGTACAAGCATCTGTCAAATACGAGGTAATGGATCACTTATGGAATTACCTATGAGCATAGAAAGTATGTTAAAATACATCCCCCTAGCACTTCCATATTATGATTGTCAGGAGCTGTGTGTATAAACAAGAACACTGAAAGGAGCAAAATCACATGCAAGTACCCCACCAGGACTATTGCACCTTTATAGAAGAAAAATAGACAACATTTTCTCCCAGTGTAGGCATGTACTTGCACTTCTGTAAAACATAGTCTTTTAAAACATTAAAAAGCTCCGTGCCAATATTTATCTCAGCTTTGGCACAGTTTATTCCTGTTCAGCTTTAATGAAAAATAATTTCTGTCAGATTGAAATGCAACTGCAATAAAGTATAAACTCATGTCCCTGCATCAACTTAATCAAATCAGTTTTGAGTTCTACTGCTAATGAGGATCAGCATTCTCAGTTTTCATATCAGTTCTGAAAAAGACAGGAAACCATGACTGTCACAAAATGATGTTAAAATTGCTAAAAAAAAAAAAAAAAAA
>VYXF01006322.1:154933-184217 GCA_013397295.1 Polioptila caerulea | reverse complement strand
AAAGGACAAAAAAAACAACCAAAAAAATTTGAATCTTTGAATACTTCTCCAACCGTATACCCATCTCATCATTCAGACCAACTTAGCTCCAGGGAGTGCAGGGCCCGAATGTAAGCTCCAAGAGCAAGTGAGGGGTTTTTATCCTTCCTTTCCTCTAACAGGTTACCACATGTAGCCACTGGTTTGTTAGAGTGAGTTTTTTGCTTTAACTTTCATTATCTCTTTTGAAGGATCAAGTCTTTTCATTTGAAAATGTGGCAAAATACAACAAACATCTGAAAGGAATTACCAGGGATTTGAGGAAATATATGAAGCCTATTTTAAGAAAACAACAATTTAAGCTATACGTTGTTAAAAGTAAGCCTGTCAGCTGCTCATTTGCTCCAGAGCTGCAGAGGTTGTCTGAAGCCAAGCACTGCTTTCACATTATAAATGAGAGCACAAATCAGAAGAAACATTCACTAATGAGCAAACGGCATTTTCTGACGGCGGCAATTGCAGTGCAGCAACATAATTCTTTTCCTTTGATTAGGGACCTCACACTACAACCAAACTGGGGAAAAAATTTAGGGGCTATGTCCTGAAATACAAGCTTGGACTTCTCCCTCTTTCAAGTCATAGACATTTACAAAACAGTGAGCAAGAAAAAGGAAATTTGCTGACCAGATGTGGATGAAGGAATGCACTGTAACCCACCCTGGGGTCTGATTCTCAAGAACTACAGATCCTTTGTCATCTTGCAGCAAGGATAACAGATCATTTTTTTTACCCTTCATCCTCAGTGGTACTCCAACAGGGAAAAGCCAGCATTCTGAAAACACACTCTAATGTTTAGTTTATTCAATAGTGCCTTAAGCTCTTTTGTTATCATTTTAATACTTCCCTCCTTTACTTTTGTTTCTAAATTGAGGGGTGTAGAAGTGCCAGAAAAGGCACTTCAGTGAACAGAGACCTTACTATTGTTGCATTTTTCCTAGCAACCCATTCATAACTATTATACCTCTCTATACATGTATGATTTTTTACTTATTCTCCAAGATGTACTGAGCTGACTTTCCATTATATATCATTTGTAGTGAATTGAGAGTTTCCTCTTCTTTGTTCTGTGTTATTTATTTAATGTGAAGTTAACTTATTTTGGCAAAACTCTCGTTTTATTGATGTATTTTAAAAATAAATATACTGTTCTGGAATATTTCCTACACTTTACTTGCATGAGAATTACTGAATTCCGTTGTTCTATCAGTGTTGCTAACCACAATAATGGGTTACAACATCCTCTCCAAGTTCTCTCCTGGCTGCGTTGGGGGAATGTGCAGGTTTTCTTTTTCTTTACTACAATTATGCATTCAATAATTCTTTAATCACGTAGTACAGAGTGTCTTCATTAACTACATTTTGCATCCTCACTGTGCCTCCTCAAGCTGTACTGACAAAGGTTGCAGATAAAATAACCAGGATGGCTAAATAAAGAAAAAGTAGCATTTAATTACAAAGGAAATATCCATAAAGAACTCTATCATACCCCTAAACCATCTCTGAGTAATGTATCTGAAGACACAACTCTACACCTATCAGCAAGTAAGTGTTAAAACGTCCATCTCAGTTCTTTCTAAGCACCAGATTCCAGAGGATAGCAGGAACCAACAGGCATGCCTGGATGCTCAACGAGACGCCAGCTGAGCTCCCTCATTATTGTCTGGAAAGCAGCAGAATATTTTAAAAGAACTACCTCTTAAGAGAAGAGTCCATTTACAGTTACATCAAGCAGAATGCAAGTTACCCCCAGGGTTATCTCAAACCTGTGAAAACTTGGAACTCCCACACAGTTTATGCCAGAGAGCACTCAGCTTTCATTTATATGGTCCTCGCCCTGCTCCTTTTCTACAGAAACAACTCATGGCGAGACCCCAGCAGGGAAGAGTCCCACAAGAATAAGAAATGGCTGTTTGAAGCCATTGGAGACCTCATTTATGGACACCCTACTTCAAATGAGAAATGCCATAAATTAACTCCCATTGTTTTTTATCTAGACAGTGAAATATTATCTGTCCAACTCTCTATTGCAATGAAATAATTTCCAGACACACTGTTCCAATGGATAAAAAGTTGTAAAACAACCATAACTATTATGCATAAATAAGGCACATAAATAAATGGCATTTCAGTTTCCTTATTTGTACTTCAAGGAATGAGAGGAGACAGCAAAATTTTCCCATAAAGTCAGCAATCTAACTTCCTGATTTATATATTTGATCACAATCCCATAATCTTCATTTCTTAATTCACAATTCACAGAATAGAAAACGTAACAGTGAGTATGCAGATTATATCTGAATCATCTTAAACACAGCACCATGTATAAAAGGGAAGGGAAAAAGAGAATTCTGTATGCAGGAGTATCTGACCCTCAATTACCACAGTCACTGAGTGGCAACCAAAAACATTGAGCCTGACAAAGGGGTTTCTCTGCAACTGTAACAGTACAGAGTTTGGTATGTAAACAGCAGACCACTTTCTCAGGCAAACAAAGTAATCTACATTATACAAGAAGGTACATTTACAATATTTAATGCATTTCCACATTTGACAAAAATAATTGCCTCAAAGTCAGTCTTCCAAAAAGTGCTCAAAAAATAAGCACATGACTCACTAGTTCTTAGAAACCATTTTGAAATAGCTCTTCTGCCCTTTTAGTGCAGAAAGCAGGCACAGGGAGATTATACCAAAATTTTTTCCAGCTCTACCTCTGATATTGCTAAAATTTATTACCTTAGTCCCTATCAGACCATCAGTGATTGATACATTTCTTCACTTCCTGGAGTGAACTGTCTACCTGTCCACATCCATGCTTCAAGGAATTACCAGAACTCCACTGTCAAGGCAAAGTTAAGACTGGAATTTCAACCCAAAGATCCACAAATGCTATACATTGTATATTCCAAACCAACACTCAAACCATTCATCTTCAACTAGCAGTGAACTACTATTTGCTTATTTAATAGTTATTCCAATAAATCATAAATGAAAAAATGAATACTGAAGTTAACTCTTCTAGAAATGTGGCACACTGCATCAAGATGAACTGCCTATCTCAATATATCAAAATAGTACCACCTAAAAGATCACAAAAAAAATCCATCCAGTAGATTTGATACAAAGCACTTTCTAAAATACTACCCAGACCCTTCCACTTTTCTCCATAAATGTAAGCTCATCAGAGGCTTAAATCAGAGGCCAACTCAGAGAACTCATCTCCTGTCAAGAAGCTGCTCTCTCTCATTTCTCAGGCAGAAGTAACAGACTGTCCACTCATGTCTCTCCACACCCTTCCTCACCTGTTTCTGCAAGACTTATACCCCAAAACCCTGGCACAATTCCATCTCTCAGAACTCTACCTGCCTGGATTTATTGAAGCTACTTACATCTCAGATCCCATACAGTAGACAAAAGGCAGGCATTTGAGAAGGACAGCAGGGAAATCAGGCCACTACAACACCTTCTGATCCTCAGTTTCACCTGAAATTCACCAGCAGCAGCCATCCCAGTGACCCCAACACCAGCAATGTCTGTTCACTGGCACAGAGATCCTGACCAATTAGTGCAAACTTGGCCATGTTCATCCCAGCATCCAAAATGGGGTGGCTGCACTTCAGCTCTCTTTTCAGAACAGTCCTTGGTCTGTGCCAGCTCCAGCAGATGCAGACCAAAAGCACTACAGAAACCATCCTAATTATTTAACAGTATAGGTAACCAACCTCCCAGGGGCTCAGAAACCTCCCCATTCTATATGGAAATGCTGCCAACATAATTTTCATTCTCAGCACCCAGAGCTCCCTTAATGAGCTCCTACACACCACTTAGGTATTCACCATTGCAAAAATAAAAAAGTGGAACTACTGAATATTTTCAAAATTCACTTCTAATAAACAAACAAAAAAGTGTCTGCAAGGTAACACACAATAATTGTAACAATGTTACCACCTGATATCCTCACACAGCTGTCCCTTGAATCATCTGGATACACTTACTATTATAGTTTATGCACAAAAAAACTTACTAGTTCCTTGAGTTTCTAAGGACTGTTCAGGGAAGAACTGCAAGTTTTATTATAATCCATAGGTGCTCTCAGTGAATCCACCTCAAGGTAGCTGGTCCCTGACAATACACACGGCTCCATACGAGCACTCTCGGATGCGTGTAACAACAGCCATCCTCTGCCCGTCCAAACAGCGCGGCAATAAAGGCTGTTGAAGAAATTAAGAACAAGTACCCAGCCCTGTGACGCTCTGAATGCAATCTATTTCAAGCCTGACGGGTAAGCAGATTCCATCCAAGAGAAATTTAGGGAGAGTCGCCCCGCAGCACAGAGAACGGGAATGTACCGGAAGAGAAACAGCGCCACCTACTGACAGCAGCGGGGCACTCGCAAACGACGGCTCCCCGCGGATTTGGGACAGCTATTCCATCCCAGTCACAGTCTCACAGGACGGAAAATGTCCCACGAACCGAGCTGCGGCACACAAATGCGGAATTACATAAGTTTTTTTACAGTACCATTCATCTGACAAACTTTAAAGTTTAACTCTGAATATCACAAGAGCTGTAAATGATGACCAGGAGTTACCCAGCCCCTCTACTTCCTTCATGGCTTTACCCTCTGCCATCCATGTCCAACCTGATTGCTTAAGTATTTCCAGTGAAGTATGTATGTATCCCCTTGCTACACAACCCATTCCAGTAGGAATCTCTGCTTTCATAAAATTTTGCTAGCACTCAAACCAAACATTCTCTTGACATTTAAGGTCTGTATTTTTAATCCTGCTAAAACTGCACTCCCCCATTCCAACAGCCTTTTACACAACTGACTTCGACTTCTTCCCAACCTTATCTGCCTAAAATGCCAATCTGTCAGTCACTGCCCATTACCACAATTGACAGACTATCATTTTTTGCTCTTCTTGAAACTCACTCCAGTCTGTCCATGCCATTATCTAAAAACGAGCCACAAAACTGGATACAATAGCTCGGGGCTTGGCCCTTCTGATGAAAGATAGAAAATTGGTTCATTAATCCCGTGTGCAATAACAGGTTATGAAGTTCATAAAGCCTAGCTAAGGTTCATATCTAGAAAACCTACTACTGCTTCCTAGACTGTACAACTTATTTTCCAAAGAAAAAGAAGCATCAGACTCTTCTGTTCTTGAAAAGTTAGTATTTACTATTACTTATCTCCCTATCTTTGCACGTTTAAGTAGACAAAGCAACTTTTTTTTGGACACTCCCCTCAGCTAAAAACATTTTTACCATCTTGGTTCCCTAAGTCTTTAAGTCAGTCTAGATAAATCTTCTAGGATAAAATGTTTACTGTCACGATGATTAAAAAAAAAACCAAACCAAAACAAGAAAACAAACAAAAAACCTGCCAAAAATCTAAATCATCTAAGCCAAAGCTAAAAAAGGCACCACCTATAAGCACTTTGTAACCTCTACAAGTTTTTAACTTGGATATATGGGTAAGAATGTATTTTCAATCCCTTGTATTCACTTTGTCTATGAAAGAGTCATTTTAACCTTTCCAAGGACATGTATTACTTTCAGATATGCCTCTGAAGAAAATCAATCACCTTCCTGTACTTAATACTGATTCCTCTCAACGAAGTAAGAAGAACCTTATAAAATAAAAACAATGCTCAGTCAAGAGCAATCTCTCTTTTTCGAGGTTCATCAAAACTTGCAGGCTTCCAAAAAGAAGGACTGTCAATACAAAAAACTGCACCATTGTAAGTATATCAGTATGTTTTTCTTTCATTTAGTGATTTCAGATAGACTTTTTGGGTTGATTATCTACAGTCTTTGAATTTAAAGTTTAAAATGTGTTCCAAATACCATAAATTAAAATCAAAATACTTCCTTTGCACCTCTGAAAACAAAGAATTTACTCCTCTCCTGTGTTCTCAGAATGTAACCTACTTTTGGTAAGAACACTTCTGTCTGCCACTTGCATCCTCTGCCAAAAGGATCAAATGCCCACAACCCACCTGCAGCTTTATGGTAATTTTTAGAAACCAGGCACTCCATTACTACAAAAATCCCCCACAATGAAGACCCCCTAAGATCTAAAAACAAAGTAAGCACCTGAGTGCTTATTACTGACTCTAGTTCTTAATATGACTGTCTTTGAGTTGGTTACACTTTGCCACTGAGCTTCCAGTACATGGCAGACAATTTTTCATTTTTAAAAATAAAATCTGATGTCCACCTTCCCAAAACTTAACAGAATTTCACCTTTACAGTAGTGATGTATTATGTACATAGGATATAAATTTCACCACTATTGCTTCTTATGTTATCCACGTTACACAGCTAATACAAACAAGTCTGTATTTGACAGTACATTGTGTTGTGTGCTATTTTAATTAAAAATGTTTCTGATACAAAAAGCATCAAGAATCACCTTAGGCATAATTCATATGAACTTAATTCCTGCTGGTTTATCCAAGGTTCCAGAATATTGGCCAATGCTGAAAAATGTATTTTTCCCAGAAGCAGCAGAGTAAAACACCCCTGTGAAATCTCAGCATGCCCTCTGCTCACTTCAACGGAGCAGCAGCTTCACTCCCTGGCTTCACAGGCAAACCCACCCTCTTTTGAGCCAGGACAGGAAAAAAACCCAACAAAACCAAGAGCGTGAATAATTTCAAACAAGGCACTTGCCCAGCAACTGTAATTTGGCTACTTAGGTGTGGTAATTGGAGAAAAAGTGAGCTGAAACAAAGCAGAACATGAGAAAAACTGGCTGGCTGTTCTTCACTATCAGCTGTGTCAGGTTGAAGCACTCACAAGGAAAAGCTGCAATTAGTGGCAGAACAAAGACCACTGGTGATGATGTTCTGGGTAGAAGGTGCTCAATACCATGCAGCCTTACAGATTCTGTAAGAGATAGGCTAATGCTGCTTTGCATCTTTACTGAAAGGACTCAAGTATTAAAAGCACTAATGTTTGCATTTCAATATGAAAATTCTTGGCAGACTTCATTAATATATACAAAGACAGTAAAATAATATGGTTAGATGAATATGGCACTTAAAAACACGGTTTAGTGGTGGACTTGGCAGTGCTGGATTAACAGTTGGACTTGGTCTTAAAGGGCTTTTCCAACCTAAACAGCAGTATGATTTTCTCAACACGTATTGTAGAAAACTGGGCAAAGACAGCATCAAAACAACAGGCTAACGACACCATTGGTTCCTGCACGTTATATCCATTGTCTGGGTGCAAACTGATCCCCAAGTTCACGTCTTGTGACTGAATATCCCCCCGGGGCTGCCCCTGGCCAGAGCCAAGCACGGAGCGCGGTACCTCATGTGCAGGATGCCGATGAGGGTGGCGGCGAGGTCGGAGGACATCCTGCCCATGATGCAGCAGCGGCTGAGGCAGGCGAGCAGGCTGGCGGGCAGGCAGGGCAGGAAGTACACGAGCTGCACCAGGCGCCGCTGCGCCTCGGCCGGCAGCAGCACCAGCGTGCCCTCGAGCGGATCTGCGGCACACAAGGCACGGTCAGCACGCGCCCGGACACGGCCCGGCCACGCTGACCAACCCCTCCGCTACCCGCGGACACGAGGGCGGCATAACCAACAGGAAAGAGGGGACAGAAAGGAGAGGAAAAAAAAGGCAATACTAGCCTAGAGAAGACTAGTAGACACAGAAGAACTGTGTCACTCTCTAAAATTACCTTAAAAGAGGTTGCTGCCCGGTGAGGGTAAGTCAGCCTCTTCTTCCAGGTAACAAGTGACAGGATGGGAGGGAATGGCCCCAAGTTGTACCAGGGGAGGTTTGGATTGGGTATTGTGAAAATTTTCTTCACTGAAAGGGTAGTCAGGCATTGGATCAAGCTGTCCAGGGAAGTGGTGGTATCACCACTCCCTCAAGTGTTCAAAAAACATGTGGCATCTGGGGACATAGTCTAGTGGTGGACTTGGACTTAACCACCATTTGGTCACCACATACACCTTAGAGGTGTTTTTCAACCTAAACAATTCTATGATTCTCTGAAAAAAACCCTAAAGTTTCCAGTCTATCAAATTTACTAACTTGAACTAAAGATCTGTCTTTTTACTCTCTAGGTAAATGGCACACATAGTTCATTTTAATCTTTAGGGGACTGAACCAATCTGCAACCCTGCCCCCCATTCCATCTTTAGGTTCACCTAGGAAACAAGATTTTCCACCTATTGCAACCTGCCTGTCAGGTGAGGGACAAAATTCCTTGTGCTGTAGCGTCAAAGTCTTACCATATATTCGAGCAGCAGTGGCTTGTAAACTTTGCAACAATTCCTTGTTTGAACGAGAAGCAGCGGAATGAATGATATCAATGAGCTGATTGGAAAGCTCAGGGTTCCTCAAGCCAAGCAGAGCCAGTTGCTGAGGTAAGCCAGCCAACCAACGAGATAAAACTTTACTTCGACTTCTAAAGAAAAGAGGGAAAAATCAGTTGGAGGAAAAAAAAAAAAAAAAAAGATAAAACAACAGAAACCCACACAAACTTCTCTTCCCATTCTTGACTAAGCTGCTTTTATTTCTCCTTTCTGGCTCAAATTGGAACAACTAATGGACTAATCTTATCTTTCATAGGCTACAACTTCTATGTCACCCTGGCTTATCAAATCAAGTATCATTCAGAAACCAAAAGCATTTCATCAGCTCATTACTGAAGTGATGATCACAAGAAAAGAAGCTGCCAAGTGCAAAACAAGAAGTTCAAAGTAGGTCTTTGAACATGTCAACAAGAGTAGTATGATGATGATACAGATTATTTCATTCTCAAAGATCTTTCAACCAAAAACTTTTCAAAGAAATTAAGTACCCATGACACAAGAGGGATGGACCTTGCATTGAGATGAACTGCTCAACAGCAGGAAAAGCCTGGAAAACAGACCATTGAAGTGGGTGAGTTGGAAGTGGGCTCAGAGGTCTCAAATAACTTGACATGGAAAGAGTGGATGGGAATAAAACATTCAATTCTTCCACAGAAAGATGCAGATGCTAGTACCAAAGGAAGCTAGAAGGAGGTAAAATTAAACAAGCAAAAGTAAGTGGGTGAGCTTTGTCATCCCTGCCAGAGGATGCTGCAGTTGCTCTTGATTTAGACCAGTCCAAGGAATGATGAGAAAAGCTCATGATACAGACACTCACTGAGTGATTAACACACAGAAGCTCTGGCAAGTGAGGAAGTACTGGCTTCAAATGGTTGGAAGCTTAGAGTATTATGTAGAAGTAATTATTCTCTTCTTCCCATAGCACCTCACATAGGCCAGTGCTGAAGGCAGAGTGTGAGGCTGAATAGCCTTTTCAGACTCCTACCAGTATTTAAATGCATGTATGCACACACATACACTATATATGCATATAAACACAGTGCACAGTATGTGTGCAGTGATGAAGGGTGAAGATAATCTAAAACACCAAGACAAAACTTAATTCTGAATCACATAATAAATCAGTCAAGTTTGTTGCTTTTTTTTTCCACAAGGCAGCAACAGGCCAAAAGCTCCTACTTTATCCTTTGAATCAGACACATTCACAAAAAATTCTGGAAAAATGCTCCAATATGAATTTTGTTCCTCTTAGACTGTTCTTGAAAAGCTTCTAAGAAAAAAAAAAAAAGAAGAATTAGGAGAACAGTCAGAGGAGGGCTGAAGGAGCTACGACGTCAAACTGAATGGAACAATATGAATGTTGTCCAGGGACTACTGAACAGTCTACACTTTGAAGAAATTAAAAAACCTCACTTGTTTCTAAAGGGAAGAAATGGAATAGTACAGTACACAAGTATTATACTGTCTTCAAATGTCTTGTCAGACATAAGTGTAGTCATATTTTTTTGCAAAGAAGTTTTGAGATTTCATTCTTCTGTTACTAAAAATGTTGCAGATCCATGCAGAAGACTAAGAGGAACAGCAGCAAAACTACTGCTATTTGTGATGTCTAAAGATAGAAAGTTAAAGCTTTCCAGATAGTCATATGATCACATGAAACTGAATGAGATGCTCAAGACTTTCAGGTAAGTACAGAGAACAGTGGTTATGTAATCTCAGGGTAATTAGTCAGTAGTCACACTCTGTGAAAAGAGAAGGAAAATAATTCCCAAGTGTTTTTCCCTGCCTTTCATATTCCCTACACTTTTTATAATGTCCAGAGCATAGCATTAGATTATTTCTGGCTGTAGATCTAATTACATATACTCAGGCATCACCACAATAGAAGATGTAACAAAGCAAAGAAGTTGCAGAAGGGAACAATTTTCCCAAAACTTGACTGCATTAGCAGATGCCAGGACTTCTGAGAAACCTGAGGTTTGATTATTTTAGTGGCAGAAACAGATCACATCCCCTCAAAAGTCAGCACTGTCCTGGACTCCATCAAAAGCAGTGTGGGCAGAAGGTCAAGGGAGGGGATTCTGCTCCTCTCCTGTGCTCTGGTGAGATCCCACCTGGAGTGCTGCATCCAGCTCTGGGTCCCCAGAAACAAGATGGACACGGAGCTATTGGAGCAAGTCCAACGAGGCCATGAAGATCATCAGAGGTCTGGAGCACCTCTCCTATGAAGACAGGCTGAGAAAGCTGCTGTTGCTCAGCCTGGAGAAGAGAAAGTCTTCCCAAAGCCTTAGAGCTGCTTTACAGTACCTGAAGAAGACCTGCAGTTCCCAAATGAGCCAGGACTGATGCATCAACACATGATTTGTGTTTAAGAATTTTACATCCTGGAGCTAGATGACTTGACTGAAAAATACAGTCTAGAAAAGTTAAGATTTGGAACCAATCTGGACACATTTGATTATTGAAAAACTGTTGCAACAACATTACATGGAGAGATTAACCTTCTCTTACTGACTACATCTGAAGCAAGTCAGATATCTAAAAGCTGGCCATGATCTAGAAGATCCCACAATAAACCAGAAGGACAAGAATACTTTCTTAAATCAAGTCTCCTTAGAACCACACCCCCAAAACAACAGAGTATTTCATTTTCCTTGAAGAAAGCAAGTCAGAAAGGCTACACAGCCACTATCAGAACACGAAAGGCACTAGGTGACAAGCTCATGACCTGAGGCTGAAGTGATGGAAACAGTCCATGGCTACAGCTGCACAATCTTGACACATCCACTGACTGCCACACCCTCAGTAACAATAAGCTTGTAGCAGCGTATTTCAAGCTAAAATTTATGTCAACAAGATCTATCTAGTAACTATGCTAAGATAGACAACTAAGCTGATATATCTCTATTTCACAGAGCACACAAACTTTCAAGTTCCAACGACACAGTGTCAAAACAGACTCAGAATGAAGTTTTACGATATCTACATATAAACTCAGTATTCTCAATCCTGAAATCAATACACTATTTTGAAATGAAAAAGAGGTGCTTTTTTTTTTTTTACCTGATTCTTTGTGTCCTCAAATCTTCTTTTTGGTAAACACTGCTAAAAAATTTCAAAAGCAATGTACGAACTGGAAAGAGCAAATTCCTTTGCTGGTATAGTGTATATACTGCTTTTATCAAGGGTTCCGTTGCTACTGGAAAAAAATAAAAATATCGGAAGTAATACTTTTTAATCTTCTGATTTATACATGCACACACACAGAGAGCCGTGACCTTTGTGATCTTTATCTACAAGTGTTTACACTGAACTCCAGAGGGAAGTACCACAATGTTTTGAAGTAACTTCTGGACTGACTTCTATACCATTGAAACAACACTTTCTTGTGCAGCTTGTGAAAGAAACAGACAAAAGAATAGAGACAACATGCAAGAGGAAACTTCAGAACTTCCTGCAGACAGGTGGCAAGGTAGCTGAGAACCAATAAATTCCTGCTTTTCACAGCTATCTTCCAATCCTTTTCCCCTAGTGCAGTAACCTCAGACCAATGTTCTCTACTCATTTATTTCTGCTCCCCAAAACCTCACTGTTGAAGTGTCTTCAGTTCTCTCTGTACTACCTCTTTCTCCCTGCCACACATGCTAACCCCACCAGCTCTCCCTGTCTCTGAACCAGCTGGCTCCAAAGTTACACTTGCTAATTAACCAGAAATAAATACCTCAAGAGGCTGCTGGCAAGACACTGCAAGAACTCCTAATTCCCCTGCAACCTTTCCTCCTCTGAGGCTCCCATCAACCATGTGTTATCACCAGATTTAAAACAACATTTGAAAGCTTTACCACTGTGACCAAATTGGCTAAAATTAGCCCGCAAACACAGAACTTACTGTAATAGACTGAGAAAGAGACCAAACATTTTTTTTTTTGGAAACCAGACTAAACCACCAGATGGAAAAATTAACAAACTATGGAAAAATACCTGATTTCAGAGAAGACAACCCCAGAAAGAATAGGAAAGCATCTGAAAACTTAAGCAATACATGAAAGGTATGAGACCTGGCTCAGTTTGTCACAGAAGAGCTTGTGGTCCCAAGGAATTAAATCCAATTAAGGCATATTTAAGTAGCAGCAATCACTTCATTATCTTCATAAACCAAAGCTGAAAAACATCTTTTCATCCCAGCACATAAATCAGTCATAGCAAGTTACATGTGCAAAACCAGATAAAATACTGTGTTCCACACTGAACAGAGCAACTTCTGCCCACAGAGACAGACAACAATGTTCCTTTCTAAAAATCATTCTGGATCCAGTCAGGGGCTAGTCTTGGTCGGTAAAACTTACTTAACTTCAAGTTACCATATAAGGATTCTCACTACAAAGCACACTACAAACATGCCTGCATGAAGCAGGAGCCATTTAGAAGTTGAAATCTAACATATTTTTCTACAGAAAAATAAAATACATTCTAATAGTCCACGTAACTAAGATCTATATTATTAAATTATTTTCAATGCATCAGGAGTATTAGCTTGCTCAATTCACGTATTCTTTAGGTGAAGCATTTTTTAAACAGAACACTGGCTTATTCTTAAATGCATAACAATTACATCGTTATGTAGTGTATAGCTAATTGATGAACTGTTAACTGAAAAAATATAAAAATAAATATTTTTATTAGTGAGGATTCTAAGTGAGTAGAATCCTCACTTCCCAATAATTCTGTGGTGTGTTAAATAAAAGAGGTCCTACTCTCTGAATTGTTTCATGTGAACAGGACAAGTTAAAAATGGTAGCAATTTTAAAAGGTACTCTTAAAAAGTAATTAAACTCTTAAAAAGTAAGTAAAAAGTAATACATTAAAAGACCCACATTATACAGATGTGAAAAAAACAGCTGACGAACTCACGAGGTTTTAAAATATTTCAGTTTTAGCTGGCACGTCAAGCCTCCTTCTGAAGTGACTGAGTGTGTTCTTCTGTTGCATGAAGAAAATTTATCAAAAACACTACTAGCAGACCTCCTAATTACAGAGAGGTCCCAAGTTTGATCTCAAGCAACGGAGATAAATCTTCAGACAACACAGCTACAAGCTCTTCTGCATATTCACAGAAAAAGGGGTACATGTGCTTTTCACCTCAGCGTAAATCCCTACTCAAAACAGGCAATCCAGAAAACTGGAACCATGTTTGTGCGGCTCGATGCACAGGAGGTTCACTATGGTTTTATTTATAATCTTCTTCATTAGCTCTTTTGGTTTTTCTGTGTAAACTTCTCCTCTTTTGATTTCCATTGTGATCTGAACATTTTTTTTTTTACAGGAATGGCTCATTTTTCACTTTGCATTGTCTTCTAAAAAACATACCCTTCCAGGCTTTAATCTCAGTGTCAAACAGGTTTTCAACTAATCGAGAGTTTCTTTGTTTTGTTTTTTGAATATGTACTATCTTTTGCAGTCCCATCTGACACAAAACAGTTCAAAATCTCTAGAGTGTTATCAAAAAGATTAATCAACGATAGAAAGTTTTTGTTCCACAGAATCACATAATGATTGAAGTGGGAATGAATGACTCTGAGCTCATCTGAAACAGGATCAGCTAGATCAGGCTGCTCACAACTATGTCCAGATGGCTTCTGAGTATCTCCAAGGATGCAGACTCCACTATCACTATAGGCAACCTGTGCCACTGCTGGGTCATCCTTACAGTGAAAAGGGTGTTCCCCATGCTCAGATGGCATCTCCTGTGTTTCAGTTTGTGCCCACTGCTTGTTCTGTCACTGGACACCATGGAAAAGAGCCCAGCTCCCTCTTCTTTGCACCTCTCCTTTAAGTATTTACATACATTGATGAGATGCTTCCCAAATCTTCTTATCACCACTTCACCCAGCCTCTCCTCATAGGTGAGATGCTCCAATGTCTTCACCATCTTCACAGCTTTTGCTGGACTCTCACCAGTATGTCCATGCCACTCTTGTACTGGGGAGCCCCAAAGTGGACACACTACTGCAGGAGTGGCCACACCAGTGCAGAGTAGAGGGGCAGGATCACCTCTCTCAACCTGCTGTCAACATTTCTAATGCAGCCCAGGACCCCATTGGGCTTCTTTGCCACAAGAGCCCATTGCTGGCTCCACCTGGATCCCTGGTCCTTTACTGCCAAGCTGCTTCCACCTGGTCATCCCCCAGCATGTACAGGTGCATGGGCTTGTTCCTCTCAGGTGCAGGGCTTTGCATTTCTCCTTGCTGAACCATCCTCCCTTCTCTCCAGTGTGTCAAGGCTGTATCTCCTCTACAGCTGGTAGATTAATTACAGTCTGACATGTAGCCAGGTTTTTAGTACTGCACAAGGATTATCTTGAAGGGATGAGATAAGCCATCCACACAAACAGACACAGCTTTGTGAGGTAACTAATTCCACACTGAACTTTCACAGGATCAGCAGAAAAGATCCATACATATTATTCTTCCACAATTTCATTGTAACTTTTTAGAAGTTTATTTATTTTCTGGATTCCTGAGGAAAGTTACTGCACTAAAATGGCCACTTGGGATAGCAAAACACAAGCCATTATTCTATTTGGTAAAAGTTTGGAAAAGTTAAAAAAAAAAAAAATTCATTGCAAAGAAAGGCCTGAAGTATCTGATCTAACAGTGTTACTGTTTGGAAGCTACTTTCCTGAGTAGCAATTCCTCTGCTTAAGCTCAGGTGGTGTGACAGGCTCTGACTCTGGATTATTATTTGCCTTCACCACAAAGCTAAATTTGAAGTGCAGATAGGAATGAGCAGTTATTAGCTTTGTCACCAGGGACAGGGGAATAGACAGATTCCCAATTAAAATGGATTTGGCAGGAAATATAACTAACTGCCAAAATGTATTTGAGGGACATTTGACGTCTTTTCATTTTACAACTCTAACAATTGTATCTGTTGCTAAGGACTTTTCTAAAAACTACTTGGATGTGGAATTCATTTCTATCTCACTGGTAAAACATAAAAGACTGCTGTCACTTTTCTGTTTACTGATAAAGTCCTTTCTGGAAGTTCTATATCCAAGGTCTCATTTAGAATACAACCAAGTAGTACTTGAAATGAAAGAAAAAAGCAAGCTAAAATACTGGACTGGTCCTGCAAGTCATAACTAGAAAGGTTTTCTCTTGGAAAAGGATTCAAATCAAATACCTTGGAAAATACTCAACAGCAGCGTCCATAAAAAGTATTTTGGCATTTCACAACATCACAAAACTAAAATAGTCATCTGACAGCACTCAAGAGAGTCTATCAGCTATGTTAATGACTTTAATTAAGGACTGGGATATTAAAGTATCATGCACCTCTACAGCCTAGTAGCTATTTTTTCAATATAAAGTTAATCTTAGATTTATAGGAGTACCTTAAGAAGCAAAACCAGAAAACAGGTACAAATACATTAATACTTTGCATATCAACAGTATGACTCTAACAGCATTCCAGAAATAAAGTCTGGGATGCTACATGCAAGGATATTTTACCATGAAATTCGTTTTACCTTTACGGCAAAATATATTATGATGTAACAACTGAGAATGTAAGGTGCAGACCTTAAAACAACTCAAAGCTATGTCAGTGCATAGTTTTGCTTTCCAGAAAGGACCCATCTTACCCTTGTTTTGCTGTATTTGCATTAGTCTCCAAGTCACCCCAAGCAATCTGTTCACTTGCTTGCTATTCAACTTGCTGCCATCCTGAAGAGTATCTGTCACAAATTTCCTTATCATGTCCAGCCAACCAGAGTCCGTCTGAAGCGTTGAAGTGCTTGCTAACGAAACCATTATGTCACACAAGGTTAAATTCAGCAAAAGATGGTCTATGTTGTTTGATGATTTCATACAGTTCCTGTTGCTAAGGGAAGGGGGGGAGAACAGAAAGATTTCAAAAAATTATTTTTGAAATAAAAATGGACACCAGCTGATATCCCTTGTATGTACACCAGTGTTCTACACAGGCAGCAAAAGTTCAGAATTATTTCAGAACAACTTTAGCATGAATTTAGTCTCATATCTGGGAGCTGAGAGAGGAGACAACTACTACTGGCCTGTACCAAAACAGATTAGTTCACCTGCTCTGACAGCTCAATAGTGAAGAAATGTGTGTTTGGTTGTGCTCCAGTAGTGCTCTGCCCAACAGGACAGCCACAGTGTGCCCCATCTCCCCTCCCAGCTGTGCTCACCGCACCCCGTAATACAACTAGAGACCATATGGAGGTGAAAAACATCTTTGAATTATGTTTAATGGAATTCAGCAGTCAGCTGAAGAAAACATGCAGAAATATGAAACCAGTCAGCCTAAAACAATCACCATTTAGTGACATGCAAATTCCAGATCAAGAGCTGAATGAAATACTTTCATTTCCCTAAGGCAGCACTTAATTTTCTACTGGATGCTATTCAGACAATTTCCTATACAATACTTTTACAAAGAACAACTAAAACATCTCAATTTGAAGCAATGCAACCTTCCTATAAGAGCATCTCCACAGATCTTCAAGCAATACGCAGTAAAAACTTCTCCGCTATTAAAAACTTAGTATTTGATAAAGCCCATGAGTCACATCGTCCCACTTCTCTTATGAAATGAAAAGCTGCTACATGAGATTGATTTTATTCTTACCTTTTGCAAGGATCTTTCTTTTTGTGCTTTACTGTATCTTGTAAAGAATAAGGAAAATGACGCATGAAGTGGTGCTTGAAATCAACAAGGTAATTCATTCGAAGCCATAGTTCCTGTTAAGGAAAGCAGATGATAGACAGAAAACATGGTAGTACCTTGAATAAATCTAGACAATTATGTTCCAAAATTCATTACTGGTATCAATGAAACTGGGAACTTTAGCTTCTGTTTGCAAGTTGTTCATACATCTTTACTTTTAAAGTGCTGTGCATGAAGGTCCACAAAACAAGGGAGTAACAAGATGCTGTAAGTTAAGGTTCAGCAACAACATGTAATCCTAACTGAACCACTGTATTTTTTAGCACATATTTACATGGATATATGGCAATACTAAACTGAGTAACAAATCTGAATGAAATCAATGAATGAAATCAATTTATCAGGCTTCTTCAAACCAGAGTGGACTGTGTTTAACTTGCCATGACTGCTCAGTTTTCCATTAAAACACATCCCAATACTTCTTTCATCTTTCCCTATCATTAGTATACTTGTGGCTGAAAGCCCACTGAAATAACATTTTCCAGTAGAAAGACCACCCTTACAGAAAAATGATTCAGTATTTTAAAATATTTTTCCTTTGCAGGTTAGCAGACAGTCACCATTCATTCCACAAAGTGTCCAACAGAACTCACCATTAAAAAAGCCTGCATTGCTATCAAATTAATCAGGCAGAATATTCTTTTTGATATTCAACTATTAAGAACAGAGAACAGCCATTAAGCTATTTCAAAGATCAATATCTTTCCACCAAGCATATTCAGAGTGGTTTTCCACAGTGACTGTAATAACCACTTTGGCCTGTATGCCCAAGGGCTATTAAATAAGCAAAGCTTTCATTTTCAAACTGAGCCATTTGAATGTGTTTTGTGTATCAAGGTAACTACAAAGACAAAACAAACCATTTATCTAAAATGAAATTTGCTCCACAAAAAATCAAGTTGTATGAACCTCAGATTTTTTTTTTCTCCCCACAAACAACTTAAGGTCATAATCCAACTGTGTGCACCCAAACCAGTTCATATCTTGACAGAGGAGCATGTGACCAAAATATGGGCACCCTATGGCTAAGAACAGCAGCTCTGCTAGATTCCTCACAAAAAGGCTAGGGACAGGGGGCTGCCACAGCAATTTACCAGGTCAAGTGCCTGCTTTTTGCCAACTTTCAAGAGGGCCTCTAGGAAAGATGAAGAAGGAAAAAGAGGAACAGTGTGTTTTACTCAGACATACTGAATCCATCCCTCAACGCTCTGTTGTTGGTAACGTTTGGTAACTTTGGTTTAACGTAATGATTCCACAAATGTTTTCCAATAGCTACCCTATGTGCAGCTTTTCATTTAGCAAAGGGACCTACAGTCCTATACACAGGTTAAACCAAGAGCTGTCAAGACATTCCTTCCAACCACTCAAAAGCCAAAGGGGAAACTGAGTTCTTCGCCAATTTGCAAAATTTTTGGAAAAGCAGCAAAGGTTACCAAAAAAAAATAAATTCAGTTATCGAATTAAAAATGGAGAAGACAACTTGGGTAAAAAAAAATCTTCAGAGGATACTTCCTAAAATCCTTTTTGATCCAATTTCTTATGACCTACCAATCATGACATAGCAACATAGATTGCACCAAGCAACTATAGGATCTCAGACCACTATTATCTTCTACCTTTCCAAACATTTAGGGTTTATTCATTCCCACCCACTCCCATGAAGTTTTACAACACACAAAAACAAGGAACAAACAACCCCATTCTACTCCAGAGATTATCAGGGAGACAAAATGCTCCTCCAACACCACTTCCAGTTTCAAAGCTTTTGTGATGCAGTCAAGGAGGATTCCTGGAGACTATTTAATGAACTCATGGCTCAGTTCAACAGATTGTTTTCTACAGTAAGAGGCACCAAAATGCAGATTCAAAATCTACTCAACACCTAGGCTTTTACTCTCTTAAGAAAGTATCTTCACTGCTTCAAATCACCAAACCACTAGCTTCTTCTCAAAACAAAATGAACTGTCATCATTATGCCATGGATCATTTCTCCCTTACCATTTTGTATGTCTCATCATGTCGTTTTGTGAGTTTCCACAATAAATGTATTATGGTAAGAACTTGCTGCATAAGCTGCTGAGATTCTGATTCCAAAAGGTTTCCAAGAATGGGAGCTGATTGTGCAGGAGATGCTTCAATCCAGCACTCAATCAATAATGGAATTATTATCTCAATAAAACCTTTTAAGTTTTCAGCCGAGGACAGGCCTTTTTCTGCACTGTCCATTACACTTGTCAGAGACCTAAACAACAAAAGAAAAAAAAAAGGAAAAAAAAGAAAAAAAGCATAAAAAGATAAAGATTACACCTTTCAAAACAAGATTACAGTAATACCACTTCCCTGTTTTCTGAATAACGGGAGAAGTGACTTTTTTAACACATTAAATATCTGCTGGCTTTCTTGCTAGATATTTCAGGAGGGAAAAAAGGGAGTTCAAACAATCTACAACAAACCTGCTCCCACGTCTCCCTGCCAGTTTGTGTGCTTCTTTTACAGCTTCTTAGATTTCAGTTATTTCTTTCTCCATTGTTACATGTAAAGTCTATTAAATGGAGAAATTTGATAGGAATTATCCTATCACCTTCAACCAACAGGAAGGAATTAATTACACTCAGCATAACAAAATAATGAAAAAACCCTTTTAAGCTCATTAAAGCAAAATAACGAAGATGACTACAAGGTATTGTCAAATGCATGAGGTTTATTACAGTTAATAACCATCTCCAACTATAATAAACACAATGTTTTTCATATTAAATGTGGAAAAAAAGTTCCTGTAAAAATATACATTTGGTTCCCACCTGATGTTTAGCTATTATGCTCTGAAAAGCAACTAAATGGAAAGTTGTCTGATAATGAAGTTAAAAAAAAAAAAAACCAACCCAAAAACTAAGATATAGTTTAAATTAAAATAACATCAGCCAGAAATCAAGAACACCAACACCTTTTCTCCCCCTACTCAAAAAACACTTTGTGTCTTTGAAGGATAATCAGCAGATATGACCCAATCCTGCTACTGGATAAATTCAAGCAATTGGTATCCAATTCAAAAAGAATATTCTTTAAAGAAATAAAACCCTGAATAATTTCTGTTAATTTTAAGGAGTACAGATTCCTTAAAAAAAGGCAACAACAGTTTCAATTAGTCATTTGTGAAATTGTTTTCCAGTCCTAGACTATTTTGTTTCCTAATTCATAGCATGGAATTCTTATCATAATCCTAATTTCCTAACATACATAAGATTAGCACACTGAACCTCCTGTTAAATTCCCTTCTATTTCAGTGATGATCTCCAAGTCATTTTTCTTCACATATACACTCAAAATAGGAACTAAAAAAACTTTCCTCAGACTTGCAGAAGTTTTATTTACAAATATTTTAATTTCATATTAAAAATGTAAAGCAGTTTTCCCTAGTCACTTCTAAATTATCTAATTAGTTATATCTTTCTATGAAGCTACATGTTGTTGCCATCATCTATAATACAAATAATAAGAGCAAATTTTATTCTGCCATTTGTCTCTAGCTGGTATCAGTGTATCAAGAAAATTACTAAACCAAAACAAACTCAGGTATTAATGACGTGTAAAAGGAACAGGGAGAAGGAATAAAAACAAAGTGTGAGATAAATGCAAGCCATTTTTCAGTGAAGGCAGGATGGGGGAGAGAATTTAGATCTCTAACACAAAATAAAAAGGGTAAGTGGAAACATAACCAATCATAAGAAAAAAAAATTTGCTTTACTTTAGTACTTACAACGATTATCAAACATGTTAAAATTTTATAAAGCTTAGCTTTAACTGCAGCAACCAACATATCCATTAAATACAGTTCAGTTTATTTTTCCATTTTGTTGCCTTATTTCCTTTCTTTGGTGCAGGCACTGCACCAAAAGTTTCTTTCAGAAAAGAGTGTAAGGTGAATGGTCCTACCTTGGACTTTTTAACTCTCAGACATGTCCCACCTTTCAGTTACAACCACAATGAATTCTAAAGCCTGTTGATACCAAGACTACAATCTCATTGAAAAAGTGAGGTTGTCCTGTAAATGCTATGCTGTGAGAGGATTACACTCTCAGATGAGAGTTTGAAATTTCAGTAATTGGCTGGCATAGTTCTTAACTAGTAGTCTTTAATAATTTCCTTTTTAAAAAAATACCTGACATTACAGCAGAACTCTGGAATTCCAGCAATCTATTTAAGGAACATGAAAATCTCCCAATTAAAAAGTGAAGAGTGCATGAAACCTGAGAAGTTGGTAATTCACACTGGAAGATTCCTACAGAAGTATAACACACACAACTATTTCAGTACTTTTCTGAAACAAGGAATGGAAAAAGGAAGAATTCATGCCAAAATGGATACTCCTCCCAGCTGCTGAAAGCATTCAGATAAGAATACTTAGCACAGCTTTCATGTATCCCTGCAGAAGAAACCCCTATCTCTTAGGGTGAGATTCCTTCACATATTCAAGGTCAACAACAGAAGCGTAAAATAAAATTTAAGTGCCAGTAACAGATGATGACAAAGTATTATTGTAATCTGTCCAGCATTTATTGGATTAGTACAGTCTCCTCAGCAATACAGGTTCACTCGATCTGGGCAGGTTTGATGTCAATTACTCTGTCACATATCTGTTACAACCACTCTTGAGCCATAGGGTCATTCTTGGAAACAATGCAAAGCTTGAAGGGAGCTGCAAGATATTTGTGTATCCCTTAAGCTGTCATTTTTCTTTAAAATGCCAGTATTTTTATAGGACCAAACAAACAAAAATATCTGCCATTTGACAGTAAAAAGATAACAGAAATTCAGCAAAGGGAAGTCAAGGAAGAGTAAAAGAAACAGAAAATAAGGAAACAACTTGCTGTTCTTTAAAACAGGAAAAATCTTTGGAAGTTTTTATGGCTTGCAGTTTAAGCCAGTTACTTGTCCTCCTTTTCTGTGTGCAGTGCCAAATGCAGCAAATACACAGCAAACCAAATGAACTGCATCTTCCATTTCTCTTTGATGAACATGTACATATTTATTGGCTATGCTTCATCTTCCATTTCAGTCTCTCAAGTCATTTTTGCTTTTCTCTGCAGCTTCAGATTGTCCTCTCTCAGCAGAATCTGAAGATCAATTGTTTCTCTTCCAGTAAAAAAAAAAAAAATCCACGTCTTGGTATGAGTTGTGAAGGCTTTCTGTTTTTCCACACCTGAAATAAGTTTGATGCAAAAAGCAGCACAGTCAGCACATAATGCAGAAAATACATTCTAACAATTTCCTAATAACACTGCAATTTGTAATTCACACACAGTAGGAAGATCTAGCACACAAAAGAAGATAATGAAGTCTTAAGATTTGCATCATTGATCCAGTCAGCATTCCAAGCTCAGAATCTATCCTTTTTATTAAACACTAATACTGCAAACTGATTCAGAAAATCTCATTCCATAATCACTAGGTTACCAGTGACATGTCAGCCCTGTCCAATGAACTTGCAAGATTAAATAGATATAGGAACTTTAAAAATTTAGCTTACAATTATGCTGTTTGGAAGCCTGCTTTTTAAGAACAAAGTTGAAATTTACTTATAGTATTAGTGACAAGACCATCAATACCCACACTGCAAACAGTTACTCATGGTTTGGCCAACCCATTGTCCTTAGCTAGTCCTAGACTTGACAACTTGACTTTAAACACACACACACACAGAGTACTGCACCTCTTATTAAAACCAATTTCTGTCCTTGCAGTAGTGGCCATAGCAGAGGCCTGGGAATGCCTGTAAAAGGCAACAATTGGGATTGGAAGTGACAGAATTACACACCTTTAGATTATTAGAAATTATTTCGGTGGCCAATAAAAAAACCAGCATCATAACTCTTCACTACTAGAACCTCATACATAGTCACTAAAACAAGCTGTACTGGCCCTTTGTGAAAAACAAATACACCAAAAATATGCACAAATGCAATAAAATGAGAACATTTTAGTACCTTCAGCAGATGATCCTTCCCTTTCTATTCTTCTGTTCTGCTGCCATCAGCTTGCTTTGCCAATCTTGCCTTGGATTCTAGCCATGTTTCCTTCTATTCTTCTGGCTCCTCCTCATGCTTGCAAACATCTTTTCGTAAGTATTTATAACCAGAAGTATATCACGATGTTTCACCAAAATCTAGCTCCTCAGAAAAGCAGAATCCAATTCAGGTGACACCAGGTGGAAAGTTTATTTTCCTAGACCTTGGATACAATGCATCTTCAGCTACTACACGGCCTGATATATCAAACACTACATATCACCCAGGGCACAATACAAGCATCCTCTGATACACAGTGGTGCACAGCCGTGTGCTTTTGACTGCAAAGATGTTCTGTGCTCAGCACTGAACCCTTCCCTTGCCTCAAGGGGGCTTCACCAGCCTAGCTGCCAGCTAAAATTTTACCTGCAGCAGATACTGTTGGTCATGCCTGAACACTTATGCAGACAACCACTTTTAGGAGAATAAGCTGCACTTTTTACTCAGCTTAATATATTTCCTATATATACCACAGGTAATACGCTACCTCCAAAGAGGAAGCCTAGGAGAGCAGGAATGGATGTCTCTCCTTGACAGAGATGGAAAACATCTACTTAGTCAGATCAACACCTGTGGTATCCAAAGAGAACATCTCTTCTTCTTCCCTTCATTCCTTCAAAGATGTAAGATAGACAAAACAATGGAGTGGGCAGTGGGGTTTATACCCTTTTCTGCCCCTGACTTCCTAGATGAATTTGGTATAACTGCTTTATACTTCTTATTTTGTCTTCTCCAGCACTAAAATAAGGATTGCGGTTTCTCTTCAAACCACCTTGGTGTCTATAGGGAACAGAGCTGTGTAACAGCCAAGCTGCTTCCATTTTTCATGTCACCATTCCAGGTCTCCTGCCAGCAGGTATGTAACATCCATAGTAATGCATGTAAGGATGCCAATGTTCAAAAAGTACCATAAAGTGAGGTGGGAGGTTCCCCTCTAGTGGGTGAATCGGAGAGGAGGAAAAGAAATCAAAACAGTTGTTTATTTCTCCCTTAACTTCAGTTCACATCTGTTTAGAGTACTGCTGAAACTCACACAAACCTCTCTGTGACTAAGCACACTACACTTTCTTTCATATTCATCAGCATGTCTCAGCCAACACATCTTTCATCCACAGTGAATATATGAACTGGTGAAGTGATTACAACATCTAGAACTGGAAACTCAGTAGAACTTCATACCACCAGACACAACTCATTCTGCTGTCCTTTTTAAAAGGGGCTACAGTCAAAGATAACAGACTCCTAAGCTTACAACAGACTCTTGAAGGTAAAAGCGCAAAATTTCAGTAAAATTCATTATCACAAACAAGCTTACATTTCACACAAAAAAATTTGTCTATTTGCCCCTAGGTCTGTTTGACATCCTGCAAGAACAAGAAGTCAACGTCAGTTTGCATTCCAGAAATACCCCAATAGAGTTGGTAATCCAAAATTATTATTAATTGCATAAAATAAAGACCTTATAATGGAAAAGTTCATGGTGTACACATAACATAGTTACGCATTTTCAAGCCCCTGCAGTAAGACAACACATCACACTAAGTGTCCTAAAATATGGCTAAGGGACAACCCCACCAAAAAAAAAAATTAAATTGCAATCACACAGTTGACATTAATTCCCAAACTAGTTAACGTTTTCTCACCTCAGTCTAAATGATGAGTTGATCTTTGGTCGTAAGCCACCACTGTCAAACAGTTGTATATGCTGCTGATTATTTGCATGGAGCTTCCAACTAATACAGAGTGGGTTCCTCACAGAATGAGAGTCGTCCTTCTGCTCTTGAAGCCCTTCATCCTCTGTATTGCTGGATCCATCTACCACTGCTTGGAGAAACTTCTTGAGCCTGGTAAGCACGTTCAGCCTCCACTGCTGAGAGGTTACTCTGCGATTTGGGTTAACAGAGAGCATCCAGGAAAGTTTGTCCCTGCTCTTCAGTCTTTTTGAGAGTTGCTGGTGAGAAATAAGCTCTACAAAATTCTTCAACAATATAACGCTGCGGTCTGTAAGAAGAGCTGGGTATGCTTCCAATAAAACGTCCAAGACTTTCAATGAATCCTCCTGAATTCCCTCACTGATATGAGTCATGGCACTAGAGAGATGGGCACTTACCAAAGGAAAAAACGGAGCAATCTGTTCCGCTCTTATTTTTGAAGCCAAGAATTGCAGCAGGTGAACAGCTGCTCCTCTGACACTGGAATCTTTGTCTGTAAACACAGCTGCCACCTCGCTTATTATACTGGAAAGGTGTGCATCAATTACAAAGGGATACTGAGACAGGAGTTCTTTGAGTCCAAGAAGTGCATTATGCTTAACCCCAGGACTATAGTGATGCATCTGTGAGAGCAGATCCTATAAGGAAACAAACATATACACTTGCCATCATTATTGTTTTAAGCTGTTCAAATTTCCCCCATGTATTTTCTGCATATTTTTCCTAAACACTTAAAAATAAAAAATATTCTTACGAGGTACTGCTGTTCATAACAGCAAAATGTACTTAGAACAAACTTGGTACACATTTATAGCACAACAATTAACAAATAATCAGAATTCAGTGATAGGAAAGACAAGATAGAGTGGCTTGTCCTTAGGTCTCGTTCTTAAATTTTTGCACAACCCTACTGACTCAACAGAGGGATGACCAAGGGCAAGTCCTCTCACTCTTGTTCTCAAAAGCAGAACTACAAAACCTCAGCCTGAATAGCTTTCTTCAGTTTAAACAGAGAGCTGCAAGAGACAGAAGATTACACAAAGGAAGGAAAACAAATCCAGCCCCGAAAGAAATACAAGATTCCTTAAAAGCAGGGCTGCATTCAGATAGTCTGCTGCATTATTTATTTATTTTAAAAATAAATGTTATTTCCCCAAACTGCAGTAAACATAGTAAACCTAGATAAAAGGCAGGCAATTTTCCATCATTTCAGAATGTAATATCACAATATACCTTTATGTTAAGTTTTCTATTTTGCGTAGGAAGCACTCCATCTTCTTTAAGCTGCTCAGGAATTTGTATGGCCTTTGTTTTGAAGGTAGTATCAGTTGCATTCTCTAGTTTAGGCTTTTTTTTCCCAACTTTTAATTTCACTTTCTGGAAATCCTCCTGACGTTTCCTTTTTTTAGTCATTCTGATTCTCTGCAAAAAGAGAATTTAATTTGATTAACTACACCACAAAAGTAGCTTTTCCACCAAAAAGCAGCAACCTCCTAACAATGGTTACTGTTTTTATTCTTTTGTCTGTGCATAAGCGAGCGTCCACTCCTGAGACAAGATGCTAGACTAAACAGACATGCAGACTGATTCCACGCAGCTGTTCTCTCACTGTCCAGAAAACACAGCACTGCTCCTTTTAGTCTCTGCACTGAGAACTACTCCATTAAAAAGCATCCAGATATCTCCATCTGCCACTACTTTATCAAGAGTTAAGTTGCTGATTTGGTTTTGTTTAAAAAAGCTCCTGCCAACAAAGCAACTTTTTACATACTCGATTCTTGTCAAGCCAAGGAGCTCAGCAAACTGTTCCCTTTCAATTATACACTGCTTACCAAGCCCATCACTAACAGCACACAGCCTGCACGTGTACAATCACAGGTTTAAACAAACCTTCACCAATAAAAGGACACAAAAAGCCTAAGAAAACTTCAACACTACACACTGAAAAATCTAGTCTGTGCATTTAAAAGTAACTAGAAGTAGGGAGGAGAAAGAAGAGGTCAAATGGGCAACTTGAATAAAAAGAATGGAAAAAAAAGTTTTTAATAAGGCATAAGAAATTAAATATCAGAGCCACTGAACTCATAAGCTGTACAAACATACTGGAATAGAGGTACAATAACCAAAACAAATTAAAGCACCCGTAAGTTTCTAAATGGCTTTTTGGTTTTGTTCTGTTTTGATACTGAAGTACTGTTCTAGCAGGTTAAAAACAAAAAAGAGCACACTGAAAAGGGCCCAACAAACACTACAACACAGATTGCTTTATTTAATCCTCTCAAAAAAACCCTGAACAAACCACCATCCAACTTCCCCCACAAAAAACTCCGAATCAAGAAAAACCCAAGCCCAAAAACCCAACAATACAGCTGACTAAACCCAGAAATTTCTAAATAACATATCCAAACAATGATTCTCTTCTGGTGGATGTGATCATCATTCCTACAGCTGATTTTCCCAATGGACTTCAAGCTGCAATTTGTGCTGTACTAGAGTATTTCATATACACACCAACAGGATAATCACTACAGAATGTTTTGAAACAAACTGTCATTTTCTATTATTTTAAAACAATTTAAACAACTGATCACCCCAACATTTGACTACAACTTAATTTCTGCTTTTCACATGCCAGGTTAAAAAATTATACACAAGATCACTTTAACTGAAGTACAAATTTGGCCTAAGTAACCTATCAACT
The DNA here is from genome assembly GCA_013397295.1 of Polioptila caerulea. Lineage (NCBI taxonomy): Eukaryota > Metazoa > Chordata > Aves > Passeriformes > Certhiidae > Polioptila > Polioptila caerulea. The sequence goes on along the minus strand of VYXF01006322.1, from coordinate 156,613 downwards.
CAAAAGGCTTCTAAAAAACTTGGAGCCTGGTGGCAAAATAAAAAGGTCCTTTAGTGTCCAAGTATAACAACCACGGCTTTATAAACGCTTGATTTTTACCATATGCATCTTTTAGGAAAGAATTAAAAGAATTTCACTATTTGATATACAGAAATAGCTGGAAGCTTTTGACGTAGAAGTTATTACCACTTACAAGCCTTGCTTTTACAAGAGTAGATGTTTGGCTCCCAATCAGCATAAAAACTTCAAAATACAGGTGTGCACACACCTGAACAGTGTCAATTAAGTTCTTTTAAAGGAGGGGTCTCATAAAATATCCTTTCTCCTACTAAAAGCAGCACAGCTTACCTCACAATAAATATTCTGGAAATTATTGGTAATCTAAGCCTATCCATTTCCAATTCATATTTACCATGCTATATCAAAAGATAAAATCCTTACAAAACCAAAGTCACGTAAACACCACAGTGTATATGCAATAAGACACCAGGCAAAACTGAAATGATGAAAGTATGTAACCATTTAAATGAAACTTCTTGCTGAAACAATGGTCTTTGACACAAACTGCATCTTATGGGGAGAGACTGTGGGAGCTGCGCCTGTTTAGTCTGGAGAAGACTGAGAGGGAATTTCATTAATACATTTAAATTTCTCCAAGATGGGTGCCAAGAGGATGGCGCCAGACGGTTTTCAGTGGTGCCCAACAACAGGACGAGGAGCAAGGGCCATTCACTAAAACACAAGAAGTTCCACCTCAACATGAAGAAGTAATTCTTTACTTTGAGGGTATAAAAGCACTGGAACAGGCTGCCCAGGAAGGTCTCTGGAGACAATCCAACCCACCTGCACGCATTCCTATGTCACTTGCTCTAGGTTATGCTGCCTTGGCAGAGGGACTGGACTAAATGATCTCCAGAGGTCCCTTCCAACCCTAACTAACCTGTGATTCTGTATATTTTCACCTGGCCGTTCTCCAACAGGACTGAGCTAAGTGCATCTAACAGTTAAGCACTAACATGGTTTTACAACCCAAAACATTAAAATCACCTCCAATCGATGCAGGCTTCCTTAAACATAAAGCAGCATGCAGCGCCTTCAGGCACCCTCACCTCAGGCTCAGAGAAAAATATTCGGTTACAGGTTGAACCCCATGATCTTGGAGTTCTTAGCCAACCAAATGATTCTGGTTTCACTCCCTCGCAGCTCTCAAGCGGCACCCTTAGGGAACCTCACTACCTCGCTCAGTCAGGAAAATCCTGAGAAACCCGAAGGCACGGCACACGCCCTAACTAACTCCTCATGAGGATCAGATCAGCATTTTCCCCGGCCGGGCTCTCTCCCGGCACAGGACAGCGATACTTACAGGCGATCACCTCCGCGCGCCTTCCGCGCCGGCAGCGCATCCCCCGCCGCCGCCGCCTGGACCGGACCGGACCGCGCCGCCCCGCCCGACCCCGCGCCGCACACGCCGTACCCGAGCGCCGGAGCGGCCGCTCCTCCCGCAGGTCTAGGCCGTCACGCTGCCTTCCTCGCCGTCCCGGGACATCCTCCGGCTCGTTCCCCGAGCGCCGCTTCCCTCCGCCCCGCTCCAGTCGCTCTACGAGGCGTTCAAATGAAGGCGCGTCAGTGCCAGCCCGGCGCCGCGGAGGCCGCGGGTTCGGCCCTCGGGAGCCCCCGCAG
>VYXF01006322.1:137787-154336 GCA_013397295.1 Polioptila caerulea | reverse complement strand
CTTCCACCTTGGTTTGTGCTGTGGTTCTGTGAAGATGTACTCCCCTTCCCTGAGGCATGGCTGCTCTAGCACCACAGCAGACAACAAAAACACATTAATAACCAGTGCCCAGATAAGCACAAGTCCTGTGAGGAGCAGCTGAGGGAGCTGCGATTATTTACCCGGAGAAAACGAGCCTCAGGGAGTGCCTTAGCACTCTCTACAACCACCTGAGAGTGTAGCCAGGTGTGGGTCAGCCTCCTCTCCCAGGCAATCTCCCAGGATGAGAGGACACAGCTTAAAGATGTGCCAGGGGTAGTTTAGGTTGGACATCAAGAGGAATTTCTCTACTGAAAAGGGTGATTAGACATTGGAATGGACTGCTCAGGAAGGTGATGGAGTCACCATCCCTGCAGGTGCTTAAGGAAAGGCAGGAGTGCCACAGTTTAGTAGACATGATGGTGTTGGGTCATGGGTTGGGCTTGATCTGAGGCCTTTTCCAACTTACTTGATTCCGTGATTCTTCCAGTGAAGGCACAGCAGAGTCAGCCTTGGCATTGGAGATTAGTGTTATTATTTCACATATATGAGGTTATTATTTCACATAGAAACCATGAGGCATGCTACACGCTTTTGTACACATGTACCCAGATAAAGCTTGCTGCTCCAAAGGGGTAATAAATTCCCATATCAGAAAGAGAGTGCAAAACCCTGGGAGATCCAGGAAGCAACAAACGAGGAGGATGTTTCCATACCTGTCTATAAAAGAGATAGTCTCAATTCACATCAGACAGTAACTCTGCAGTTGCACGCTCTAAACTTTTCATTTCTTGTCAACTTGTGAACACCCTTCTCCCTTTTCCTTTCTGCCTTCTGTGAGGAGTAGGAGTTCTGCAGCTTTTTGTTAAAAACCATTTCCTCAAAGCTCTGTGGTCTCAGTAAAATATGTAAAACCTACATAAAGCTTTACAGAAAATTAATTTTCTCTTGGTTTAATTTTTCTTTTTATTTTTTAACTTTTAATTTTATTGATTCTCTAGTTATTTTAGAAGTCTGCTTTGCTGTTAGTGTGAGAAACCAAAAATGCATTGTTTAAATATTATCAGTAAAGATAATGCCTTTTTTTTCCTTACTTTGCAGTACTGGCACAATTAAAACATTAAAATGTGTTTTGGAACAAATATACAGTTTTCCAAACAGAAAACAGAGGCAGATACAAGAACAAAAGAATACAATGCTTTTTCAGCCTCCATTTGCACCAGGTAAGAAAGGAAAAAATAAAAACAATTGTACAGCTGAATGGACTATGTTGGACAGTGTTCTTTGAAAACGTTTCCAGAAGCATACACTTGGTGACTCTTAGCCAGTTCAGGATTCTCAGCTGTCTTTGAGAGGTACAGCAGCACTCTGCAGCACACCATTCAACCATTTTATGTCAGTGTACGACAGATTTAGGGGTCTTTTCTTTTTCAGCATGCTCCTCCTGCACCCAAGCAAAAAAAATCCACCTCAAATCCAAGTTTCATCTTTATTGTTACTTTATTTCCACTTGGAATGATTCCACATTAAGAGGAAAAAGAAGCTGTCTCAGAGATGGCCATTTACAACAGCTGAATATTCTGATTTTATTATTTTAATACAAAGATTGTTCTGCACCTTGAAAACAAACAGGAAAAAAAGTTTCTATTTTTATTTTCAGAATTCAGAATTTTTACTGATTAAGTTCACCTTCGTTAAGCAGGCATTAACACTGTTCCTACAGTGTTCCTGTACAGAGTAAATGAACAAGAACCCTGGTTCCCTCTCTGCCTTTGATAAGAACTGATTTAGATGCATTCCAGAAATTCCTCAGTTTCTTTAAAACAGTCTTTTAATTTGTCTGTGAACTGTTTTCCTTCCTGGGTCTGTTCATCTAATAAAACTCATAAATTTTGTTGCTGCTTTCTTTGTTACCTTAGTTTTACTGCATCTTGCATTCCATGGTATGAACATGTGAAACCATCAGGATGAGGATTCTCAAATTCCATCCAGATCTCAAAAAAAAGTAAGTTAACATTAAAAAGCTCATTTGCCATCTTGCCCCAGCTTGTCTAAATTATACCAGTATTTGGCTGTGAAGCTGAAGAGCTTTAATTAGAACCACTGAATGCTACCCAGCATCACAAGCAGGAAGTGAATTTTAATCACACAGCTTCACTTTAAAAAATATTTTTTCCCAAGCAAACTAATTTATAACCATTCAAAACATTTTTTCACCCCCCTACAAAAGTAGAAGTCATTAATAAATAGACACGTATGTTCAGTCAGAACCAGTACTGCTTTAGTTGGAAAAAAGTTCATGTTAAAAGAGCCTGAAGGACAGTATAAGCCAGCTTTCATTTCATTCTCATACTGGCAGGATAAAAGACAAAAGATACTTTTGCCACATCAGTGCCTCTTAGCCAGACTCTGGTTACACCTGTTGGGATATATCTCTAAATTTGCAAAACATACCAACTTCTACTAACTCTGCTGAAGCTTCTATGCTCCCTAAATTGGCTAAAATCTGATTACTAATTTATTATTATTATTAATCCAGCACTTCTTATCTCAGCACGAGACTGACAGCACTGATTTTTATTATTTTTAATCTTACTAAGAAAAAAATGTGGAGACCTGTTCATAACCCTTATATTAGAAAGGTTTTTGATTACAAAGGCTTTTTAGTCAGTCCCAGCAGCCACAGGGAATAACTTCCAAGTATTTGTTGTAGGATGAATTTGCACTGCTGAGTGCAGTAGTTCACTCTGCTGATAATTCTTTGTAAAAGAACCAACAATAAGAAAAGATCAGACTGTCAATGTATAGTATTTAATAATACTGAAGTAAACAAGTTAGCTGTTTTAAAAAGCTGTTTCAACATGGAAAGAATGAATATGAGTTTTACAACCATTCCACAATACAGAACTTTCATGAGCATGGAGAAATAAATAACAAGAATATCAAAACGAAGTCATTAACTTAATTTTAAAAACACTTAGCAAAACTTAAATGTAGCAAAATAACTCCAATGAGGTCAAACGAAGTGAAAAAACAAACTTATAGAAAGTAAACATTGCTGTATTATGTCTACTAAGTACCATGTCACTGTGTGCTGCCATTGCTTGGTCCCCTCAGAGTTCCACTTTCAGTCAGGATCCTTATAACATTCGGGATATCAATTCCTTAGTTAAAGGCAGGCAAACAAACAAAACCAGAAAATAAGCAATTTTATGATAAAATTCATTTTAAAACACAAGTTATACTGAAACATTCAGATGCTGAGATGAGTTTTGGATCTTTCCTTATTAAGAAAAATACCTTAACTGAGAACAATCAGTATGTGCCTATGCAAAATTGAGAGAAGAATTAAAAAAAAAAAAAAAGAATCAGCATTTATTAATGCATTTATGGGAAAGCAGCTATTCTGAATTACCATTCCCAAACTGGATCCTGCAAAAGTTAAAAATTGGGAAAAAAGAATTCTCTTCAACCCTCCTTAATACCTCAAAATTCTTCGACCCATCTAAGTCCTTAATATTTCACAGAGCTAATAAGTGATGTTATGTGTATGTTTATATATGTGTATGTGTCCATGTATGCAAATTACCTCTGAAAGCTGGATTTGATGCTGCTATTTTGTGTAGGGTGGCAGTAACTTCCTCAGCATTCATGTTTCTTACACTGTTCAAGAACTCAGTCGTGATGTTGTTCTCATAGGCTGTTTCCAAAGAGCCAGTTGAAAAGTTCTGGGGCTCATCTTCATGGACTGGTAAGAACTGCTTAGCTGATTGGCTGCTTGAGTAGTCTAAAGAAGGGAGATGCTGTTTTTCAGTAAGAGAGGATTGTTAAAAGCCTTCACTACCTATTTCTCTAAACAGGGCTTTTCAAAACAAGGATTTCCAGCAGCATTGCTGGGATGGTTCACACCTGACTCTGCTACATTTTCAAACCACCAAGAGTCAGGAATGCTTTCCAGTTACAGAAAATCCTGGAGAAACAAGGGTGGGGAGATAGGTGAAAGCTATTTCCAGTACGCTTACAAAAATGGAATAAAATTTTCAAATCTCATATATTCAAAGTCACTGCAATTTTTGCTATTACCTTTGTAAAAATTGGGGTTTTCAAAAGCTGTACTTTCTAAAAAACTAAAAAATTGACACCATACAGAGAAAAAAAAAAAAAATCACACAAAATAGCTTCACTAGTATTCTGGATATCTTGCCTTTCCAAGCATAGGATTGTACTTCCTAGGTTTAAGAAAAACAGCCATTTGTTTCTTTCAGAAGAAAATAACCTCCAAGAAATCCAGGATTCTTTGAAAAAATTAATCTGAAGTATTGAGGCCAAGTAGCTGGAGCATTCAGGTATTAAAGGGCATTATCCATCCTCTACCACATAATGTTTTACTAACATCTTGATTTGACTAAACCTGTGGTAAAGATCTCCTCCATCAAGAAGGGAAAAAATATTGGGTGGGGGGAAAAAAAAAGCCAAAGAGACTTTGGAAGTCTCTTTAGAAACAGGAAAGTTGCCTTTGAAAACAGCAAAGTCAAAGAGTTGGTATTAACTCAATTTCTCCCCAGATCCTACAGTTAAGTAGGATCAATGTGTCTTAATAGTATTCTCTTTCAAATATTGGTAGAGGATGGGATAAAAAACCCAAAACTATTCATTTATGCTACTTGACTCTGGCTCTATTTTGCTCTTAAACACTGCTTTTAGAAAAGCAGAAAGAAAGGCTTACTATCGTTTATGCAAGGTTCAGTGTAAACCACATTAAAGACTGCAAAGCCAACATTACCAGTGTATGAGTCACTATTATCTGCTGAAGTTGGGCCAGGCTGTTCTGTGGAATATTCTAGTGCTGCTTCTCCATTATATTCAGCATCTAAGTGGTCCTATGAGTTTAAAAAAAAAAAAACAAACCAAATAAAGAAGTTTAAAATCTCATCAGGACAACCTCTTGGAACAATGAACTATTACATTTGTAATGATCACAAACCAAATAAAAGACCAGTATTTCTGCTCCCAAATCTGAAAAAATCAAGTATTTCTTTGCATATCATAGGGCTAATAACTTCTGTGTATACACAGCCTATCATATCTCTGTATGTCTGAAAAAGCTCTGTATTAGCAATGAAGTGATACTCATTGAGCTTAATTCTGAACTTGTCGATCTAAAAAGGAAGCCTTTTACACTCAAAATAGAAGATTTAGTTAAAAAATTACCAGCTGAAAGATTACAGTTTAGAATACTAACAAGGCCTAATGTGGGAAAACATTTTGGTCTTCTACAACTTGTAGGTTAGAAGTTATTTCAGTTAGAACGTCATTGTTTTGTAATGTGCCAGCAGCCTCAGAGAAGTACCCAAAACACCTCCATATGTACTGCCTAGGGAAAGGTAAGTCAGTCACAGTAATGGCAGAGAGGGGAAAAACTGGGTTTCAGAAAGAACAGTCCAAAGAGTACGACCAGAAGTTGTATAAGGAAGAAAATTCATGTCACTGATGTGTGATTACATAGTAAATTAAGTGAAGCCTGGGAATAGAAACGGGATACAGAACATGAGTATTAGGCAGTAGATATGAGAAAAGCTTAAGTTAGAATTAAAACCAGGCAAAAGTAGCAGAAAAACTTAGATGTATGGGAAATAAGTGACAAGATGATTCTTAGTCTCTATCAACAACAAAAAAACAAGGAAGCACCATTGAACAAAAATTATTAAGTCAGAAAAGCTAAAATTTTACCCTATCACTACCAAAATTTATGTATTTAACAAGAGAAAACTTAAAATACAGTCTCCACAGCATTTTTTGTTTTATGGTATCATCTATAACAATAAAAATGCTCAATCACAGGAATCTACAGGTTTGTAGAACAAAACCAAAACAAAATCCACGTTACTTTGTTTGATGCAACCTGCTGACGATATTCCACCAGTGCATTTGTGAGAGTCTGTGTAACTTTCAGGATAAATGAAGCATCATCTTCATTCTGTATTTCAAAACTTTGCTAGGGAAAAAAAAAAAAAAAAAGAAACAAAACAACACACCATAAAACATTTTTTCTCAGAAAAACTGAAGTATCAAAATTTATAAACAAACCTGCAGGAACCTCATTTTCTCTGTCTCTACCCTTCTGTCAGACTTGGAAGGAATTACAGAGCAAATACAGTTTTTCTTTTTAATACCATAAATGGGGAGAAGGAAGGTAGAATGAAAGAGAATCCCAAAAGAAGGAAGATGCAACTGCCCAACACAATCATCTAAAAAGGAATAACACAAAAATATGCCTGGAAATATATAGAAGATAATTTTTTTCCTAAGTGTTTTAACCTCTTGCCAAGACACCTGCATACAAATGAATGTGTACACTTTCCCTGAGGCAATATAGTCATAACCCATTTCTCTAGAATGTAGCAAAAAGCCAGAATGCTACTGAATTTAAAAGTACATGCTGCCTTGCCTTACATTAACCTTCTTTTTCCCTAAAAGTCTGAGGAAAAAGCAATCTTGAAGCCATGAAGCTCTACTAGAGAAGCCAGTTCTAGCACCAGCAGCATTCACAGAGAGGGTTACATGTGTCACCCTCTCATCTACACCAAGAAAGTTCTGCTGAAAACACTTTCTTGGGGACGAGGTAACAGAACTCCAGGTGTGTCCTAACAGCTCAAAGTCTCCTGGATTAGAAACAAACACCTTTAAACATAGCAGACAACAGAAAATAAGTAATAAAAACTTAGCATTAAGTTTGTATGAGACAACATAACAGGGATTGTATTACATTTTCAACACTAACAGTATTTCTGTCTCCTGGGTTGCATAAGTTATATTTGATGAAGATCTTGTCAAAAACTAGCTGGAAAAAGAAGACTCAATTGTGGCATTGGATAGCCAAAGGGTATCTTTGCTATGAGGTAATAAAAGAAATATAGTATGGATAATTATTGGACAGCTTTACAGAACGAGAACACCAAGTGCAAAGAAGATACCTGTAAAATTATTTTTTACCACATAAGAAACCTTTGAATCCAACAGCAATAGAAACACAATACAGCTTTTGAAAAAATTACTGTTGGTGCAAAAATAAACCATTTTCACACTCTCCAAAACAGAACATAGTTCCAATCACATTCTCCACAGTCCTCTTTTCTTCTCAGAGGACAATCATACTAAGAAAGAAGATGCCTCAAAACAAATTCACGTTTTATTAAAAAATTTTATTAAGAAGTTTTATTATCAATTTTTATTATCTCTATACCTAATAATTCCCTATAAAAAAGAGGAAAAAACCATTTTATGATAGTCAACAGCACCTAAATTACCATGCAGTAGATCAGTCAAACAACTATCAGTAAAGATTTCTGCAGATTTTGTCAGTGCTTTTATGAAAATCATCATTTTTGTATGCAAGACGACGACTATTGTTGATACATCTAAGAACTAGAAACAAACAGAAAATTTCCACTCTTACTGATTGTATTGCACTGCTGTGCATGTGTACAAAATACACATTTCCAACAACTGAACAGAATTCTGGGGTTCTGACACTGTAGAGAGGCAGATTTTGCAGTTCTGGCACTCTGGGCCAGGGCGGTGGGGGAGCCCTGTTTTAAATACACAACTTGCATTTTGTTTCTTAAAAATCCCTTCTTTCCTTTCTATGTATCCCTGATTTGTCTTCATTCTGCTTCTTTCCATTAATGAACTATATCTTTCTAAATTCCTCATTTGAAAATTATAGAGCAGTTACAGAACAAAGGAGAAAAAAAAGCTCAAAAAGGTCATATTACCTAACATGTAGTTAAGGAGTGAAGCTAAAAGATAGTTGAAAAAAATGAATTTTCAATGCAAGTAATTCCTCTGACAGTAAACCAATACTTGGGCAAAAACAATGTCTAGAAACTTGCACATTAATAGACACATTATAAATCCAGTGACATTCATTTTATTCTGAATCCTGCCTTCTGGCAAAATGGTAATCTGTCAGATTACCAGACTGCCTTCATTCTGCTTTTCATTACTTTCTCCATTTTGGACTTAGCAAACCAGTGATTTTATTTTAATTTTTAGTTTTTAAATTTTTTTTCAAAAAAATATCTTGTAAGGTAAGATTTAACACTCACCAAATAATCCAACAGTTCTTCTTGACTAGTGAATTCTTCAGGATTTTCTGTAAATTCTTGCTGTTTAACATAAAAAGAAAGAGGTCCTGAGATATGCAGTAAATACAAATAAATAATAATAATTATGTTACTATAAAATTCAACCTGTTTGTGCTGTTATGAAATGTGTACATAGGTTTTCATAATAAAGTAGGAAAACACCTTGTTATTAATAGTTTTGCCTAAGTAACTTTGTAGCTAATTTATTGTGAATTATATTAATTTGTGTAAGCAAACACCATTGCCAATCATATATTAAATATTTCCCCAACTATCTGGAAACTGGAGTAACCCATTAACAGAAAAATATTCACCTGAGCGTCCTTGTTTTCTACCTCTGATTGTTTATTGGTCTCACACCTTAAAAAATAAATAAAACATTCAGTTGGCTGATCCAGAAAAAATGTGTAGCCAGCCAATAACTGATAATCAGTTTAAATTCCTGACACACAACTACTACAGTAGTTCTGACACACTCTGAAAGAAAGGTCACATCTTATTTCCTCAGAGAAATCCCAGTCGTCCCGGATCATCATAAAAATTATTTCTGCAGTTTGGGTTTTTTTCAGTGTGATTATCTAGCACATAAACTCTAAAACCCAGAGTTAATAAAAAAGCTTGACATTGGTGCTAATAGCTCTAAGATTTTTGTACACGTTGCAAGGAGACAAGGCTCCTAATTACAGTTGGATTTTTATCAGCACTTCACAAACTTGCCTTTAAAAAAATCAGCTATTAGAAATAAGTGTTTTGCAATGCAGTCACACAAATAATGGGCATAAAAAGATTCGTATGGCAAAACATTCCTGTGCCATATTTGTGCTGTTCTGCCATTACAACGACTACAGATACATTCCACACCTCTGCAAGCCCAGGAACCAGGGCTGAGAGTGGATGGGTTGTTTTTAAATTAACCAAAACAATATGACTGCCAAACCTAAGCTTATTTTCTACCTTGAAATGTTTCTTAGGAATCAAAAGTTTAGTAAAAGGAGATGATGATAAAATAATTTACATCTTCAGATGACTGTTCAGAAACTACAAAGAAATAAGGAGTCATAGAAATTCTCAGACAGACATTGCAGAATCTTTAAGTGGAAACAAGCTGTCAATGAGGATCTGGTCTTAATTCTTTTATGACACTATATATTGAGTTCATATCTTCTCCGTAGTTTCACAAAAATAAATAAATAGTAAAGGAACAAGCTGAAGTCCTGATTTAGTAATTAACTTCCAAGTCAGTCTCTCACTGAAACACCTGGCTGCTAATAGTCACCCAGAATCCATCTGAGCCAGATTAAAAGAAAAACATTAAGTGATATTCCAAAGGAAGCTGTTCTTAAAATGTAGAAGTACAAGACTGCACAATGAAGATCAACATCAGGCAGAAACAGACCTCAGCATCTCCAGATGTGGATAGTTGAGCTTTTATTAGTTCCCTATTCTTTGTGTTTTCATGAACTAGTTCCAATTCAGATCTGTTAGTTATCTGAAAGCCAGTAAGTAAACACAAAGATTCATAAACCTGGACTTGAATCTGGTTTCAACTCACTGTTTTCCATAATGGTTGCTCCACACAGAGGCAAGTCTGAAAAAATGTACTCCAGAAACATGAAAATTTCTCTTTTAACAATAAACAAGCCAAAGTTGTTAGCCCTCCATGTCTGGGAGAGATATTACTGGTTTAAAGTTAGAACACCTTCCAAGGGAACACCATTAAGAAAAAACGGAGTAACTAAATCATTGGAAGTAAAGTCCTCAGTTTGGGCTCATGCCTGTAGGTCCCTTACCAAATGCCCTCCTGTGGCTCCTGGTGCTGCACAAAGATGACCAATGCTGGAGATGTCCCCCTCACACAAAGGCTGACAGTTACTCAACTCACAACTCTGTTACTAATAAGATGCTCACAAGCAGCAAGCACAGTTTCACGGTTTTAGAACACAGCTGCTCCTCTGAAATAAGGAGTCATCCTCCACGAAATCATTCGTAAAGAAGAAAGCCCAACTGTTTCAAATATTACTGATTGTCTGTCCCTTCCAAAATCAGTTCACATACCACTCTAACTATCTGAGATGAACCTGTAACAGAGGCAGTTTCAAACCATGAGGAAACATTCTTTTTGGGCAGCACATGATAATTATACCTTAAGGATTACAGTTAAAAACAAAAGCCAGCTGCATCCAGGGCAAAGTCTGAGCTCACTTTACATGCAACAGGTTTTCTGTTGATTTTGAAGTTTACAGCTGAGCACAATTTCAGAAGAAATGTATTTTACTATGCAAATCACATGCAGACAATTGTCATGTAAAACATTTTCCTTTAACTTAATTTAAATGGGTTTTAAGGTGGTGATGTTTTTTTTCTTTTACCTTTCTGAGTTGCCTTCACTGCTTTCAATAGCATTATTAGGTTCAGCCTTTTCATCTGGTGTAAAGGTTGCCTGTTCTTTCTGCCTTTCTTCATTCTCATCCTGAACATTATTTTCATCTAAAACAATTTTAAAAAGTGTATTAAGTAATGTTTTTCCAGTATTTTAATTTAAAAAATATTCTAAACAAAGAATACTTCTAAAGACAACATCAATAAAACCTAATGGTGGAAGTAAGGTATCTTATGAAGAAGTAAAATAAAAATTGAACCAAAAATCAATAGAAGTAGAATGTTTTCTTCACAAACACTGGGATTATGCCCCTCTTTGCCACAGACCCCAAGGCCCTCCTAACAACTGTGCAAATTCACCTTTATAACTTAGCAGTGGAAGCCATGAACAGGCACATACTCATGCAGTGGTGAAAGTTAAAAAAAAGAAAACAATAAAAGAAATAATTTTTCCTCTTACCTTGCGTTGAGTCTGTCAGTTTCCCATCTTTATTATCTGATTTTTCTACACTACTAAGGGGCACATCCACATGCTGAACTTTAGCCTTTGAAGAGTTCAGTACACTGAGAACTAAAAAAAACATGCTTGAAACGTAGTACAATGGACATTATCTTGGGAGAGGGTGGTTCTACTACTGCACTTCAATTTCACCTAGCTCTGTTTCCGTGCAATAGTACTTACAAACAAACACCAAGAATAATTTTATAAGCAATATTATGTGACAGCATATTAAATACGATTTACAAATCATATTTTAAAAAGTTTAAAGTATTTTATAGCCTAGTTATAATTACACGCTTGCATTTCCTAAAATATGTAAATACTATAAATGTAGAAGAATGCCACAAAGTCACATGCAAAATAAGAGACATTAACCAAGAGGTTACAGTCAAGAAATCTAATTTCAATAGGACTCATTTCAGACCACTTTCCTAGATTCAAAATGGCTATTTTTTCTCTTCAGAGTACAACACTGCTAACTTAGATGATCTCATTACTTCTACTGAGCTATTGTAAGGCATCATTTGCATGCTAATATTCATTAAAATTAAGTACATTACTTTTAATTCAAATCTTTATTTTTCAGGCAACGAGAATCATAGCAAAGTTTAGCCATTTCCTCAAGAGGCATTCAGCCATACCATCTGTCCACCTGGACAACACTGTACTACAATGACTTTTAAAAAAATCAATCTGAGTGGGAAATCTCACAGATACCACATTCCTAGAGTTCTGTGAATATCAACAGCTAGTAAAACAGAACATTTTCTTCCAGAGATAAAAGCTATAGCAGTGCTTTAAGAATTCTATGAGGCTTTCTGTACTGCAAATTCACTACAAGCACAGAGCTCCAAACTGCTCCATTTGTGCAGTTCACCAAAATGCTGGTGAGTATCTGGTACTGCAGAGACCACCCTGGTCTGATTTAGATCAAAGGAGGACCAAATTAGAAATGGACAATTTGCACCCCCACTGAACACACTTACCTTCTTGCCATTTCCCTCTCATTGTTGGAAGATACCTTGGAAGACTTGTTGGAACAACCTAAAAATAAAACCCATTTATGTTAGTTATTTTGTGTATAAAATTATTTCATAGATATTTAATCACTATTAATTTTAACTTTTTTTAGGAATTTCTGACCTAAATAGTAGTTCAGTATATGACCAGTAGTGTAAAACATATGTGTGTAAATCCTTCAATGGATACTCAAAGAGACAATAAGTTAGTTACCTGGACATTTATTTACCACAAATAAATTTCTTCTAGAGCTTAGAAGTAAAAGAAAATTAAATAAGTGGTTTCAGAAGATACAGCAGTAAAATTAAACCAAATTACACACACTTTGTTTAAAAGTTCCTAAAAATCAAGAATGGATTGCTATGGATGTAATAAACTATCTAGAAAAACAAAAAGGTCTACAAAATATAGATGGAATTAAGTATTTCCATATCCATGAACATAAATCTCAAGTAAAATAAACAGTCTCAAGTCAAGAAGAAATTTAAGTAGGTCAAATGAAAAGTTGCTGCCAACAGCTGCATTTCTTTTTAAGCAGAGGGTAAAATGAAGGATATGCAGACAGAATGGATGTGATAATCTGAAATCTCTCCCTTCTACAGCATTCATTCTTGACTTGATCTTAAAATATTCCCATACTTGGTTTTTCATCAGAAAAGAGTAGGATCAGAGCAGGCTCTAATCCTTGAGACTAAGTGTGATAGTATCACACAGAAAGAAACACAGGTCTTTTTTCAAATGGTCAGGATATTGCCAGGTTTAACATACTTTTTGGGAACTCCACTTTGGAAGGAGACATCTATGCACATTAAGTAGCATGAGCAGGGGATCTTGCTGACAGAAATGGAAGTTGATGAAGAAAGCAAATGCAATGTGTACCACAAAGAACAGTGAGCACCTCAAAAAGCTTGTCATGAACCAGCTGGTAGTAAGGTGCACCTCAAAAATAAACTTCACCAATATCCTGTCCACATAAAGGTATTATAAATAATACTGCAGTGTAAGTATCAACAGAGAGGAACATGAAGATATCTCCACAAAAATATGTTTCTAAGGATAATTAAATTACATTCTTTATTAAATATAAATCTTCTGTAATTCTTAAGAGAAATATACCTGTATTTTTTTTCTTCCTTCTTTCTTCTCAATTGTTAATCCAACTTGCCTAACTTTTTTGTTCAGTTTAGAGCCTTTACCCTTAACTTCATCAGACTGTGCTATCTCTGGATAATGTTGTCTCTAGAAAATAAATGCAAGACCTTAAGTCACACAACTCCTTCTAGATCTAGCACAGTTAATAATCATGTGAGATAAATCAACTTCTACATATACATAGCAGAACTTATTAAATGGCTATGCACAGAATAATTTAGGGAACTGAAGCCTAAATTTCAGCTCAAAACAGTGTTGACACTTGAATGCTGAACTGGTTGCACTGGGCTTTGCCTGCTTGGGCCTAAAAACCTCTGGAGAGAGAGATTTCCCATTTTTCCCTGGACAGCCTGCTCCAATGCTTGACTGCCCTCACAGCAAAAACTTTACGTCAAGTAGGAAAATTCCCTGCTTGAATTTATGTTCCTGCTGAGAAGTTCCAAAAAGGGTCTGGTTCTGCCTTCTTAATAACTTCCTCTGAGGTACTGGAGGGTTACTCTTAGATCTCTCTGACACCTTTTCTTCCCCAGCCAGAAGAAACCCAATTACCTTAACTTCTCTTCACAGTACAAGTATACTGACTATTTTGGCAGTTCTCCACTGGACTAGCTCAATTTCATAAATAGCTTCCTTTCTGCAGTAGCACAAAATGGAACACAATACCCTGGATATGGCCTAGCAAGGATCAAGAACAGGGAAATAATCACTTCTGATCTACTGGCTGTACCCTTGTTAGCAGAGCTCAGCTTGCTGCTAGCCTTCACTGACACCAAGGTACACTGCTTATCTTGACCCCCAGGCTCATTTTTCAGCAGAGAAAATCTCAGTTACTTAGTCTCCTGCCTTTTCTGCTACCTAGGGTTAATCCAGCTCAGGTGCATGAATTAAAAGTTATCCTTCATGAATTTTTATATTTTTACAGTATTTAAGATTTTAGCAGAGATGCCATTAACAAGTGTAAGATTCAGAATTGCAGGAAACACTTCTAAGTAAGCAAGAAATGCAAGAGCTGAGAACATCAACTCAGCATGTACGTCTGAATTAATGACCAGAAACAGCATGGTCTTTATGAAAGACATCACTGCAGATTCATAGCAGCACACTCAACATTAGGCCTAAAGCTGCCCCAAAATACTACATGAACTCAGCTGTCTATGACTTTAAGATATGTTGAATATAATACCAATTTTGAGAGACTTTTATGGGAAGTACCAAAATACTTTTCAGAATGTTGCTTTCTCAGTTTTTTGTCAAAGCCCATCCTAAGCCAATATACTCAAGTAAACATTCGAAGACTGGAGAGCCTCATTTCTCTAAACATATTGAAAATGATAATGTGTTTGAATGTTTGTGAGCTGACATGACTCCCAAGAGCTTTGTCATAAAACAAGCAACAGAACAGACGTGCCTTGTCCAGCCTCAAAACAGCCCAGGAGCTGGGCTTCCCACCACTGCCCCCATCCCACTCCCAATTCCAAGTGGCAGTATCTAATAATCTGTGTCACATTATCTAATACATATCATGTTCATTTATAAATGAAAAAATATATGAATAACATATGATAATATGAAAAAATATATGAATAAATATGTTCCTTTTAAAGCATCTGAAAGATGGAATACTTTCTTCATTGATCCTGTGCTCTTACATAATACAAAAATCAGTCAAACTTATATTTCTAGTCCATTTTAGCCATAGATTTCATTAGTGGTTGACCAAAACAGAATAAACTAAACTCAGTGTCAAGCAATGGACAGACATAAACATTACTGATGAGAAGAATTTTAAGCCTATTCATGAGAGTTGTACAATTACAATACAAAGATTTTCACAAAAGCTAATGTAAAACCTTAATTTTGATTTTTAAAAATCAAAATATGGCTAACAAATTCTCTCCTTAAATCCTAACGTTAAAACAAACAAACAAACAAACTTACCAAATATGCCAGTCTGTGCTTGGAACCACAAACATGCATGAACATGTTACTCAGTCCTGTTTTACAGCAGCATAATTGACATTCATAGAGAAAAGGAACATTGTCTTTTGTTCGGTATTCTATTATGTAATTAAGTCCTGTATTGAAAAAAAGACCAAACAACTTGGGAAATTTTATGTTTGCTGGAAAAAATCATCAGTGCTGGTTGCAAAAGGACTGATCTTAAAGCGCTGACACGTAAGGAAAAGATTACTACAGCATGTCAAATACATCAATGAAGACTTTTAGAATCATCAGATACTTTATCTTTTGGGTGTCTGGACTTTTTGAACACCAAAGGTATAAAACTGATGCTTTTAGGATTATGTTTACCACATAGGACTCAACAATTTTTAAAAAAAAAATCCTAAAAAATAATAGCAACAATTATTTCTTTAACTGATTAGAACAGAATGTATTTTAACATATGTCCCTAGTTGTTTTCTCTGTCAACTCCTATCTCCCCTCCACTGGATGGGTAGTTAAATTACAAAGAGCCATACTGGTCTTTTAAGTTAAAGTTCATTTCAGTCATATCACTTTAGATTGTTTCTAGAGAATATTGTCAACATGAGATATCTAACCAAATGTGTTCCAGACCAAATCCAGTGATTTAGTCACTATGATCTGTCACTTCCATACTGTACTACTGGATACTCAATGTAACCTTAAGAAGATTTTGTTACACATTACCTAATTTTACATTTAAAAAAACGGATCTGTACTCTTTAAAGGTAAATATCAAACAATTACAGTATTAAAAGCTCTCACCAAGTGCAGGTTCTGAATCTTTACATGTATTAAGCTGGTCTTCCAATGTCTGTCCTTGAAACTTCTCTGGCCCATGAAACTTCACTGGTCCATGAAACTTCTCTGGCTCAAGTGGCACTGTAAGAAATTCACATACAAGTGAATCTCTGCTCATACATGGTCCCACATCACAAATGAAGTCAGTTATTATAAAACATCCCCCCCAATCTTACTTCAACTCTTTTTAAAGCTTTTGGCTTGCAAAAATTAAGTATTATTACAAAATAGTACTGCAGATTGAAAGTACAAAGATCAGAAATTAACTCCCAATGACCTGCTAAGATCTAGACATCATTGTAATATAGTTTCTCAAAATTTTTTTTCTCAAAAATTTTTTTTTTTTCCCCTTTTTCTTTTTTTTTTTTTTTTTTGGGGGGGGGGGAAGGTGTGGGGACCGGCGTTAAACATTCTTACCAAAATCAGGAAGTTTCACTGGTGTTTTCACTTTCTTTCCTAAGCAACTTTCTGTTTCCACTAAAAAAAACCCAACAAAGAACAAAAGAAAGAATCCAAAAGAAGTGAAAATAAAATTGTAGTACAATTG
>VYXF01006322.1:98873-132921 GCA_013397295.1 Polioptila caerulea | reverse complement strand
CGAGCCCCCCCCGCCGCCGCGGCTGATGCGCCCGCACCGCGCCGCAGCCTCCGCGCCCGCCCGGCGGGGAGCGGCCGCCTTTGTGGAGCCGGGACCTGCTCTCCTTTCTCCTTCAAGCAGAAGAGGAGCTAGCGAGGAGATTAAAAAAAAACAAACCACCAAGCTCGAGTTAATGTTTGAGAAGTTCGGGTGCGGGAGAGTCTGGTAGGATTCCTATATTATGCCTATTTGTGATGGATTTCAGGCAGTCGTTCGGAATAACAACCTGCGTCCATTACCTTGCTTGCGGGAAGTGCTTTGGATGTCCTCCATAGGTAGCGGGATCACCCGCTTAAAATCGGTCTGTGTGTAACCATAGTGTAGTAATACGATACAGTACATATATATTTTAATACATTTCCGTGTGTAACTATATAAAATCTGACAGAAGAAATTTGGGTGAAGTACTGTGAATTTTACTAATAGATTATCTTGTTTGTTTGCTGGATGATCCATGATAACTATTTATTTGTATCAAAGCACCCAAGGAGGTGGGATTTTTTAAAAATCTGATTAAAACACATTTTCTCTATAGATCTCATTCATATTTGCAATGTGCTCTTAATTACCTAGTGATTTCAAGTCTCAAGGTAGGCAGGGTCAGGCCTGGAACACTGATGGAAGCTCGGTGAGGAAAACCTAACATTTGAGGAACAAGAACACCGTTTACTGCTGGTTCTGTCATTCAAATGAAATATAAACCTGTTGTGACTAGTTTGGGTCATTGCATTGCCTTGCCTTGCCTTCCCTTTCTTTTGTCCTCAAGCACTGGATGAAAAGGACAGAATTATGATTGATTTCTGATGTTGTTAATAACTGGATATGTTCAGAGCTTCTCCTGCAATTTAAGTTAGAGACATAAATTTTATGTTTATCAATCCTTGAATATTTCTGGTAGTTGTTCTGTTGGCACTGGTCAGTGAACTTCATTTTCACCCCATAAGTGACCACAGTTTGCTAACAAACTCTTTTCTTCGGGTTTGATTAGTGTAACCTTTTTAATATTTGGGATAAATATTCCACCATAACTTTCTCTCTGCATTTTCTTATGCCTAAAAAAAAACATTTTGTGAACTAAAAATGCTCACACATGCCAACTTAAACCAATCTTTTTTCCTTTTATTGGGCTTCTTTGCAACTGGTTGGAGCTTGGGTGTCTGTTTATATGTGTGCAAGCAAAATAATGCATGTGTGTGACATATTTATGAACATATGTGCATTTCCTAACTTGTGTATTTTTTTTTAAAGCTATTCTCCCAGCAGATCACATCACATGCCTTATAGTCTTTAAAAGAAGAATGCTGCACAACATTTCACAGTAAAGATGAGGAGCTGAGAGATATTTCTGTTATCTTAAAGCTGTAGAGGTTTGTGTGAGAGGACAAATACTTAGGACAGTGTTTTAAGGCAAGTTGTGAATTGAGTCATGCCAGGAGAAGATACTTAGGATAAAATGCTTTCTTACTGCATGTGTCTTGGAGCCTAGGCACCTGTAAGAGTGGGAGAAGCTTTCCAGTCTTTGTTTCTTAGAATTTACTCTGCAACTGTCCTCATGTGCCCACACAAATCAATCCGGTTTATGGGGTGACCTATACACAGTAAACTAGTTTGATTTCAGCGCAGATTCCTACCTGCTAAATTATATCCCAGGCATACGTCCTGGAAGGACTGCTTAGCCTCAAAATGGAAATTCTGTGGGCTTTTGAGAGTCCTTTCTCATATTCTGCAGAGGAGCCAGTGGGCTGCAAGAAGGTGAATAATATGCATAAAGAAAAAAGAGGTGAATATAAATACATGGTGGTGTTTTGATGCAACTTTTCAGTATTNGAGGAGCCAGTGGGCTGCAAGAAGCTGAATAATATGCATAAAGAAAAGAGGTGCAACTTTTCAGTATGCTAACTTCTCCTGACATCTCAGAGTGCTTTCTTATTCACCTAATTGCAAATGGGCTTTAGTTCATTGAAGAAAGTGGGCCAAGCATGTAAGAGCTTCAGAAAAGTCTTCCAAAAAGCTTTTCTTAAGTGTATTAAACTGCCCACACCCATTCTTGAGTTCCTTTGGACATCCTAGATCATAATCCTGGCTTCTTCACAGAAAAGACACAAGTCCAGTGTGTGTGTATGTTTAGGAAACAAGTACTAGGAGTGTGAGTAGTGGAAGGAAGGACCAATATATTCTTCTCAGAGTGGGACTTGTTTTTCCATTCTTTAATGTTTAGTATTTGAACTTATGACTGGGGATCTCAGACGCTACCACAGTAAAAATAATGGAAGTAAATGATAATGTGGTGTGAAAGTGATACTTAAATTTGCTCCATCCATGAAAGATGAGCTTTTATTCTGGTACATAATTTGTTAATATATTCAAACTCATATTTATAAATGTTTTAGATGTTTACTGATATCAGCTGACCTCGGCCAGTCTGTGGAACTAGATATTTAGCACCTGGAATCCAGAAGTCCTAGTAACATTGTTTAACTTTTTGAATGTAGTCTCCAAAGTTCTTAAAATCCAGTTTTTCTTAATAAAGGGATTTCTTAAACACAAACATGTAAAGAATTTTTTGTCTGAGATTCTCTCACCTTTTCAAAACTAGAAGTAAGATTTACATGCATCAGTAGTAGGTAGAATCAGTCCTTTCTGATCACATGGAATGGTCTTGGTTTTTCAGGGTCATAAGCTATTTGGCCTCACAGCTTGCTGGTGGGACTGCATTTCATCCCATTCCTTGGTAGAATCGAGGCCAACCAATATTTAGTCCCAAGAATTTCATTTCAGCCTCTGTCCAAAGCAACTTAATGGTTTGTAATGGTGTAATATGTATGTAAGTAAAATAGATTAGTAGATACATTCCATTCCATTATAGGTTCTCTTTTATTTCACATGTTTTCAGAGTGGTTTCATGGAGTGAACTTGCTGGTTTTCAGTATCTTTGCTAGGATGTCAATTTCTTGAGTACTTTTTTTTTTTTTCCTAATTTGTGTTTTAAGGAACTCCTGAAGCACCTGTATACTTCTATTAGACCTAGACATTGTAATGACTGGTATGTGATGAAAGAAGTTTCTTTATTTACACCTAGTTTGTTCTTTAGGTTTATAGCTGTTTAAGAATTCCTGTCACCAACATGGGGCATGACTTAAGTTTTCACAGGCCATAAAAAATAACTTAATACAACGTGACAGAGGAAATATTGGATCAAGAAACTGTCTTCCTTATGCTCAGCCACCCAGCCCTCTTCTTTCTCCCTCCTTTTGCTTTCATGTAAAATAAACTAGCTCTTCTGTGAGCAGTAGCACTATTACATTCTGTTTTCCTATGGATCTTTCCCTTAGTCCCCTAGATCCTGCCTGATGCAAAAACTTCATCTCCCCCATGTCCTTGTGACACCAGGATTTGGTAAGGGAGAGCAGAACTGTGACTATCCAGGACCCGCATGGTTGTCCGAAGATGGTGCAGCCGAGCACTGACTGAAGGCACAAACCAAGTGTTTGCTGCCTTTTTCTCTAGGGGTACAACTGAGCTACTGACTTGACCTAGACCATTACTTACTTCTATTCACTTTGCTTCAGTTTTGCTATTGCAGGCTTTGTTCCACTGTGTCCCCTGTTCCTTGACTCCTTTGTTTTGCTGGCATCATGGTTTAACCCTCGCCAGCAACCAAGTACTGTGCAGCTGCTTGCTCACTTCTTGCCCCCAGTGAGGTGGGGAGGAGAATCAGAAAAAATAGTAAAATTTGTGGGTTGAGAAAAGAACAGTTTAATAATTGAAACAACACATAATAATAACAATAATAATGCTTATAGTGAAAGAGAGAGAGAGAGGAAGAAAACTCAAGAGAAACAAATGATGCACAATACAATTTCTCACCACCTGCAGGTCCTGGACAACCCCCTCCCCATTTATACACTGAACATGACATTTTATGGTATGGACTATCCCTTTGGCCACTTTGAATCAGCTGTCTTGGCTGTGCTCCTTCACAGCTTCTTGTGCACCCGCTGTCAGGCAGAGCATGGGGAACTGAAAATCCTTGACTTGGAGTAAGCACCACTGAGCAACAACTAAAACATACATGTGTTATCAGCATTGCTCTCTCTAAATCCAAAACACAGCCCTGTACCAACCTCCAGGAAGAAAATTAACTCTGTCCCTGCTGAAACGAGGACAGCTGGGCTTTGTAATATTTTATGGGCCACTCAAAAGAGCCACTGTTTTTATGTCAGACTTGGGTTCTCATTTCAATATTAGCTTGTCTGTTAGCTTTCTTTATAATTATAAGCAGTTATCTTTACTGAAAGAGATGGGAATAACTGTACGTACTAAGATGTTTGGGAAAAAGGAACTATAAGGATGGCACAAAGAAAGTCCCAGTGCAGTGGAGTTAAGGAAAAATATATTGAGAAGAGGAAACCTGATGGTTTTCCTCTGATATCTGGTGCATCTCATCATTATGAGAGAAGTAGTACAATGGGCAAAAGACTAGAAAATTAATTTTGGGAGAGTCCTAGACTGTTAGGAATATGAACCAGTTATATATGTTGTATCACTGGGTTTAATGATTAAAAACAAAAGAAATGAGAACTAAGGTAGCATTTCTGCCCAAACTCTAAAAGTAATTTGGGCTACACAGCAGAAAGGAAAGGGGAAAAAAGTATAAAAAAAAAAAAGAAGCAAAAATACATTTTGTTTCACTGTCATATGTTGTTAACTCAAGGCAACTCTGCTTCTTTTTTTTAATTATTTTAAAATTTTTTTTAATGGCGAAGAATTCCCTGTTATTAGCTACCTTTTTCCTATTGACTACAGAAGTGCTGGGCTTGAGAAGAGAGGTGGTTGCTGACATGGTTCAAGTGTATAGCAGTGGCTGTGTTGAGTATGGCCAAAACTCTTTTCAGCCTGGTTGTTGGCTCCTGACTGACCAGCAGCACAAGGGCATGGGAGTGCCACACATGCAGGGCCAGCAGTCAAGGGCAAAGGACCTGTACCTTCCACGTGGTTGGTTTCTGTTGTTATTTCTTGTCTCCTTGCAACTCTTGCTGCTTCTCAATATTGGAATGCAGGTCAGGATCCTGCTGCCTCTTGGGTATCAGCTGGGGGGGACTGAGCATGGGGGAGAACAAAGCTGACAGGTCTTTAAAAAGACAACTTCTTACTATCATTGCTCACACAGCTTTCAAATATTGGAGAGAGAAGAGAGAAATTCTTTATACACAATCAGCAAGGACAGAAGAGTTTATTTTGTATACCAAAGAAAACCCAAACATGCTAAATGTGGCTTTAGATGTAAACCTGAAGCTAGCGAGGGCTGGATTTTGGAATTTGTTCCTAATTTCGGGGCTGGAATACTTTCTGGGACTGAAAAAGTGCAGTGGGCAGGAAAACAAGATATTAAAAGCAAGATACTACATAAATACTGAGTATTTTGTATCAAGACAAATTGTAACAAAGGCAACTATTCATTATAGTCTACTTTTGGCATTGTGTATCCACTAAAGTGGCAACACAAACCGCATGTAATTGTATTATATCTTACCTGATCATTTCATTATGTACTCTAGAACTACTCACAAGCTATTCTAGAAAATAAAATTAATCAGAAGCTATGCTTAGGAGGGTTTTTTTTTTTGCTGAAACACAGTTTCCTGACACTGTAACCAGTTCTAATTTGTGTTTGGTTTGTTTTTTTTTCTTTTTTTTGTTTCATCATTGTTTTCATAGGAAATTTGACTTCTTGGAGAAAGAGTAGAAAATGCAAAACGAAATAATAAAGCCTGCTAAATACTTCTCAGAAGTGGAGAAGAGTGTGCTGCTTGCATTAGTTGAAAAATACAAATACGTGCTTGAATGTAAAAAAAGTGATGCAAGAACTATTGCTCTGAAACAACGCACCTGGCAAGCACTAGCTCATGAATATAACTCACAGCCCAGTGTATCACTGCGAGACTTCAAACAGTTAAAGAAATGCTGGGAAAACATCAAGGCACGGACAAAAAAGATAATGGCACATGAAAGGCGGGAGAAGGTAAAAAGAAGTATTAGTCCGCTTATAAACACTCACATCGTAGGGAAAGAGAAGATTGCCAGCATAATGCCTGAGCAAATGTACTTTTTGCAGAGCCCACCAGAAGAAGACTCTGAATATCAGCCTGATGCTTCTAGTCAAGGTATAAATTATGCTGTAATGATGCAAGTAGTATTGCTTTGTATGTCATTTTGAAAAAGTAACTCTTTTTCAGCAGTTCAAATCTCTCCACTTAGCTGTGACTGCTGGATATAGAAGAATAATTTCAGAGCTATGATATTACAAGGCTCTGTGTATTTCCCTTAGCCTCGGGGAGTTAAATGGGTGTGAGGTTTTTCACAGATTTTTTTCATCCTGTTTTTGACATATCTGCTGCTTTGTGGCAAGCATCACAGTTGCTATCATGCTGGCTTTCCAGAGAACAGTCCCAAGGATATCTTTATCATTTTTAAAGTATCATTTTGCTGGTTCAAAAAAAAAAAAAGAAGCCACCATCATCAAATTGAGACACAATTGCCTGCTGCAAGAGTTCCCTGTAGGTCTTTCCTCCTTTGTTTTCAAGGACTAAAAAGAGTGCTTAGAGCCAGCCATATTTCACACTGTAGTCCACACTGGAGAATTTCTGAACTTTCTGAAAAAGTTCAGCTCTACATTCATCCTTGTTTGGCAAGCATACCCAGAAGGAATAATTCAATACCAGAAGGGAGGGTAGCTACAACAATTTCTTGCAAATTTTATGATGTCAGGATCTCACACAGAAGACTGTCCTTGCTCAAAAGACAGCAGCAGCTACATTGTTAGATAACATTCTTAGAATGTCTCTTTCATAATTGTATTTACCATAATTAATCATTGGGATTTGAATAGGAATGAATT
The DNA here is from genome assembly GCA_013397295.1 of Polioptila caerulea. Classification (NCBI taxonomy): domain Eukaryota; kingdom Metazoa; phylum Chordata; class Aves; order Passeriformes; family Certhiidae; genus Polioptila; species Polioptila caerulea. Next base: position 125,984 of record VYXF01006322.1, on the reverse strand, counting down.
TTGACACCCTCATTTGCAGTGGTAACTATTCTGTTCCCTGCATAGTCTATCTTATTTCAGAAGAATTGGTAGAGCCTTGTCAAAGTTAGAATAATGTGATTTTTTTCCTAAAAATATACACTACTGTGTTTATGACATCTACAGCAGAAATAAGGAAAGAAGAAGAAGTGTTCTTCCTAGTATTGCCTCAGTCTTTTGATATTCATGTTGATACAGCTTCACCTGACACTCAGGTCTTTCATAAAAATATTGCAAGTCACATATGGATTTAGCTTAACTGGCTGCGTTAAGGTTTTGCTCCAGGCTCAGCCACCTAAATTTAGATGTCCGCTTACAAGTGTCTACATTCACTTTAGTCTTCTAACTCCCACTATAGCCTTGGAGCTCTTTCAACAGAGCCCCAGGTGATTCTGTTCAGCCCATTATGCCGTTAGTATTCTGCAGCAGAACTGCATTATGTAGTGGCTCCTGTGCTTTGCTACTGGAGCACGAGGTTTAGATGCACGTGTCAGTAACTTATCACATTTCTGTTTCTTGAAGGAAGGGAAGAGAATACTATAACACTTTTTCTTCTTTTGTTTGCAGAGTCATTTGTGGTATCAAACAGAGAACTTTGTGATGAAGACAAAGAGCTCGTACATTTTCCAGTATGTGAAGGTACCTCCCAGCCTGAGCCTTCGTGTTCTGATGTCAGAATAGCAGCAGATAAGAACTACAGAAGTAAAGCATCTCAGGAAAGTGCTCTGAAAAAGATGCATGAGGAAGAACATCATCAGCAAATGTCAATTTTGCAACTCCAGTTAATTCAAATGAATGAAGTTCATGTGGCAAAGATACAGCAAATAGAAAGAGAGTGTGAGATGGCTGAAGAAGAACACAGGATAAAAATGGAAGTGCTAAATAAAAAGAAAATGTATTGGGAGAGAAAACTGCAGACCATTACAAAAGAATGGCCTGTATCATCCTATAACAGGCCCTTTCCTAATTCACCTTAGAGTATAGAAGGGCAGAGAGTCAGTCTGATTTAGCACATTTATGAGTAACACACACTGGAAAGAGGGTTTTCTACTGTGAATGTACAGTGACAGGATAGGTGCCTGGCTGATAGTGAACACACTATGACTCTTCATGTTTAGAGAAACAGTGGTATAGTTCACCAAGAGGAAAACTCTATTGTTCATTTGTAGGTGGTTCTGATTTGTTTAACTCACAGACATGCACAGTGTTCTAAAATGTGAACATATTTTCCCCTCTCAGAACACCTTTGATCCTTGTAAAATTAAGATATTCTGGGTATTCTTACACTGGGTGTTCTTAAGATAACAGTTTTAAACATTGGGCAGTAGTGTTTGTTTTGATTTCTATCTCATCCTATCTACCATTTCCCAAATGAAGGCAAGGGTTGGAGTTGCTCTCTGCTACTAAGACAAGAGGTGATTGACAGCTGTTAGATCATTATGCTGAGGCTTAGGGAAAATAAACTAGTTAATACAGTCTATAACTTATTCTTCAGAGAAATGTGAAAATGAAGGACATGGAAGAGGGCCACTAGAGTAACAGCCTTCTCCTTCTGAAGGACAGTAATATTTCCCGGCTGGCTGGCTGACTGAGAGAATTGTTGTGGAATGGCCCTTCAGTTGTTTGAGCCTTGACACTTGAGAAGTTAAAAAGAAGGTGACTTTTCCCTCAAAAGTCACTGTGCTTGTTCTTTCATTTCCAGGCCTTTCTTGTATTGAAGTAGAATACCCAAACAGGAGGGTCAAATGCTTCTGCCAGCACTGTGTGCTGTTCACCTGAAGTCATTCTGAGCAGAAGAGCTTTTTCAAGAATTCATAAAGCTCTCAAAACGCAGTGAGCCAGCCAGTCCATTGGCCAAGTCTCCCTCTATTTTCCTATGCAATACTTGATGGTGTAGCACCTAGCTTGAATACTTCTCCTTAGCTAGAAGAAAAGACTAAGACTCACCCTCTTTTCCTTCTCATAGGGTGGGAAGCAGTTCAAGGGAACCATTCCTGTCTTAAAGCACTGTTCTGTTTTGTTTTGTTCTGTCCTGTGTGTTATGGTGGTGTTTCTTGCCTTTGCTGTCAGTGAGGGGTGATGGACATGATTTGTTTGAAGGCATTCACATGAAGGTCCCCACAGATTTTGGATGTCCAGAACAGCAGATAGTAGGAAAGCACAAATAAAGATAATCTTTACCCTGGCAATCTTTTATTCTAGTGGGGCAAGAGTTAAGAAAACGTGGTATGCAGAACCCCTCAAGGATTCATAAGAACGTCTGGTGTGTGAAAACCTGTTTTACAGGAAGGTGTGCAACCATCATTTGAAGCAGTGAGAAAAATGAACAAAACTATAAATTTTCATTTAAAAATCTGAGTATCGTTATTCAATAAAGTATTTTCAGATCATGACTCCTGAGGGTGAGTCCATACTGTGAGCAATGTTTTCAAAGCTGAGTATGTTACAAGGCATACATTCCCAGATACACTCCTATTTCTTTCCCTGGATGGCCTTTGTCCTTTCTGGCAGAGTGAGTTCCTTTTGGTTTTGTTTTGGATTGAGTGGGGTTTTGTGTGTGTGTGTTTGTTTTGACCTGCTTTCACTGCTGGTGATTCATCTTTGCAAGCACTGCCATTATCAACCACAGGACTCGCTGTGGTTAACAGTGTGGTACCTGCACTGCTTCTTTAAATGTGCTAAAACCAGCAATCACAATGTGAGCTATTTATTACAACTCACTTTATATGACAGAGGAAAAAAATATGCTGGGTTGCTGCAAGATAAAAATACAGGGCCTGGATAAAATCTGAAGACAAGTCTTTTTGACCACAAACTCAATATTCTCATAAATTGGCTGTGTGAAAAAAGTGCAGGAATTCCAAAGAAGGATGTTGTTATGGGCACTTTTATTTTTCTGCTGATTGAAAACACTTTTGGAAGGTATAATAACAGAGGCGAAAGAAAAGTACACTAAAGTGAGGACCTTGTTCTGAGACTGCATTCTGTGGTCTAGAAGATGAGTCAGTTATTTGACTGGTTGTGACAATTGTTCAGGCACCATCCAGAAAAAAGGTTAGGGAAGACATTTGTCTTAACCTTCTGCTCTTGTTCTAAGTGACAGTAAATGGAAACCAGGTGTTAGAAGGTAGTGAATGGAAACAATTTCAGCACTGTGAAGAGGGCAAGAATAGAGAGACAATCCAGGTCTAGATAGCCCTGTGAAAATTATGAAATACTTAGAGAGGATCTCACAAAATGTGAGGTAAGGGTAGCTTGAACTCCTGGAAGTTATATGATTGCTCATGAAAGATTGTTTTATTTTTGTATTTAGAAATCCTTTTAAATAAGCATGTTTTCAAGCTGAACTAAGTGGGAAAAGCCTTGCTTCTTGGTATATTTTCTTATTCTGAGACCAAAAGTTACAATTCTTAGCCTGAACAATAGACCCTCTTAATTCAGGTTCTATTTAAAAGAAAGAAGATCATAAGAGAAAGATTAGAAAGAGCCAAGATGAAGGTATGAAAGAAAGAATGATCATTACATGCATAGGGGAAGAATAGGAATGTTACACCAAACATAAATTATACAAGATGGTTTTGTGGTACAGGCAATATGTTGTTCACAGGTGACACATGCTCTTGCTTTCCCATTTGTAGTTGACTGTTGGTTGCTGTAAAATTGGGTGATAAACACCAAAAAAATGTAAAAGATCAACAGGAGGAAGTAATGTATCTCCTTGCCAGGTTTTGGCTTTATAAAGTGATCAATGTGATGGAATTTAAATTACTTGAGAAATTACTTCTACCTTTGTTATTGTTGTAATTACTCTCTCTGGTAGTAGGGTTTATCTTTTCTTGTGCTTGACTTTTCTTATATGTAATATAGCCATCTCAGACAATATGTCCATTTGTTTCTCTCCCCTTTTTTCTAGCTTACATAATTCAAATACTTTCACTTAATTATGTTTTCCTGTTAACCATTTGGCCAAGGTATATATGCATATTCTCTAAGTTTTTCCACAGATAGAATACAGCAGTATTTTAAGAAGAACACGCCTGTTCTTTTCTCAATTTGCTATAAAACATTTTGTCAAGAATGAACTTAAAAGATACAGAGGGTAAAATGATCCCTTCTTAACTCCACATAAAAACATGTGTACCAGATATGTAGTGGCCATTGTCCTCAGCCTCTGTTTTCTTATGAAGAGAAACAATGGCTTTCTACACAAGGTGTGGTGAATTCCTTTATTTTCCCCAAATTAACATGAGCCTAGCTCCAGGTGCTGTCTTTTCTTGGAGGTAATCTAATTTGTTGCCTATATAAATTTTTTCGTGTCTTGATTTTTTTTTCCTGCTTCATTTTTTCCTTATGTCTCTGTTCACCCTTAGTTTTTTAAGCAGCAATATGAGCAGGGGGTTTCATTTAGAGACATGTGTTTTGTTCTTTCCTTCCTCTTGCCCAGACTGCCCATACCACAGCATTTGAACATGAAATGGGTGATCCTCTACCATCACCTTCGTTTTCCACAGAAGGCATGATTAGGTACCTTTGCCACACAGCTGCCAGTACATTCTAGATTCTGCACACAGGCTAGGAAACATATTAGAGGTCTTTGAGGAGAGGTTAGTATTGAGAAAGGCCTGCATGGAGAAGAGCACTTCCTCCATTCCAGCTCCATTTAATTTGGGAGGACAGTCTGTGACCACAAAGTCATTCATTGGGACCAGAGCTAATGCAGGGTGCTGTGTAAGTGATTTTGATTCTTCCTAAGTCCTTGGGGTTCTGCAAAAGCAAAGTCTGAGGTTTCCTGGTAAAAAAAACTTCCTTCTTTCTTGGTAGTTGTGGAGTCTCAGTGGAATACTTTCACAGCTTCCTCAAATGAAAGTTCTTGACAAACAACCTATCCTGACATCTATTCCACTTCTTTCAATGCCCAGGCTGCTTTATCACCAGAGCAAGGGAGCTTGCTGCTTGCCACAACTCCTCCATCTGAAGTTCCTTCCTACACTGCAGAGTGTGTTTAGGCAGGGCTGAAAACACAGCCCCCCCCAGCCACTGCTCAGAAAAGCGATCCTTACAGAGCAGGTGCACCTCGTGTGGCTGAGCTCAGCACTCACATTTTGGGCTCAGCACTCAGACTTTGAACTATTGCTGCTCAGGGTCGTTATCTTCCCATTGCAGCCCTGTGACCACAGAAAGAGGGGTGGCTCAGGGCTGCCTTTTTCTGAGCATAAAGTGCAGCTGAGGATGTTGTGCTGAATTTTGTTTAATGAGCATTCATCTCTCTGTGTATCCAATACCAAATTTTAGCAGTCTCCCAAGGATTTGTATGACTGCATAGGTGTTTTTCAATGATCTTTTGCAGATTTTTTTTTCTGGTTGTAGTTACAGTGGGTTTTATGTGCCCTTTTCCTTCTTTCCCACTTGCATTTTAATGTTGCAGTTTTGTTCTGAATCTCTGTGGTTAGTCTGTACAACCACACATTCATGTACTATCATGTTTTCAGGTATTTTTCTCATTATGACATTGAAATAATAAACTGCTATACATTTGTATTTTGCTACTCTGTGGGTAGAAGAATTACATATAAATCTTAAAATAACATCTAATTGAGGTTTTTTTTCCAGACAAGTCCCTCACAAGTAGTCCTGTGATTTCATGTTTTGAGCTAGCATGCTATTTTTGAAAGTCTGACACACCTTAGTTGCTTTCATAAGAGAATTACCTGTCTTTCCACATTATTTTTCTGTTTATTCTCAAGATAGCTGATCGTATTTTCACACATTTTCACTCTTCCTGAATTTTGTACATTTGCTAAAAAGGAAGATGACCATTCGTTGCCATCCATAAGAATAGGATAATATGTTTTCCAGTGAAAGCAAGCAGTGGTTTCTGTTTCTGGTATTGTAGACTGACTTCTGTGCTGATGATCGGCTTGGTTCTCTGACATCTAAATAAGGTGCATGTAGAAATGTGGACAGATTGCTGGACCTAAAACTAGAGCTATAAAATAGAAACATACTAGCTGTGGCTCTGAAAATTTTACTGCTCTGATGGTGAAGGGATTAGGCATCTGACAATGTCGTCAGTCATGTTAATAACAAATTAAAAACTTGCAAAGACAAAAAGAAAAAAAAAGTGCTGGTTTTCAGAATGAGTTAAAGTGAAGACAGCTTTTAGCTGTCCCAGGAGGTAACATTGTCACACATGTCAAACAATTTCCCCTCACAGTCTTCACTTCTCTATCCTTTGAGACTCTGGACACCTCTATCATAGCATTCACAAGTGCCTGACAACAAGTAGCTACTTTCAAGTGGGAATCCCACCAGAGTTATTAGACTTCACTCTTTGTAAAACTGGATGAGTTTTCCAAGACTACATTATGCAGACACACATGGACATACACTGTGGAAAACCATGTGAAATCTGTCCAGCACATAGTCTGCCAAATGGCATAGGAAATACAGCAAGGAAAAGGAAAAGGTTGTCCACTCCATGGCTGTGGGTTGTAAAAATATTATATTCAGGAGAGTGTGTGGATGAATCTCACCAGACAGTCAACTGCTCTAAGCATCAAGAAGTATTTTTGTCAAATCTTCTAGTCTGTCAAAACAGCCACACTAAAAAAGCAAAAGGAGAAAAAAAAATTTAAAAATTAAGCACTCAAATTGCTAGAAGCAATCTGTTCCTGTCTTGTTTAAGAGCTGGCTGGATATGAAACCTACACTAGAAATACATGTATTTAGGGAAACAAGTATCTGTTTTAACAGAATAAGGCAAGATAGATTTGTAGATTGTCCTTATTTAGGTGAGTTTTTAAAGTGTTGTTTTCCTTTTGTTGTTCAGTCCAGCTTCAGAATAGTTGTGTGCTTCAGTCTCTAACCAACTGTTAGAGCACCTCATTAATCAAATTTGTTTGGCTAGAGAGTTAAGTGGGTTTGCATTCAGCACAATTCGAGATTAATTGTATTCCACAAATCTTCAGATATGCCGCTTCAGCTGTAAGAGGCTGTTTTTGGAGAGACCTGAACCTGAAACTGGAATTATATGCCTATTTAATAGTAATTTATTGTTTATTTGGAACTTACAAGTTGCCATATGNGGAGAGACCTGAACCTGAAACTGGAATTATATGCCTATTTAATAGTAATTTATTATTTGGCACTTACAAGTTGCCATATTAGCTGCTCAAGCTCTGCCCATTATTTGATCATGTACAGATCCCTTCTTTTTCCTTAGAGTTATGCCCTGAAATTCTGTATTAACACAAATCAGCTGAATTGCCCCTATAAACTCCTGCCACACATTCTGTGCCATACTGTAATGGGGGGAGAGGGAGGAATTTTGCTTCTGTTAAATTGTGGAGTTTTGGAATTTGACCTGTTAAGTCTCACCAAAGCTTTGCCAAAAATTATTTCATTCTTTTAGACACCTATGTGGTCCCACTGATCACTCCTTCAGCCCTATGAATTGCTTGGCTTTATAACTATTTGAATTCTAATCCCATGAACTGTGTGAAGTCTGAATTCCCATGCATGACATAAATTCCATTTATTTGAAAAAGGTCTTATAGATACTGAGACTCTGAAAAGTGCAAATCAGGGAGTTGATGTGATGAATTTAGTATTTAAACCAGGGCAGAAATTTTGGCAGGCTAGGAGTTATCACTGCTGACCTAACAGAGAGGTTCAACCACTGCTTTGGGAACAATAATATCCAATACAAATATTGCCTTACCTCCAACTTTCCGTCTAAAATGAAGCATAATGAGAAGTCCTTGCCAAATAAAGCAACACTGATTTCCAAAATGCACCTAATTTGCTTTCAATTGCTGGCCTGCGGGAGGGCTCTGAGGCTGGAATGGGCAATAAGTTGCACTCCGTTGGTGGCTGAGAGCATAAGAAGTCTTCCCCTACTGATTTTATCCTGTTTCCCTCAAATGCAATACTCCTACTGAGATACACTTAGCCTCACGGTGGTGCTAGCTGGACCATGGCAAGGTGCTCACATTCTCAAGTTGTCTGGCATTTTTTCCAGTTATCAAATCAGCGGTGGTGGATGTATTTGGATTAAAAAAAAAAAGAGGTTTTAGCTAGCAACCGTCATTGAACTAACCGTCATTGCTAACTGTATCATTGAGGTGCCTTATCAAATTGAAAAGGCAGCAAATTTAGAGTTATAATAAGTAAATTATCACAACGGTTCTTTGTCTCAGCCAGTTAAAACACTGTCTTATGGGGTAAATCTTGCTTTTACTCCTCTAGTAGACTGAGTTGCATACTTCCAGTTTACATTTTCACAATCCCACTGAAGCCAGCAAATTTCTCTACACCATGCCATGGCCTCGGTAGATGACTGTTGATCTCTGCTCTCAATCTGGTCCAAATGCCACCAACTCTACTTCTGTAAATCCAGTGCAAGTGTGCTGTCAGAGAGCCAGGCTGAGAACATCAGGTGTGGGACAAGACTGGCTTAAACTTAGGCCCTTCTCTTATACCCAGCATAGACATAAGTGGCTCAAGCCCCACAGCACAGCAAACTTAAGCCCACAACCTGCCACAGCTTCAAACACGAGTAAGGACATAGTGACAGCTGTGGGCAACTTTAGTGATCCATAAAACTGGCTTTGAGTGGTAAGCAATTGGTTTTTAAAATTGTTGTACATTAAAATGTTCCAAATCATGGAGCAACTTAAAATTATGCCTTGTCAGTATTCAATTACCAAGAGCAATAAATTAACACAGCTTCAGTTTGACAGGTACAGTTTCCTGTCAGGATTCTTAAATAACAAAAGAAAAGAAATAAAGCCAACTCTGTTAATCCATGCCCACTTAGATATATACATAAATTCAACCAAATAAACATCTTTTTCCTAATATCTTGTATTCTCAGCTACATGTGGACTTTTGCATTTGTTAATACTTTCCACTTTTTCTTTTCCTCAAAAGTTTAAGGTTAAATAATGAGAGACCTGATCTTCATCTTCTCGAGATGCGGAAGTTATGACATTTTACAACAGTAGGTGAAAAAACAGTTCTGGTAATCAGTAAATGCAAATACAGTGATATGCCAGTCTGTCCTGCATCCCACAGACCTGAAGGCATGGCCCTAATCATGCCCTTCTTTCTGGGGTTGCGTTTCTGAACTTCCAGTCACAACATGTACAAGCTATTCTACCACCAGCTACCATCCCAGCAGCACTCATGTGGTTACAGGGCTTGCTCTTCAGAGGCACTGACCTGCTGGGTTTTTGACTAACTTGTATTGCTGAGTAAGAACGTCTTGATTCCAAAAAATCACACAGTTTAACAGCATTATTTTTACAGTACCCAAGGAATGGAAATGCTTTAAGAGATAATATGTTTGCAAGTGTGTTATGGCCGTCTCTGCTAGTACCATCTTATCATGGTACATTAATGGTGGCCATGTTTTGAGAAGATTTATCTCTCCAAAGTGAAAAAGAAACTAATTTGGCAGTGACCAAGGGTATTATGTGAGGCTGTGCCCCGTGGGTCTTTCTCCACCATCTCTTTTTCTTATCCAGCAGAATCTTCCCCGGTTTTGCATGTATATTCCACCAGTGCTGAAATTGCACCTGCATTTGTTTGATCAAGGAGACTGCAAGGATCCTCTGAAAACCTCTCACAGTGGTAATCTTTCCATGTGTGTTCAGAGGGCTCAGGATCACTGCATCCAAACTCAGAGGCATTAAGAATTGGACCCCTAAAATATTGTCTTCACAGAAGCTTGAGAGTCTCAAGGAGAAACCTGAATCTAGGCACTCCTCATTGTCTTTTTGTTTAAATGGTCAAATAATTAGGAAACCACTGTTTCTTTATACCGTGTTGTATGTGATATTAGATTCTGTTGTATTTTAACAATAAGTAAAATTACATTTTGTCATGTTTGTGCTTATGGTCAGTAAGAATCTGAAACAGAATGAGCACCTAAGTACTGGGCTAGGTGTCATAAGATACTTGAACATATATCATTCCTTCTGATACTAAGCATTTTAATGGAGTATTAGATGGTATCTCTTGTGGTCTTTGCCTTTTAGTAGCAACAGTTTTTCCTGGGGTCTGCTTTTTAAATTGTGCTAAAAACTATACACTATTAAAATCTCATTTTTAGCCAACCGGTAGCCACTAGGTTGATCTGATTTTCCTAGCATGGTGTCAGCCCAGTCACCTCACCTGTAAAGTGTTGTTTTAGTATTTTAGTGCCTCAGGCACCACCAGAACTTGTTCTGGCCTGCACGGAAGTAACTTCTGGAATTGCACATTTAAACAAATTTTTTTTGTACTGTTGTTTTTATGAATAAAAACTACCCATATTATAGTTTGAATCTCTAAGGATCTCATGTCCAAGTCCTTTGACATGTGATGTATGTAGTTTTCATTATCTTTACTGTGTAGCTAATTTTCATAGTAAATTCTTTGTTTTTCCTAAGGAAACAGTGAGTAAAAGGAGAAAAAGTAAGACCCTAAAATACATATATTCTCATGGCTTCAACAAGAAGTACCACTGGGGGAAGAAATTTAATAATTGTTTAAGCCAAGGGGATGTACTGTATATTTGAAACTCACAGCCTATGTAATAAGGATGACTAACTGTACATTTTAGTGCCTTGTTTCTTGTAAAATGTTTAATCATAAATTACTAAACATAAATAAATATCAATTTCTGAGAAAACATATCTAAATATTGCCAATAGAAACTGTATATTCACAAAGGAGTCAATAAATCATCTTCTATTGTTACACATTAATTAGATGAGATTTTTAGTCTCCATTCTTTCAGAGTTGTTTTCAAATACTGTCATTTAATTTACACACATCTGTGCTATTTCTGTCTCTTAAACTAAACTCCACTCAACAGCATGGAACAGAGCAACTTTCTTAGCTGCACTGCCAGATTTTGTGGGATGAAAGTGCTACTTGTGAGGCCTGTTGTACATATTGACCACAGAACTTTATATCTGGTTTGATTAAGTGCTGATACAATCATAGGTTCCTCTCAAATGTTCTCGCTGTAGTCCTGTTGGCAGACCAGGTTTGAACTTGAGTTAAACACCAGCAGTTTGCTTCTGGACAGCCTGTGTCAGGCACTGCTGGGCAATAAAAATAGTTGGCTCCTACTAAGAGCACCTTAATAATCTCAGTTCAAAGAATATGTAGAAATCCAGAAAACCAAACTATGCTGTGACACATCCGAGAAAGACAAAATCTGTCCCACTCAGGAGCAGCAAGAGGAACAGTGGGATTTGAAAATGCACAAGGCTGAGTGCTTAGAAGGAAGGAGAGGAGAACGAGAGCCTAAGTGGATAAGGATAACCTGACCTTTCTCCCTGCTTCTCTAGGTTTTCTGCAGAGACTACAGGTGCTGAAGGTCACACTGGTATGGGACAGTTTTCCAATGGTGTCTTGTCTATGCCGCATGTAGAACCTGATAGAGAGTATTCCAATGTCCATCCCAGAGGAATTGGGATGCAATTGGACAGCTGGGAAACTGGAAACTGGATGCAACTGTAGGGCCAGCTGGATTCATGTATGTAAGACCATGCAAAAGCTGTTCTGGGTCAGGCCACAGCTCCATCTAATCCAGTTTCCTACCGAGAAAATGGGGTTTGTAGCGTCTGCCCTGTAAAAAGTTAAAAAAAATGTGAGTGTACAATTTTTCACAGCATGCACTGCTCTGTGAGGCACAGTGTCTGTGAGACCATAGCGGAATCTTTGTATATAATGACCTGTAGTGGATTTTTCTTGTAGATATCTGTGTAAGGTATTTCTGAACCTATGTAAACGATAAGTAACAATGTGTTCAGAATATAAGCAGAGTGAAGAAATATCTTTCTTGATCAGATCTAAAGCCAGTTGCTGCTAATTTAGCTGCTTCCCTCTCTCTCCATATGACACCTTAAGTTAGGAACTAATAGATCTTAAATCTGGTTCAAAGAAGATAAGGGCTAATAATAATAAAAATAGCTCATTCAGTCTTCTTCTCCTAGAGACACACAAGGTTGGATTTTAATTGATACAGAAAAATATCAGCAATTGTCTTTTAGTGCATTTGATCAGAAGAGCACAAATACTTTCATGAGATATGAAAGAAAAGAGCAGAAGTAGAATAATTATACATAGAAGTAAGGACAGAACTTCACTTTGATAGTTTTCAAGCAGTCACTCATAAAACTGTTTGTTCTTTTTCTTTGCTAACTCTTTTTCAGTAGGAGAAGAAATAGTTCCACTGAGTTAAAAACGCCTTCATGCTAGATGATTGCTTTAGGCCAGCAGGGTGCTCCTCAAACCACTTCATCTTACTGAAGAGTTCCAGAATGTGACCACAGGACAGCAAAAGAGAGGTTTGAAGGTTTCTGTCTACAACCTTTATCTTACCACTTTGGATTCCTGAACAGAAGTAACCAGGTTTGTGGCTGATGAAGCCATCCAACTTAACAGCTCTTCCTTGTAATCAAATCTACAAGATTCAGTACAGTATGCCATAATCAGGATTTTTTTTTTCCAGATAATTTGAATGTTCCATGATAAAGGTAAAACCATGAACTGAAGGATCTCCTATGACAAATGGTTGTAAACCTGGCTGGTTCCCTGAATTGGCTTTCTACCACACTGTCACCATACCCCTTTAATTTCTAAACCAGCTGGGTTGGGAGGTTTCACACTTCATCTTCTTGGTGACAAAGTGAAGAGAACAACACAAGCAGAGTCCACTTCCAAGTGGAAATAATTGTTCCTGTTGGCAAAGGGCATTGTTTATCAAACAGAAGGAAGTAGAAATCAATAGTAATAAATATAGACAAGAAGCAAATGAGGTTCAACTGTAATAAATAAACAGTGGGAAAAGAAGTCTTGACCAGCAGACCTAAATACTAGAAGAGAGTTTCTGAGGTGTACAAGACAGAGAACAAAACCACTTAAAATTTTAAACTATATGTTCCTATTAGTATATACCAATGTTAAATTGTTATCTATACAAAAAAAAAGGAAAATATTAAAAGTATTAGTACTTTATGTATTTAGAAAGCAGTGAGATATTGTTTTATGGGTGATGGCTTACTTGTCATATGAGGATGGCTAAGAATCCCATAGTCCTTTCTACAAAAAGAGAACATCTGATTTCTTCTAGAGGGAAAGATCACATTTGGAGAGTTGGGGTCTTTTCATTAAAATGTGCAGGACACTTGTGCCAAAAGTCCAAGGAATAATGGCTGACCATTACTGCTCAACTGATACTCATCTTGGCTGAGTGGGAAAATTCTGAAACCTTGAAGGCTGTTGATGGTTGCTAGTTGAGAAAAGGGTCATGAAGGAAAGCTGTGTGTAATTAGTATCCCTTCTACAGAAAATAAGTCCACAACCTTATCAAATAAATCTGCTTTTGTTCTTAGGCAAAATCAGAATTATGACTAAAAAGGTAACTGCACTGATAAAAATCACATGAGCATTGATAAACTCTTTGCTTCAGTGTAGCATGATTTATGAAAAAGAAACAGTCCAAATTAAATGGTCTTAAATCTACTTACCTGACAGACATAAAACCACTTGAAAAGCAGTCGTTGTTCAAAGATTTCCCTAGAGATGTTCCACAGGCATTAGTAGCAGGAATAATCTTGAAGGAAATGTGCAAGGCATCAGTCATTTACAGCTGGCAACTTTGCCAAGAGATGGTGCCAGGTCAGGGCATACACATGACACAGCCTGGCTTGTTCTGTGAGATGGACCAGTTTACAAAGGCATCTCAAAGCAAAGACAAAACTCTGAATTTGGAACTGGCATGCAGAGGCTACAGGGAAAAGCCTACACTCTGAGTCAGTAATGTTTCTGGATCACTGGGGCAGGCATCTGACAGGGCCTCCTAAGGGCTTGCACCAGCAAAAAGGATTAAAAGGAGACATAAAGGCAGGAGGGTGGTAAGACATAGAAGCGCTACCTCCCCAGAGCCCTGCGAGTACAACAAAATTTTGTTGGACCTCACACCTACACTTCACACAGATGTTGAAACTGAACAGGTGAGGCTGCTGATGGGAGCCCTCAAAGTGATGGGTGAGAGAGAATGTCTTACACCAGCCATCTTAATGGGAGAAGTCATTCGGGGTTGTAAATTGGAATTTGGTGAACTAGTATGAGCTAAATGCATAATAAATCCCCTCAGGAATAAAAAATATTGCTGAATGGCTTTTTAATTAGAAAAAAAAAGGAGCTCTAGCAGAGTAATCCTGAGAGTGAGAAGTGGTGGGCAGCCAACCCACCATGAGAAACACTTCGCAGGTAACTGGGGCATCGTCCCGCTGCCGTCCCGCTGAGACCAGGTGCCCTTCCAGGGGATGCGGTAACTCGGCGGCGGCCTCGATGCAGAGGCCGCGGGTGGCAGAGCCCGGCCCTGCGCGCTCCCTCCAGCGGGCGGCAGCCGCGGGCCGGGGCCGCGGGAGCTCCCACCGGGAATGCGCCTTCTCCCCGCGGAGCGGCGGCGTGCCCGGACCGCATCGCCGCTCTCCGGGACGCGCCGGGCGCCTGCAGCCCTGGGCGGGGAAGCGGCTCCCGGGGGCGCCGCCGGGAGTGGGGGATCCCCCGGACAGCCCCGGCATCCACCGAGCTGTCCCCGGAGAGGGGCTCCAAAACGGGGCAAGGATGCTGCGCAAGGGTCGGCCGTGCCGCTGCCACGGACGGGGCTGCTTTAAAATTAATGTCCTCGTCGATGTTGGAAGCCAAGGGAGCAATTTTATGTCGTTCCGGGCTAAGCCGGCGAGGGATGGTTTACACCGAGAGAAGATCAATCACTTCCCTAGAGAAATCAGTTCTGCACACTGCCTATATATAGCCCGCTGTACTTTCCTTGCAAGCCGAGTAAGAGTGAGCAGGGCTTTCCACATCCTTTGGCTGCTCCCACTCCACTAAATTCTAGGCTTTTGTGGGTTCAACATAAAACCAGAACAAGGGAAGCAGATTGCAGGTGAAATCCTCCAATTATTCAGCCTGTGGAAGTGTTCCCATTGATACTGGGCTCCAGCAAATTCTCCACAAGGGTCAGGGCAGGATCTTAACCCGCAGGAGATTTTGGCTTCCTACTCAGAAAGAGAAATTCCCTAAATTTCCATCTGTCTAGCATGTTCCTTGCATGGCCTGGTCAGGGGAATTCTTGAAAGTCTTCAAGGTATTTATTTTGCACCAGGTTATATCTACACAAAGAAAAGAGGTTTTATTTCAGTGATGGTAGTTGCTGTCCTATAAAATGTTAGTTAGGGCAAGCTGTGAGCATCTGCTATGCCTAAGTAGGGCTTATTAAAAAAACCTGGTTCTTTCATACAGGTTTCTCCTCATCAAGCCAGCATATATGAGAAATACCAGGTACTAACTATCATGTTTTAAAATCACACCATTTTGCCAATCCAGGCCAAGCCTCAGGGAAATTCTCCCAGATTTTGTTTATCCACATAGTGCATAAATCTTTTAACCACTCCATTTGCCTGAGGCCACATGGGGGTTACACACTGCACATAAGCACAGGGAACATGCTGTAGCCTTAGGCAATCTGAATTGTTGAAAAAATTGTATGTAAACAGTTATAAACAAGTTTTCAAGATCTTTTTTAAATAAGCAATAAACTAATCCTTGTCATAGACAGATAGGCTCCCATGTCTCAGCTGTTTAAGAGCAAATTGCGTAAGACATTGCCTGAAATACCTCAGTTTAAAAGCACCATCATTGTGTTCATGTGAAAATGAAAACAAAGACAACCAAATACTGAGGAGGCTGATCAGCACAGATAACACTAAAGTACACACAAAATAACCAAAGCCCCCAGTTCCTGGTAGCATTCCTATTTGTGTTGGTTTTTCAGAGAAAGCATACCTGTATCTGCCAACTCAACTCCTAGGTGCTCTTGTTACAAATGTCCTAAATAAAACCAGTTTCAATTGCTGTTCATAGACCCAGGAAATTAAATTATATGCAGAGAACTCAGCCATGAGTAACTTTTTCCCATTCTCAAGCTGAGAGCTAAACAAAAGGGCTCTAGACTACACATTTTTTGACCCAAGGAAAGAGGCCCTGGAAAAATAAAAATTGCAACAACATATAAACTTGGAAAACCTGCTTGACTAATAGGAAAAAAAGACATCCAGACAATCGTCCTGACCCAATCTAACTTCCAGCAACGCATGGTTGGTAAGACAGCCACCAGCAGCTCCTCCAGTCAGTAGCTGCACCCTGCTCCCAGCTTATTATTTTGGCCTGGATATGTCCTGGTGAGCTTAACCTGGAGGTTGGTATTCAGGCACCATCAGTGCTCCTTCTCCAGGCAGCAGCCTCAGCACTGGCCACCAGAGCAGCCACTGCCACTGCTGCCTCCAAGTCATGGCTCTACTGCCCACACCAGCCCCTGAAGCCCTGGCAGCCATCGTGGTTTGACGCTGGCCAAATGCCAGGTGTCCATCAAAGTTGTTTGCTCACCCCTTTCTTGCTCTCAGCTGGGCAGAGAGGAAAAACAAAAAAATAACGAAGGGCTCATGAGCTTAGGACTGGGAGAAAACACTCTAAGGGCAAAACAGGTTCAAATTTAAAGGTATAAAGTAAATTTATTATCAACAGAGTCAGAGGAGGATAATGAGAAGTAAAATAAGCCTTTAAAACATCTTCCCCCCCCCAGCCCCTCCCTCCTCCCACCAACAGTGAAGGAACACAGAGTGTGGAGGTTTTGGTTAGTTTGTCACTCAAGATCTTCTTCTGTTTTCTCAAGGAGTGTCCCTTTCATGGGCAAATAGTCTTCTCAAAACTGTTGTGGTGTAGGTCACAAGGACTATCCTTGTCCTCTACGGACAAGCTGCTCTAGTTGGAAGCAAAGGCCCCCTATCTTTGGAAGCAGGGCCCTCTCTCTCTATTCGGGTCTCCCACTGGGTCAAAGCTTTCTCTAGCGTCCACCCACCCAGGAGTAAGCACTTTTCCCAAGGGCTGTGGGCGATCTCCGCATCCCCCATGGACTTCTCGCATCACAGGGGGACAGGTTGTTTTACTGCAGTCCTCACCATGGCTTGCAGAGGAGTCTTGGCTTCGACAATCGGAGCAGCTCCTCTGCCCCTTTTTTCCCACTGACCTTGGTGCCGCCATATTGTTCTCCCTCACATGTCCTCACTTCCTCCTCTTCTCTGACTAGAAGAAAAACTGCTGCTATTAAGTACCACTGCCAACAAGTTCCACTAGTTCAAAGATCCCTGCAGGATCGTGTAGCACCAAGACCTGATCTCGTCACGGTTCCGCGTCGGGGAATCGCTCGTCATGTTCCCGCTGGCAGCCTGGCGGCCCCGCTGCCACCGTGCGGGCAATGGCGGCCGCCGCGGCGCTGGCGCTGTTTAAGGCCTCTCCTCATGCAGGGTGCCGGGAAGGGGAAGCCGCCGCTGCCAGCCCTGCCCTTCTGCCCGCGGTGGGGCTGCTAAGGGTGGCCAGGCAGGCAAGGCTGGCGGTGGGCTGCACTGAGAGGGCGGGAGCCGTGGTGATCCACTGCTGCGGGCTGTGCTGGGATGGCTCCGGCAATGGCAACTCACCACTCCTGGGAAAAAACTGCACATGCCCTCTTTTGATTTTCTTCTTCAATATGTCATCACAGAGGCATTACCAGCCTCTCTAATTGGGCCAGCAGCACGCCCATCTTCAGGGCCATCAGACATTGGCTCTGTCGGACATGATGGAAGCTTCTAGCAGCTGCTCACAGAAGCCACTTCTGCGGCCCTCCTCCGCTACAAAAGCAGGCCATGCCAAATAAACGCAGCAGCCCCACTCTCCTTTATGGCTCCTCAGCCTCTTCAGCTGTCTGGGGGCATTACAGACCCAAGGGTGCCACAAGTTTATTTTCTTAGGAGGTAAATGAATGGCAACCAGGATCTACATCTAATGCCTATAAGCAAAAGAAAGTTACTTTAATTCTATTCTATTCTATTCTATTCTATTCTATTCTATTCTATTCTATTCTATTCTATTCTATTCTATTCTATTCTATTCTATTCTATTCTATTCTATTCTATTCTATTCTATTCTATTCTATTCTATTCTATTCTATTCTATTCTATTTTATTCTCTGCTCTCTCTCCCATCTTGCTTGTCCGGGGCTCCTGTATCTCGGGCATCAAAGCCTCGTAGGCTTCTTCTCACATTTCCCTTGGCCCTCTATCACTAAATATAAATTTGGTCCCACAGAACTTTATTTTAATGGGATAGCTGTAATCCAGAAGCTACAAACAGGCATCAGCTGAGATGCACCCCTAGTCAGCAGTTGGCTCAGCTTTTCTGCTGGAGGGAAGAAGCCTGAGGGTGGCTCAGACACCTCATGAGTGAGCCCTTTCTGTGGTCTCTGGCCACTGGTATCTCATTAGAAATGGCACAGTCAAACCTGCAGAGCTCATAAACTCAGAAATGTCTTTTGTGTTCCAATATATTTATAATATACAAAAATACCAAGGAGTTTTCTCTACATGAGTGAGACTTCTAGGAGTAAGTAGTGAGCTACATAAGCAGAGTAAACTGAATGAATAACAAACTGTTCTCTGCTTCCAGTCACTTCAGGGAAAAACAGAAGACTGCAACGGGCAGTAAAGAGGAACCTGCAGACTCCTGCTGTCCAGGCACCTACACAAACTACACAAAGTCAAATCTACAGATATTATCAGTTTCCTTCATTTCAGCAGAAGAACTATCTATGACAAGTTTTCTGGTTTCAACTCCGCCTCCTCCCCCAATTTTTGTTTTTAATAAAGAGTATTGGTGCCAGGACTGAAAAATGTGACAGATCTCTATCTCAAGTTCCAGAAGAGTGGAAACTTGATATTTATTGTATTACTGAAGAAAGAGAATGTAAACAAGTAACTAAAGACCACTGTCTGTCCGGGTAAGTCTGAAGTGTTCCTGCTAGTGAGTTTACTGCTGTCCACAAATTTTATACTATCCTTGTCAGCAGAATAGCCAAGCTGTTTCTGGGCTACATTGTCAGATGAACATCTATTAGCTTGAGTCCATGTGGGCTAGTTACCTTTGGCAAAAATCCCAATATTTTCCGAGCATCTTATGTCACTACCTAGAGATTACCTAAATCCAGGAAGGCTTATTAGCTCACTGCTCAACCAGGCAGCAGCATCTCCTGGATGTGAACCTTCAGGGTTACTGTGATAGCAGGGTAAAGGAACTATGGGCAACACAGCGATCAGTAGAGGAGATAAGGAAGGTAAGAGACAGGGAGAGAACCTGTGTCAGCTTTTGTCTCACAGTATTTTGTAACTTCAGAAAGTGTTCTACCACTGGAACACAGTGGTGAGTATATGGGATGCAGATGCCCAGAGAGCTGGGTTGGTTCAGCACGGGCCCATTAGCTCTGGATCTGTGCCAGTCCACTGGACCCATGCTGACACAAGGAGAACTCCTTAGGTTTCTCTCTCCTGCTCTCGAGTCTCTCACTGTCCACAAAGCTTACTTTTCAATGTGCAGGCCCTCATAAATACTCAGAGGTGTTTTGAATCTGACGTTGTGCCCAAGCTGCTAAGGCTTCCTGAGACCCACAGCTGTCAGAAACACAGTTGGTGCAAACAGCCAGGTCCTGCAGGATTGGTGAGTCTGAGCTCCGTGCTTTGTTAAAGTGCTAATGCTACTAATAGTTGAGCTCTTTCCTGTGCCCACTAGGGGAAGGTCCAAACCAGCTCTGCTCTTCCTTCCTTCCTTCTCTTGGCATGTATCAGTACCCTTACCCAAAGATTGCACCACTTGCCTAAGCAGGAAGCATGAGGAAGCATGAGGACACTTCCCATGCTACCACGAAAACCGGGGTCAGGATTTTCAAAACCTTCATGAACCATATACCTCACAGGATTGTCCCAGTTCTCCTCCTTTCCACCAGATATCACTGTAACTTCAGTGCTCCGTTGGCATCTCCAGTGTATGGTTCTGAATTACTAACTCCACACTTTCTTTCCACCACCGTTTTTGTCTGTCCTGTGAGCCTGATAGCAGTTTCTGCACCTGAGAGGTCTGTCAGATACACAGAGGTGTCAAATCTACAGACACAGTTAAAGGGTTCCTTCTCTGTCCCGGGGACTTGAGGTGATTCCTGGGGGAAAGATTGTGAAGGACTCATGTCCAGAATAGCACTAGGCTTCACCTTCTTGTCTACACTAATACATCAGCAAAGCTATTGCAAACAAAACCACCAAGGACATGTGACTCTTCAACCACTGTATGCAGCATTACTGTTGTTCTGTTGATAATACCTATGTTTTCATGATAAATTCCTTGCTTTTAGGTTTACAGAGTGTGTCAACAGTGCAACTAATAAACAAGAGACAAAGATCAGGCACCAGATGAACTGAATGCACTCAAAAGTGAGAATGGTGTGTATCATATTGGATACCACAAAAACCACAGGAGAAATGTACTAAGGGAAAGACTGACGCACTTGTCACAGAACTACCCTACATATGCATGCACTGTATTTCCATTCCTTCTAAGCAGTAAGAAAGCCAGGATTCATTGACTTTGAATTTGGACAGAAAAATAAGCAGCGTGACTCATCAAAGAATTGGTTTGTCCTTTCTTGTGTAGTAGAGTTCTGTGTGACCAAAGGATATCCTGACAAAGTGGGTAGAAAATAGGTAGAAATTCTGTATTCTGACATGGTGTTGATTACTATCTAATTCCTCCTTAGCAAAATATTCCTTAGAGAATATACAAGCTATACTTAACTGAAATAAAAAGACATTTTAAACTATAATTCTGCCAATAATTTATTGTAGTGACAGAACAAATTGAGAGTGTATTCTAAATTTTAAACAAGTTTTATTGTGTCTTTTTCACAGAATCGTAAATCACAGCAGATCACAGAAAGGCAGAGGAGGGAAAATTACCTCTGGATGTTGTCTGAGCCAAGCCCCTGCTCAAGCAGGGTTACCCTGGCACCATTACCAAGGGCTATTTTCAGATGACTCCTGAATGTCTCTAAGGAAGTACATGCCACAACTTCTCTGAGCAACCTGTGACAGTGGTCAGTCACCTTTACAGTTAAAAAGTGTTTCTTGATGTTTAGGGAACAAAGGGACCTCTTGTGTTTCAGGTGGTGCTCATTGCCTCTGGTTCTACCACTGGATACCAGGGAAGAGAGCCTGGTTATTCTTTGCAGCCCCCCTTCAGGTAATTATATACATTAATAAGATTCTCCATTTTCCATATATATCCTTGTTTGTTTGCTGTGTAATATACTCTTTAATATTTAAATATAATAAAACAAACCAAATTGGAAAGCTGGCAAAGCTAACTTCAGCATTAAGTCCACAGAACATGTATGAATGGGCATTATCTATGATCAAAATGGTGTGATGATGACCCACTTGTGCTTTAAAAATATTTAGTTTTAACCCACATGGTGGGCTAGAAAAGAGTAAGGAACAAATTCAGAAAATTATTCATCAGTGCATCGAAATTCTGCTGGCAAGTGGCTTGTAGCAGATACCTTGTTCTTCCTGCATAGGAGGAAAACTCTGCTCCCCACGAGACAAGCCTGAAGCCCAGGAGGAAGGAGGCCCAGAAAAGATGAAAAGCAACGCAGTCCCTGCCTCAAACCCTCTCCACTGGCTATGAGGACAGCAGGGGATGACTTCTGGAATGACACCACTTACATTCTTTCCACACTGTCTGTCAGGGCTGGACTAGAAGATAAGAGGGATGTGAAGAGAGCACTCAAAGCCCCAGCGGTTGGTGACTCAGAAACGACAGCATTCCAGTTGGCATGCAAGAGGGACTGCTCGGATGCTTCCTCTTTTCTTTGTCTCATTGCAGTGGGAGGAGACCTTCTTGGGACTAGCAGAGGAACAGTCCACTCCTTTTCCTAGGCAAAGATCTGAGCCATCTGTCCTTCCTCCACACATGAGCACAAGAAACAAGTCAGCTACTGGAAGGGAAAAGAGCTCTTTTCTACCAATGATTTAAGTTTTTACATAGCACAGGCTTTTGTGAAGAGTTTAGGAAAGATGGCACCAGAACATAGAGGTCAGTTGAGGAGCAAGACACACTTAGAGATGCTGGTAGCAATCTGCAGGTTTCAATAGCTGGTTAACATGTGTCTCTGCAATCTGCTCAGGGACAGATCTCGTGCTGTAGCTACATTTTGAAAACAGGAGGTAAGAATGTAGTAGAAGCCTTACAGGTCTGCCTTTTGCAATGCACAGTGAATATCTCCCACTCCTGCTTCCCCCTCCCAACATCATTAGTGAAGGTAAGATTACCAGTGGCAGCATTGAGAAGTACCAGTTCCAGACATGTCTTTCTCCATGGTGGAAAATGGAGCCTTGAAGGTGGAAAGCTTCCAAATTGCTGCAGAACACCACCAGAAATCACCATTGCTTCATTTTTCCTTCCTGCTGAGACTTGTCATCCTTAAAGCTATGGGGATTGCTATTGCACAAAGCTGGCACTGCTAAGGCAAGAAAATTTCCTGACCATGACAGCCACCAGTGACACAATCTGCAAAGCTCTTTATTCAAACATGGCTAAGGGTATTCTAGTGCAGGTCCCCTACACTAAACAGCTTTCCCAGACTGTTTTAAATAATCTTGTCACTCTTTGCTGTATTAGCCTGCAATATAAGGAATAAACAGGAATTAACACAAAGCAATGTGCACTTGGGGGCTATCTAATTCTAAAGAAGTTGTTGTATCTTACCTTTTTATTAAAGTCTTTTTATTAAAAAAAAAAATCACAGGTTATTCTGTAAAGCTGTCTATAACCTTTGAAGAAAGAGAAATGACATACAGAGTTGAGTTTTGTTTTGGAACAACTTCGCCTTCTCTCCAAAGATTTGAATGTAGCAAAAAAGATTTTTTAGAAGTCTGCAAAGTATCCACTGGGTAACTTTATAAGGCTTTATTAAAGATAGATATGAGCACCTAATTTCTGTATGGATTAGGTTTTTGGAATCTTCATGTTCCCCAGCCCACATTTTCTCCAGGAAAACATAAGTAAACTTCTTTGTTGCTCACATCTTACCTACCTTTCCACTGAAGAACTGAGCCATGCTGGACAAACATCAGCCTATCTTGGTCCAGCCATATGGGAGTGCTGGTTTCAGGTAAGAGGCTACTAGTCAACTGGAGCAAAAAAACTGCCTAGTTTTAAACACAAGACCCCCCCAAAAGTGAAACCAAGTAGGGCAGCAAGAACGATGAGAGATTTAGAAATAATGATGTCTGGAAAAAGACAGACCTTTTTTTTCCTGGTTTTCTCTCTTTTCTAGAAGAAACTTAAAGTCCTACATGGATGGAAGTTAGAATGGAATGGTGATTACTCACTACTAGTCTTTACTAAGAAAAGGACCAGAATAAATGGACTCACTTTGCAGAAAACAATAACGGGAAAGCTTTTAATAGGTTATTGAAGCCTTTAAACAGGATGAAAAATGAATTTCTGAAACCTCACTGTCAGTCTGTCATCTGCCCATGGCGTGCATACAACTGGCAGTGTCTTGGTGCAGGCATTTGACCTAGAGAAGATAATCTTATTAAAACTGTACACCTCACCTATATAGAGTGGATGGGCCGTTCCACAGCAGTTGTAGTGATTAAGGATGGTCTTAAAGCAAGTGGTTCTACTTGCTTGTCCCCTAAACAGCTTTGATCACTTTCTTCCCAACCCATTCTCCCTTACTCCTCTCCAAGCTTTCACTGCTTTAATCCTTCTCTTCCCTGCCCACCCAGAGAAGAAGATGGATGATGAATTGTAAGAAGAGCAGGTACTCTCTGCAGGCAGAAGTAATGCATGCTATGGAGCAGGACTTTAGGAGGTGGCTGCACACTTCCTTCTGCAGCAGAGGAGGTTCGAGTGGGAAATGAAGCTGTCTCCTCACCAACGTTCACAGCTGAGCAAAACAAGCATGACACATGAAATGACACAATCACAGATTGCTCTTTTCAGATCTGCAGAGTATTCCTACTTCTGTGTTTGAGGCTTTGGTAGTTATGTGCCAACTGCATCTGTCTCTCCACCACAGATCCTCATTTCCCACACAAAGGAATGCACAGGAAAGAGGACATGGGTAGTTTTCATTCCATGGTCAGTTAATACTGGAAGAAAAGGAGATAAGAGGTCCTTCCCTTTCCTAGCTGGGGTACCTGTAGAGGAATAGCTGGTGGATATGTGGAGGGTGGACCAGATTCTACTTTCAATAGTAGGTAAAAGTTGCTTAGGAGACTGGAGTTCTCTCCAATGGAGTTCCATTACTTTCCATTACAAACCCAACTATTAGATAAACTCCTACCTGAAATTATTTCCCCAAATAAAATAAAGGAAGTTCAGTTACACAGCATAACCACCCTTATCATCCAATCAATTTTAAATGACTCAGACTGGTTGTCTGTGCTAAATAGAGGTCTCCTTGCCTTCTTCTCTACTCATTTTCCCCTTCTGACTTGACATGATGCTTGTGGAACTTTGATCACCATGATGACACTTCTTAATGGAACATAATGTGGTATTTCTCTAGAACAAGGTCAGTTCAATGACTGTAATCCACACCTACCTTTTCCTCCAATACTAGTTAAGTCTACACCAAATAGGGCATTTGAAGTAGACTATGTAAACTAAGCTGAAGTTTGCCAACTTTCATTTTGCATGCTGATTTTCTGTTCAAATAACTGGCGACAGGACACAACACAAATTAATTATAAATTATTAGTAGTAAAAAAATAGAAATCTCAAATAGAATTGCACAAATTAGTGCACTGAAATTTCTAGGAGCATATTTCCCCCAAAGGTTCCACAGAATAGCATTACAGCTAGAACAAAGATTTAAGCCAACATTGTTCACTGTCCCTCACTAACTATACCTGTCCTTAAAATTTACAAGAATGTGAAAAACATTAGCAGATAATGCTGGAGCAGAAGAGAAGAGGGAAATGGGATGCACCCAGTCATTTTACCTATTAGTCAGAAATCTATTTCTCTTAGTTCAAGTGCTTGGAACACATGAAAAGCACAAGTGGCTGTGACAATATTATAACTACCTACCATTGTGTTTTTTTCTAGTATTAGCTTCTTTCTCTAAGAACCTAAAACAAAATCAGAGTTTGTGTGTGACTTTCTGTCATATACAG
The DNA here is from genome assembly GCA_013397295.1 of Polioptila caerulea. NCBI lineage: Eukaryota > Metazoa > Chordata > Aves > Passeriformes > Certhiidae > Polioptila > Polioptila caerulea. The sequence goes on along the minus strand of VYXF01006322.1, from coordinate 100,851 downwards.
GATGAGCTGCTCACAAGCAGAGGCGAAGAACAACATAAGCAAAAATTCTGAAAGTTCAAAACTATCAACAAGTTTGCAAAAAAGAGTATTATGTGCCTCTCACCATTAGAGTAAATCTGTGACCATAGTATTATGTTCTGCATCACTAACCAGTTTTTATACACATGCCTTTTTGCCAGGCAATGGTTAACTGTAAAAGGAAGTGGATTCAATTTCCAGACATACATACCAAAATGCTTAAAGCGTCTTGAACCTCTTACTCCCAAACCAGGAAAGTTAATCTGCACATCTGGACACTCAAAAGCGAGCAAAGGCTTTCCATTTGCAAAAAGTGGCATATAGAGGAGATTTAAAGAGAGTTCTTGAGGAAAGACAGTGCAAAAAAACTATCAGAATCCTGGTGAATGGTAGATGATCATCCCACACAGTGACTCTGGCAATAGTCCTGATCTAGGCCTGCAACTCCTACGAAAGACAGAGGGAGCCAGACACAACCTCTTGTCCCATTATGCCCCTGTCTAAGAATCCAGCACTAAATCCAACTGCTGCCTAAGGTGATCTCTTGCCTCAGAGGGATATGCAAACCTTCTCCATCCATGAGGCAATCACAGGAGTGTAGCCAAGGACTGGCTAGCCATTTGTAGAGGCCTGCTGTCCTGCAGCTGCCCCTTGCTTCAAGGCATGGCATCACCTGCTGCTTCATGGGGAGAATGGGAGGGATGGAGGGAGAAATGTGAAGCACGTTACCACTTTTGGGGTCAAAGTTAACTGATGGTTCTTTTCCATGGTAATGTTGTGGTATGGCCAAGTTGCACAATCTAGGAGTCCACAGGAAAACGCTGGCAAATCCTTCTGGAGTATATTATCTGGTCCTGGCCATCACACACAACAGATGCTTGCCCCTGGGATAAAGTGATGATGCAGACAACCCTGTACAGACACATAAACTGGTACCCTTGGTGGTATTGACACTGTAATGCTTGTTTAAGGCTACGGATGTGACATTACAGCATAGATGGATGATCAAGGATTTGAAAGTGGCCAACAACACCACTCGAGGCAAGCAGCGCTCTTGGCAAGACTCCTGTCCTGTCTCCCAGCTCTGAAATTGGACAGGATTGTTGGCATGGTACACTCATCCAGATCCACACTTTTAGGCATGGCCAACAGAAGAGATGTTGATGACAGAAAACAAGTGCCAAGAAACAAGATTGATGATTTCTCCTGAAAGAGTGCACCAGATAGCTGACGCCTGACAAGACTTTGCAGACCGGGGAGATGGCAGACTATCCTCCTGCTCCAACATCAGTCAGCTTCCTTCCCCTGAGAACACTTGTCCTGTCTGCAACATTTCAGAGAAGATAGTAAAAATTTCTCTCTGCCTGGGGCTGGTATGCTGATTTCAAAGCTCAAATGCGCCAGAAATATTTCTTCAGGATTCCCTAAGGAAAAGACTATATGTTCCTTACTTCACTCTGTTTTATTACTGGAATATCAGAATCAGCACCCTAGTGAAAATGACTGAATGTGAACACTTGCACATTCTTCTGTGTATGCCATCTCCGTCTGGTTTTATTCTGGTTTGTCTCCTTTTTTTCTGGAGAGTAAATGTTCTGCCTCTTGCAAGCTCAGAAAAAAGACAGCATTTACCCCAACTCTAGTCATGAGTATCTGGGAAAGCAAGGGACAAAGCCAGAGTGGCCAGAGCTGGAGAAATAAGTGTAAAGGTCTAGTGCCATCCAGTTCAGCTGACCTGTGTCATGGGTTGCAGTGCAAAATGTGACCAAAAAGTGTGTATTCCATCACCATCTGTTGGAACTGGGGTTATTAGGCCAGCTGATAAGAAACCAGCAAGAGCAGTTTCTTTATCTCTTCCATGACCCATCCTCCCTCCAGGGAGAGATCTTCTGCTAATGGGCCATAAACTCTCACTGATAAAATTACATTATCCCTTTGGGAAATGCTCCATCCAGGGAGA
>VYXF01006322.1:62906-73228 GCA_013397295.1 Polioptila caerulea | reverse complement strand
GCAGCCTGTGGGAAGGATTCATGTTGAAGAAGTTGATGGGAGAGTGTGAGGAGTCCTCCCCCTGAGGAGTAAGGAGTGACAGAGTGTGATGAACTGACCACAGCCTCCATTCCCCATCCCCTTGTGCTGCTGCAGGGGAAGGAGGTAGAGAAAATGCAGTGAAGCTGAGCCCCAGAAGAAGGGATGAGTGTGGGGAAGGTATTTTTGAGATTTGGGTTTTTTCCTCATTACTCTGCTCTGATTGGTAATAAATTAAACTAATTTCCCTGAGTTCAGTCTGTTTTGTCTGTGAGAACAAGTGGTGAGTGATCTCTCCCTTTCCTTATCTCAACCCATGAGCCTTTTGTTCTATTTTCTCTCCCTTGTCCTGCTGAGGAGAGAAGTGGTAGAGTGGGTTTGGTGGGTACCTGGGCATCCAGACAGTATCAACCCACCACAAATACAAAGAAAATACCTTTTAAAGTAAGGTCTCTGAAGCAACTGCAGTTCTTTTAGCATCTCTGCACCATTTTAGCTTCCAGCTGAAGAAGGAAACCTGTGAGAGTAGATGTAATCTTAAAAACTGGCAGACTGTTAAAACAAAAGAACTTGCAGATTAAACCAATTTAACAAGGTCTTTGAAGGCAACAAGAAGGCTTTATCTAAGAAAAGGCTATAATCTTAACCTGGTATAATCTTAACCTGCAGCAGTATTAATTGCACTGTATCATATCCCTCATCAATTTTGGACGGGTAGTTCACCCACCTGACAACACAGGAAATCATTCCAGTAATAGTGAAAAATATGGTCCTGTTTCTAGAGGAACTTAATGCCTGACACTGCACCAGCTGGAGAATGACTGGTGTTTCCACCATAACCTGCATTTGAGGGAAGGCAACTAGTTTGATCTATATATTACGCATCATTTCAGAATGAATTCTCAGAAGGAACGAACAAACAACGGCTGTAGTTAGTTGGAGTAAAAGTGGAATGTAGATTTAAATTATTTTGACAAAGTAACCTTATAACTGTCTGTTGACACAATAACTGATTTTCCAGATGAGGAAAACACTGTAGACCTAAGGTATCTCAATTTAGCAAAGGATGCTGTACTTGCCTGTATGAAATACATGTTAGATTTTGCTTAATAAACTGGGCTCAATTCTGTTCTACTAAGATGATAGGAAGAAAAAACAGTTTGTAACATGAGAGGGAAATAAAAGAGTTTGGGTTGTCCCAGAATAGAAAAATGAAGGCTGACTGAAGATATGACTGATATTTAAAAATATGCCAATGAGTAAACACAATGGAGGAGGAAGAGCTATTTAAACTAAAAGACAATGTTGGCAGAAGAACAAATGGGCATAAAATGACCATGAACAAATTTAAGCTGGAAGGCGAAAGGTTTCTAGTTATAAGAAAGCTGTCTTTCAATGAAAAATAAAGTCTTCTAAACAGTTTTTAAATTAAGCTCAGTAAGTTTTTGATTTGCTTTACATGACACACATGTTCACCAGCATGGGATTTGATTCAGTGACATCGAAGTTCCCTTGAATTTTATATCTTACACAAAGCAGCAATTACTCTTGAGATATACTAACCTCTCTGACAGCACGCACCCACTGTTGAACAGCACTCAGCATGACTAAAATATTCTTTCAGACAGAAAATCAAGAGACTTTGATATTCAGCTAATCTCCAGAAGATTTAAAAAGACTCAGTGCAAAGACTCCTCCTATCCTGCAATGTCTCTAAGGCTAACATACTCAAATAAATCAATAAGACTCAGTTTTGTGTGAAAATTGTCACCTCAGTCAGCACTGCATTGGGTCCTAGTGCTAGCTACAAAACTGTCTGTTACATCTTAAGCTGCCAACAGCCTTTAAAAGCCTATTTCCAGCCTTTTAAAATAAGGATGTGAGGATCTGGAGAAATGCTGATTTGAATAATTGCAACCTGCTAGTCACAATGCCAGTAATGGAGATAATATTCCTGTGTATTTTAAAAGCTGTGAAATCCTCCCTGCAGATGACAGGTAGTATTATTCATTCCTATTTGTTTAGCTGAATTTAGAAATGAGCCTGGAAGGGAAAAAAAATTTTGATATCCAGTAAACAGGATGTATTTCATAACCACTTTATATCATGCATAGTATATTTAATTGGAAAAAATGAAAATTAAACATCAATATTGTAATAATATTATGGTAGGAAATTGGAACAAGCCGTAAGCTTCTATCTTAACTAGTGCCACCATGCTTTTTAGTGTTGCTGAATGTCACACTCAAGGAACAAACATTTTCCTCGGCAGAACTTTCTCAGTGCTGTCATTTTGTACAGCAGTCTGAAGCACGGAAAACTCTGAACTAAGAAACCTATTCCTTTTGTTTTTCAGCGTCTAAGCCATGATTCCTCCGGGGGAATGCCTGTATGCTGGGAGGAAAAGGAGGAAACCCATTCAAAAACAGTTAAGTATCATATTCATCAGGAGGCATCTCCCTCCAAACATACGAGCTAGAAATGAGGTAGAAGAAGGGTTCTCTTCCTCCCATGGTCCACTGACACAGGAGAGACCTGAACTTCTTCTCTGCAATGAGGGACCCTTGGCTGGGAGGCTGGCTCTTCATGGGTAAGGTGTCTTCAGAAAGGACACCAAGCCTGGGTCCAACCATCCTTACCCATCACCAGGTATCCCAGGAGGAGGCCAGTGGTGGTTGTGGTGGGTACCATAGTGCTGCTGTGGAGAGTGGAGAGTGGAGAGGGACAGTGCCCTTCCATGGGCAGAACACTCTGGTGGGCTAAATGCCAGCTGGGCAGTGGGACAGAGGGGTGGCTGCCACCTTCGTGCTTCTGCGCTCCCTGCTGCCTGTTCCTGGAGCTTTTTGAGAAGCCATGTGTTGAGTGGCACCAGAGCACTGGCAGTGCTCCCCCCCTGCCCCTTTCCTGGGCTTAGCCTTGCTTGGGGCATTGCTAAGTCCAACATGTGCGAGTCGGGAAAGTGGGTCAGTTCAGCCAACTGAAAGAGCAGACTGGTGAGTCACTTTTTGCATACAGAACACATAATTTTCAGACTTCTATTTACTAGGGGATCACTTTCATTAGGAGAAAAATGGGAGAGAGGAATTGTATATGCGAAGGCAAAGCAGGAAAAGAAGAAATGCTATGGAAATTTCTTACTACAAGATGTTTGAAGTGGGAGGGGGAAAAAAAGGTTGCTATCATTCAAATGTAAATGAGTTCCAGATGCCATAAACTGATCTATGAAATAAAGCTTTTTAATGTAATCATCCCACATTTTCTGTGTTACACTTGATTATAAGATTACGAAACACGCATTTTTACTGTGTTGAAATTACGAACTGACACTGGTGGCCTTCACACACAATTTAAGGATGAGAAGGTAACTAAAATAGATTTCCCTATTTTCAGTTGTTCAGAACTTCTAAAAATAACCCACTTGGCTTAAATGAACTTCTATTGGTCTAAAGTCCAACCAAGGGAGGTAAAGGGACTTTCTCTGAATGTTTTAATGATATCTGTTGATATTGTTTGGATTTTGGGCAGTGTTTGCTCATGAACTACTTATTCCCACTTAAGAAAATGTTTCTTTTAGTTTAAAATGTATCATATTTCAATAGACAAAGATAATGGCATAAGCAAATGATTCTTCCTGCACAAATCTTGAGTGTTGAATTCAAAGTGTATATAAGATTTTTGCACTACTGTCTCAGTATGGATGTGGATATTTGATTATATAATGATTGCAAGAGGGATGGAACATTTCCAGTACATTAAATTACCTCTATGCAGAACTGTTTATGGACCATTACTTTTGTGAGAAAGGAAGGAGACTTGCTTGGTGCTTTGAGAAACATTAAGCTTGTGTTTGGAGTTTACATGCTAGCTAGAACTCCTCTCAAAGATGACTTCTAGATAAATGCAATGGCTAAGAAAACTACCTGCTTACAGATCATGGAAATGACCTCGTTAGCCTTTTTTGAAGTTCTGGCTTTAATACTCTCATAAGCAAATTCTCACTTACTTTACAAAACCAAGTTTTCATCTTGAGAACCTGCTGCCTTGAAAATAGCTTTTCTATGATGTTGCAGTACAGGTACCCGAGCATGAACTTATCAAGCCAGGACATGAACAATTTTGATTAAGAAACGTGAGTTAAAACAAAGGGAACTGTTTGGATTGTTAGAATACTGCACTCCCACACTGGTTAGCTACTTACCACTTGCTGAGGATGATTTCTCAGTTCCTCGCAACACTGGTCTCTTCCTCAAACCTTATCTGTTTGTGGGCTTGGTCTCTGGTAAGCCTTTCCTGTGCTTATTCCCTCACTTGGGGACTTTCCTCTGAAGGGACTCTGACTGGCTGACAGAGCTCCTTTCCTGGTCTGTTTTTCAGTCCTACTGGTCTTATTGACATTTCAGGACTCTGAGGTTACTGTTATGTTGCCTTGAATAATTTATCTTGAATTTAGAAGGCTAGGCAAAGCCTATTAATTGAGCAGCATATTTAACCATTATTTTAATCCATGTCGTACCATCTTTGTTACAGCTTTTTTCTCCTGTTTGACAGCACAGCACATTGTCCTCTGCAGCCCTGTTGTACTTTCCCCCCTATCATTCTGCCAATGAGTCAAGGTAGATACTGGCACCTGTTCTGGGAGGAGTATTTGTTCAGTTGTAAAACCTGATTTTTCACAGGAAATAAAGTTGATGGGCATTCTTTAGCCAGTCCTCTCTTTTTAATGTAAACAGTCTTTAGAATTTACCTTTCTTTTAACAGAAGGATAAGTGAGCTCAGGTGCCTCAGTGTGAGCAGGATACTTGGATTGCAACAGGGATTAGTGCTTTTGAAGGTCAGAATTTAAAGGACAGAGGTGCAGCTTTCCCCACTGCAGAGCAGCTGAGACATTTATATCTCCCCATACTCAGTGCATCCCAAGAAGCCAACTTTCTGATTCTACATAATCTTTTCATGATCAGACTGTCAACCAGGTGGTGATCCTACTGCTGGCTTTTAATCCAGCATATCACACAATGATACTGTTCATTATCTTCATGAATGTTTTCCAAGCATAGAAATTGTATTCTGACATGGTTTTACAGAACAGTGATGAAAATGTATAAAGAAGCTCCACGGGAGAATACAGAGACCCACAGGACTGTGGAAGAATGTGAGGAAAATTTTACTGGGAGGATCTAATATGTTTCAGTCTTTCTTTCTCCACAGAACTAGCAGAGACTATCTTCATTTGGTTGCCATTCTTCAGATAACCTATAAGGTTTAGGTTCTACTTTTATATGTGCAAGAAAATTAAAAAACCTAGCTGTTTTCCTTTTGTGCCCAAAAATTTCCAAACAAGCTTCATTAAATGTGAACTACACTGCAGAATTTTGAAATTTATGGACACAGTTCAATCACCTGGAGCTCAGACAGATTGAAAATTTTCCATCAGATATGCTGTTCAGCCAGGCAGCCGGCATTTTGACTAAAGGAAACGTTTTCTACCAAGTGTTTATTTCCTGTGGAAATCTAGCATTTTACTGGTAGTTCAAGTATCTGGAAATTAAAGAGATCTTGTCTTTAACCTCAAGCTAAAATCACTGTGTGGAAATTAATCCTTAAAAGTGCTAAGGCAATGCTTCAGGACAGTTACCATTTGAGAACTTCAGCCACTTCTTCATCTCAAACCCTGGCATCTTGTAAATCTCTCTCCCTCTACAAAACATTTCTTGTAAGGTTTTTCAGATCTTTAAAGGCAATTACACCTGCCCTAGCTCTGAGTGTATCTATAACTTCACCAGACTGACCACTTCAGCCAGAACCGTGCCAGTGTAAACAGAGACTGCGGGAGGTGCAGCTCTCTCCTGCTTCCTAGTTCTCATTTCAAGGCCCTTTGTGGCATAGCCCTTCCTCTTACTTGGTACCACACTATCCCACCTCTCATCTGCTCTGCTGGTGTTACATCTTCTTGACCATTAGTTCTGCTTTCACCTTTTCTTTCTGTGAAGATGAAGAAGAGACATAGAAGGTGGCAAAGGGCCACCTTCCCTTCAAGCAGCTTTCTCTCATTCTGTCCTTTTGGTTCATTGGGAATGGTGAATATCCACACACACACACGAGCTGAGCTCTGCCAGGACTCCTATACAATGTCCAAGCACAGTTGAGTGATTGAGGGTGCTGGTCAGTACACTCATGGTTATCATCTGTTGTTACTTTACTCTCAGCCTTTCTGTTGCATCTTGTGGTCTCTTTTCACTTTTCCTTCTTACTGAAAGCTTGCTGTCATGGTAAATGATTAGACCTTTCTCAGCTCAGGTCCTCTGCTGGTTTAACACTTGGGCATACTTATAAAACTTCTTCAGAGTGAAGTTTCCATTAACAGGGTAGGGCTCTGCAGAGGGTAGGGAACAGCAGACAGGGCTGTAGCTGCAGGAAATTCCTGTGCGAGCTCACCGAACTGGTTTACACCAGTGGCAGTCTGTGTGTCATGGGCACACTGAATCACCCATGTGAAAATGGCTCAATGCCTTGTGTACCACCGGGACAGAAAATGCTCTCTGCACCAGCTCCCACACAGCTCCCACTGCACAGGGACTGCTAATGTGGGTCCTGCACAGGTACAAGTGCTTGTTACTGCTGGGCAGTTTAACAATGGCAAGAAAGAAAAGCCAGATTCACTGCTTTAATTACATGTGCTCCTTTACTACAGCAGTGTTGTATGGAAAGCAGAGTAAATGAGGGATCATCGAGTGACTCCTATGTCTCTGTTTACAGTTTGACAATCCTGAGTTTAACACAAACAGAACAAGCACCATCTACTTTCAGCTCAAAATAAAGGCTAGAATTTTCGTTTGCCTCAATATTTGAAGATTTTTCCCTGCCTGTGTCTTTCTGTTTATGGCTAGCTTCCATGAGCCTTTCCATGGAACTCACATTGTTTAAAATCACATCCACTTGGCACCTTACTACCATTTATATCAAACCTCTGTTTGTTTGGATTCACTCCCTTACTGAATCATTTCCTTGAGTTTTCAGGAAGACTGTGTCCTGAGTTTTCTCCCAAAGTCTTTTTACACCATTCCCTGCCATCTCCAGAAAACTATTCCTTGCATTCAGTACAGAGACAGAGCACCTAATTGCTTCAAACCATTCCTCTCTGGCATAGGGCAGCCACTATTTTATGTGGTAAATAGGCTTGAACAACTTCTATTTCTATTTCATGTTACTTGTGACAATTTTTACCTCTTGAACTCATCAGTTTAATTTTCCTTAGTGGAATTAATTTCTTCTGTCCTACATTGCTTCCTTGCTTCAGCTGGTTTGTCAGATGTAAAGACTGATTAGCAAAAGCTTATGTTCTTTAGCTTCTGCTCAGCTATAGGCTACGTTCCCACAAAATTACTGCCCTCCATAGATCAGACATCCTTTTAGCCGAACCTCAAGGTTTACTGCAAAAAAATAGTTAGCTCAGAAAAAGTAAAAAGCACTATTCCTTCTTCGTTGATTGCATTATTTGTTCTCATATTTCCTCTCTCTAATGTAGGAAAATTGTTCATTTACCCCAGTCAGCAAAATCTTCTCCATGTCTTTGGAAGCAACTCATTGTGTTACTGAAGAACCACATATTAGTATTGGCAATTTTGAATGAAATAGCAGAAATTGTGTATTTTCAGTGAAACCTACCTCAAAATTTTTTCCATCCATTCTGTATAGTGATGTTATTCTCTTGAAGTGAGGGAAAAGTAAGCAGTACTTTTGAGAAAAAGTAGCAATGAATTTTCCATACCTGATTTGCTTTAAGAGGTTGTCAGTAAGCAACAGTCACATGTACAAAACTGCTCTTCAAAAAACTGATCCTTTTTTTTACTAATTCCTAAGCAAAATTTTTTTTAGAATGACAACTACAATGACAAATTAATGCTGTTGTAATTTAACACCTTAACCGCCTTGTGAAATGCTTATGTTCAAAGTTAAACTTATGATTGAAAAATGCAGTAAATGTGTGTAGCATTAAAATGCAGTAGTAAAGTGTGACAAATAATTAGTTTTTACTCTCACTGTCCACTGGAACATCAGTTAGCTACTTAAGATTATGATCCTTGGGTTCAGTGAGGTGAAAGTAGAAACTGTTAGCACAAGCATAGTTTTCTTACTTGCCATTTCCCATTCTTAAGTATCCATGTAGTTTATGGCTCCAGTGTCCCACAACTCATACCTGGATAATGCACTTGACTACTGCTGGGTCCAGCAATAGCTGGCTACTGAAAGGAACCACCTTCTCAACCTCCCACTCAGGTCTTCTTGCTTAATGGACAAGTCTGTGCTTCAGCACTGAGCACCCCTCACTGTCACTGGAAATAAGGTCCCCATTTCTGTGTGCAAAAGCACTGCTTTTCTTTTTACTCCCTCTTGAGAACATCTTACATGTTCTCTGGGAATGTCAGTGGACTTTACAAAATTGAGGTTCCTCACTTGTAGTGTATTTCATCTTAATGAATTTTCACAGCAACTACTTTAAGTTCTCTAGTACTGTCCATTGCATAAGAGGAACACAAAATGGGGATGGACTTGCTTAGCCTAGAAAGATGAGTAACTTTAATGTCTATGTTTTGTGAGGAATATCAAACTTCTTAAGAAACTAAATTCTTATCTTGTTACTGATGTAGGAAGGTAAAAATGAGAATGTGCACAAAAGTTTTGAGCTTGAGGAATGAATCTCTCTTCACCTTGCCTTCCATACTTTTTAAAGTCATTTCTAAAGACAGGCTCTTTTCTTAGTTATCTCCTGACCCACAGGTTAACTTTGAGTCATTAAATGGAGGGGTACTAAGATGCTTTGAATGAATACAGTGGGTGTTGAATAGGTTCATGTGTTAGTCATGGTAATTTTCCCTTGCTGTTCTGCCCCTCATTTGTACAACAAAGATGAGAAATCGTTTTTCCTGATATTGAGTAGAACATGAAGATAGTACCCATATCTCTAAGGTGAGAGGTCCTGAGTAAGAGATATCAGTTCTTCACTTTTTGCCTGCTATGAAAAGAGAAGACAAAGCCTGTGTCTTTGCACCATGGCAAATGCAGAATGGTAACTCTCTTTTTGTCAGAGGACAGAGACTTTAAAGGTTTTCATAGAAGCTAAGCAAAGTATTCCCATTATCAATTAATTGCATACAGCATCTCAATCTCTGGAAGTAAAACAGGTAATCGAAAATGTGTTCTCCACCACAGAAGGCCTGCAGTTGGGAATGAAAAATCGAATCCTTCGAAGAGACACAGAGACCGTCTGAATGCGGAACTGGACCACCTGGCCAGCCTCCTTCCTTTTCCACCTGACATCGTATCCAAGCTGGACAAACTTTCTGTCTTGCGCCTCAGTGTCAGCTATCTCCGAGTCAAAAGTTTCTTTCAAGGTAGGCTTCCTTAAGATCTCAGCATCCCGTTAAAAGTATCCCTCTAACTTATTGCTGCTTTGTTCTAATCCTGAGTAACAAATATTATATTGATAAAGGCAGGGGAATGATCTAGTATTGAACTTATTTTGTGCATGGGATGTTTCACTGGAAATTTCATTCATTTCCTCTTATGTAGTTTTTATCTTTTTCACCAAATAGTGGGATAACATCCATCTTTCATCAGCAGGATTTAGAAAATGGGAAAACATGACTGTAAAATCTCTAAACTGGGAAAGAAGCTTGGGGCAAATGTAATACCTGTTAATACCTTGAATTCTCTATTTGAAGCTGTTATTATGAAAGTTCAAAATGCCTGTTTAAGTATAATGTGAAAGTCAACCAACTACCACATTACCTATGTTTGCTGTATGCCAGGAGGAGATGGGTTGACTTGCAAAGCCAAAATGATCACTGTCTTCCAGGATAAGAGAGATTCAAAGTTTAAAGTGCTGAGTAAAGCTGTACTAGGCTACCCTTCATTTGTGTAGTTGTCTGGCACACTGTGAAGGGAAAGACAAATGTGTGTTTTCAGATGAACATAAAAAGAATTCTTCCGAATTTGAAGATATTTTGAGTTTCTTCTGTTGCCGAGGAGTTTACAAGAGCAAAATCCAGATTACTGGTTTAATATTGGAAATCCTCTCCAGAGTTTTTTTCAGAAAAAAAGGAAAGAAGTCCTGTGTATGAAGGAGTATAGTTGACCAAAACTTATAGGTCAGACTATAGGACTGCAGAGATAAACAGAAGTATTTTTACAGACAATATTTTTCCTTTAATACTCCTTATTATTTCTTCCTGTTACTTCTCCTAATGATGCATAGTGTGTACATATATATATATATATATATATATATATATATATAATTTTTTTTG
>VYXF01006322.1:39611-62804 GCA_013397295.1 Polioptila caerulea | reverse complement strand
GCTTCAACCAAAGAATAATATCTGTTGGTTGCCTTCTTGCTTTTAAAATGCATTTTAGTATAAAAGAAATGCCAGCTTGAAGAGACTTTGGCAGGCTGCAGGGCATTTTACGAGGCTGACATGAGATTACAAAGGGTGATATCACTGGTAGCAGGAGCCTCCCATGCCAACTGTGGCAGGTGGTTGCCCAGCCTCCAGCATCCTGCAGTTTACAGAGTGCCTCTCTTTCCCTTTAAACACATACCTGAGTGCTATGGCCTCTTCCCCTAAGCCTGGCTTTCCTTTCTCTTGCATTCACAAGCAAGAATATCTGTTCAGCTGCCTTTACTACTCGTCTGCCAGAGTTTCTAAGATCCATTGTCTCCTTTTCTTAAAGGGATGAGATAAAAGGAAAACAAATAAAGCCAGGCTGCATTATGCTGAAATATTCCGTGTTCCATGTTTTGAGAGATTTCATTTAATTTAATCCCCAAATTACCTAACTGAACACATAGTTTGTGTTCCCTTCATTCTTATTTTCAAACATTTACATCATGAAACTAAGGTTACAGAATGCATTGTTTATAGTAAAGGAAGGAAACTACATGCCATTTTAGACACGAGAGCAGGCTGGAGCTTCAGAAAGGTGGAGTGGAGGAGAGGTGAGCTATGGAAACTGAGCTGTGTGAGGAATTGTTGCAAATGTTTGGTTTAGGGCAGAATCTGCTGCATCCCTCATGAATGTCATGATCTACTTACCTGTAATTAAGAAGAAAAAAGGAAGAATCTCTTTGTTTGGAGATTTTTTAAAGCAAAAAGTTTGGTAGCAAGTCACCTAAAAATGCAAACAAACGTATTCATGCCAGCATTTCAATCTTTGTTGTGATGAAAGAGGATAGAAGAACAGAAATGGATTGTTTGTGGCTTTTTAAGTCAAAGGATGGCACTAAATTGGGAGCTTATAAACATTCTGAGGACAGAGAACAGACCAGTGGCATACAGAGATGTTAGAAAATTGAATAAAAAAATGTATCTGGAAAAATGGCTTAGTAAATCTGTACTAATTCACTCAGGGAAAATTAATCCAAGAAACCGGTGTTCAATAGAAAAGACAAACCTGAAAAAGAGAACATAGTAATTGAAGAGGGACAGTGGTCAGCAAGTTGTTCCATGCCTGTAATATGATATGTTGTTATAAACAAGAAAGCTAAGTGTAGATTTTGGTCTGTTTGCCCAGAGGCAGCATGTCACTACACAGGAAGGTTATAATCCCTCTCTGCATGAGACCAGCATGATTCCATCTGGAACAGAGCTTTCTGTTGTGGGCATCTCCTGGTCACAAGGGCATTAGTACATATTAAAGGGTTTGGAATAAACACAGGCTATAAAGTGAGTAAAAAGTTACATGGACAAAAACAAACAAACAAACAAACAACCATAAAAAAATTAAAGCTAGCTCAAATGTGTTCAATTTATATTCTCCGGCTGTTTGTCTTCATAGGAGGAAAGGACGAGAAGGGAAGGAGCTGCTCAGGATATTTTAGAGTGGCACAATGGAGGAACCAAGGAATGATGATGTCCAAGATGAAATTTGGCTTGAATATCAAGCAAAACATATCTATAATGAGTTCTGTTCAGCTATCCAATATTCCTAAAGTGGGTGCAGTGGAGATTCAGTACAATTGATTTTGTAGTGTGTGATAGACAGTACTGTGCATCTTCTGTTTAAAAAAACTTAAGCCTAAATTTCAGGTTTTTAAAACATGCTTTTAAGAATATTGCTTGCCATTTTAAAAAAATAAATGAGTAGTGCTACTTGACAGGTAGGTTCATGTGTGACATTGCACATTCAGCCCATGACAGGTCAGCAATTCCCATGCCAATTACAGTGGCACACCTTCAACCATGCCAGAGGTTTCTGGGCACACTCATTTCCTTACCACTAGGTGTCCTTTTAGTAGCTGCTCTGCCATAGTCAGTGCACAGCACAAACACGTTTATGAAGATCAATAGCCAACTGGAGGGAGTAACCTCACCATATTGACGTCAAGTGTGAAAATGGTTTTGCGGAGATTTAGGTATTAGTGCATGGAGAACATCCATCAGTCATTTATTCCCATTTTAGTGACCATTAGAGGTTAGCAGCTTGAAGCATACGGCCAGTTCATCTTACTGGAGTTGTTTAAGCAAAGGCCTGGTTCCTTTCCAAATTTTAGACCTGGTTGTTGAGACAGATATTCCTAGGACTCAATTTAAGTCATCATGGTGAATTCCCTCCCTCATTCTTAGAAATGTTTTCCTTTTGCTTCAGAACAACTCTTCTGCCTACTCATTTAAGATTCTTCAGACCTCTGTTATCAGTTGTCAGAGGCTCTATTAATAGCCCAGCTCCCCCCAGGCTAGAGGCATTTAGTCATTTTGTGTTTTCCTGATAAGCACATCAGAATGGCTTGCAGCAATAACCTTTCGATCTCACCGGATCTCGTGTATGAAGCAGCTGGGTCTGAACCAGCGTTAGCTGATGACTGAGACACATCAGCTGCTACAGGAAACTGTGACTGTCATTTGGCCCTGACAAAGATTTGCTTTGGGTGGGGCTCTTGTGAGCATGGAGTGGCACTCACTCAGTGTCTGTGACCACTTGAGTTTGCTGAGCTGCTGTCTTGGACATGTTCCATCTCGGTTAATTGTAGTCTGTCTTCCTTTACCACTCTTGACAGTACATCCTTTAGTACTCCTTATTTCTCAGTTTTTCCACTGGTGGGGAAATGGTGGTCTTGCTCCTCTTCAAAACCAACCCCATTTTGTTGGTTGTTTAACTTGTTCCCTTCTAGTACAGGTAATGATTTAGTAAATAAATATCAGAAGAAGAGGACTTTGTCCTTTTAGCAGCTCAGGTCCTTTCTGAGAGAGAGCTAGCTTATGTTTCCCAGTCCTTGTAAGGAAACCAGCTATTACAATTTAGACAGACAAACACTGTTACAACTAGAGCTATATAGCTCCTCATCTTTTAGTTCTTAGTGTAACTAACCTTGTATTAATAGGCCACTCAAACTTTTCCTTCAGCATTTCATTCATTAATGTTAGACCTTTTAACCGTAAGCATTCCTGATAAATGATAGCTGATGTTGAGTATAGTCTTAGATGGGAAATGTAGAGATCTCAATATGGATAATTTAAAAAAATTTTAAATCCTTTATACATAACTTATATAAAGCATAATTTAATTCAATAGCTTGTTATTTTGCCCATCTGGACATTTTTTGCATACACACATATACATATGCAAAACCAGAGATGTGCATGCAAGCACAAAAACAGTGTCTTCCTAACAAAAATCTCCCTCACGTATTATTTTGAATCTCTGTGTTTACTGCAGACTTCAGTGCCTTCTCTGCATTTACTTATTTCCAGACTTCATTTGATTTTGAAAGCTAAAAATCTGATAGATTTATGGATGACTAAATATGGACTGTAGAGAGTCACAGATGAACTGTGTGAATAAATATCTTAGAAGTTTCTGTAAGTTTTATACTTAAACTGCAATCCAGATCTTTGCAAATTAGTGACAGTCAAGCATGGAGACATGTTGTTTGATCTGCCTTGGACTAAAGTTATATATGGATTGTAAACTGAATTGCAGTAGAGTTTGAGACATTTGTCTACACATGTTAGTTCATCTGTTTCCACATGGAATTAAAAAATATAGGAAACAAACCTGTAGTGAACCTTCCTGAGTAAAGAATAAGCTATGCCTTAACCTGGGGGTCACTGTCTGATATTTTTGCAAATCTGCGACATGACTGATTTAATGCCTTCCTTTGCATTCCCTAAAATCCAAGTTGGAAGTCTCCTGTTTCAGTTTAAACTGCACCCCCCACCTTCTGTAGAAAAAAAAAAATTGTTTCCATTTTTTGTGGCACCTCAACTTTTACAGCCATGAAGGTGGTCCTAGCAGATGGAAGTAAAGGAGGCAATAAACACTAAACTTTTTTGTTTTCATAGCTCCCCTTCTGCTGAGTAGCAGAAAACTATTTTCCCAACCTTGTATGGTTAAAGGGCTTCCAGCATGATTTTTATAACCTTCCCTTCCTTGCTAACTCTGATACTATACATTGGCTTTTCTGTTTCTGTTATACATTTGTCCTTTATTTTATTCATTTTTAAAAAAGATTTTCTATAAGCTTCCAGTCACTGAAGAACTCAAGATTTTGTTAAGGTGATCTTTTCTTACATTTCCCATTCTTCACTGCCACTGAGACAGTTTACATTTATCTCCTATATACACTGATTTGTTGAAAAAACATTCAGCTTCTATTTCCCTTAGATATGTGTCCTCAGATTTTTCCAGGTGTTCTGAAGTCTCCCTCCTTTAGTCATCTGTCTTCCAATGCTGTGGCTTGGACTGCTGCTGCAAGAACCATTGATTCCAGGATTTCCTGGTCATTTTCACAAGCTGCCCTATCTCCTTCTAACCCATTTCTCCCCTTCAATTAAACCTCTTATATACATATATACACATATACAGATATATTATAAATTTGTTTTTTAGGTTTTTATTTTTTCCTCTTTTCAGACAGGGTAGCACACACTGTGAGGTTTCTGTCTTTCTTCTGATTTAGCATTTATGTTAGTGGGTCATTTCCTTTTACTCATCTATGTATTTGGTGTGATCCAATTCCCATCAGTGTTTATCTTTAATGGAAATTGAATTTATCCCTTTTAAGAAGAAAGCAACAAAGGATTCCTCCCAGATGGCCTGATTTTCAGTATCCTCAATTCCTTGCAGTGTGTTCCAGCTTTGATCTCCTCCTACAGTGTCCATGGCTGTTACTCCCCTAGGTCAGAAGCATGCTACTGTGATTGAGATTCCTCAGGTTCACTCATTAAACTCTTTAGGTTATTATTTACTGTAATATTTGAATATTTAATGCTGCAGCCCCCACTGCAGACCTGTTTCTGGTGTTACACGCATGACACTCAAGTGACACAGAAAACTAAGGTCTCAAAACCTGAGGTGGGTAAGGAAGCACAAAGTGATCTTGCTTTCAGTGCATAATCTGCAATGTAATGCTACTCAACAGTGCTGTAGAAGTGCAGCTTGCCTGAACCAAAGCTCCTGGTCTGAGGATCCAAAGTTCCTCTGCAGTACATGTACTGTGGTTCTCAGGCATCCCTTCTACCCCATTGACTCTTCCTAATAAATCTGTTTTCCAGAGTTTTCTTTTCAAAGTCTCAGTAATTATTTTTTTTCCTGGATTGACAAATTCTGCTTCTTTGGTATAAATATGTCTTTTAGATTTTACTTTACATAAGCATGGAAAATTTTTCCATAACAAGTTTCAACTGATTCTGAAACTGAATTCATATGGTTCAGCTTACTAGTACAGCTATGGCCTATACTGGATCCATTTCCATGGGAAAAAGTAATCTTTCATTTGTTAGCCAGTTTCAGTAGCCTGAAACTTCCCCTTAAATTTAAAACCAGAGTCTTAGTGAATCACAGATTCACAGACAGATTGAAGATGGAAGGAACAACTGGAGGTCACCTGATCCAAGCCCCCTGCTCAAGCAGGGTCACTGAGAACCAGTTTCCCAGGACCATGTCCAGATGGCTTTTGAATGTCTTCAAGGGTGGAGAGTCCACAGTGTCCTTCAAACTCAGCCAATGCTTGGTCACCCTTACAGTGAAAATGTGTTTCCTGATGTTCAGAGAGAGCCTCCTGTGTTTCATGCTGTACTCATTTACTCTGATCCTGTCACTGGACACTTTTGAAAAGAACCTTGCTGTTCTTTCCACCCATCATTTAGGTATTTACACACTCTGATGAGATCCATCCCAAGTTTTCCCTTCTCCAGGCTGAGCAGTTCCAGCTCTCTCACTCTCTCAGCCTTTCCCCATAGGAGAAGCTCTCTAGTCTCTTCACCATTTTTGTGTCCTTTCGTTGGACTCTCTCCAGTCCTTTTTAATGGATAAATTTAGAACATATATAGGAAAAATAAAATAATAAAAAATCTGAAATACCAATAAATGTTATAATAAAGATTTATAAGAACATGATAAAATGCCTAAATCAACAACAACAAGAACAAGGAGCAAATTACACCTCTTTGATTCCTTCTCTTCATTCCCACCAATCTTTTCTTGGTATGACTTACATATTGATTTCCATTATGTAGATAATTAGAAACTTTCAGATTATCCTCAAACTTTTTTTTTCATGAAACCTGTACTTTGAGACCCAAATCAAGGATTCACCTTGTGTTCCTCTGACTAGTTGGGGTTGATGCTTATACAATGAGTCAAGAATTCCCCAATGTGTTTGAGTTTTTTAACAATTAGAAGTTTGGTCCTTAAAGATGTCTTCTACTGAGTTAGAGCATTCCCAGTCCTGTTCTGTGAAACTGAATGTCTGAATGATTTCTTTCTTGGAAGAGAAATGAGGACTTTTCTTTTTTGAACACATACAAAATGTCTTTAGCATATGTATTGCTGTAGTCTACAGTTGTAGCTTAATTAGATTGTAAGCATTTGGGTTGTTTAGGCTTCTTAGTACAGTATATTTGATGGCTGTACTGAGAAGAAACATTCATGGTCAGAGGGATAAAAGGTAAGGTTATTCCTGTGGATGTACTGAACTGGCATATTCAAATTGCACCAATGTTTGGAGTGTTTTGGCAAAAAATGGACTGACTGTTCATGAAAGAAATATTTTCCACTTTCTACTGCTCTCTAATTTTACCATCTTTTTAGCAATTCAGCAACTGAGAAAATGAAAAACTATTCTGCTGCATAAGTGGTTTATAAGTAAATAATTGAAGGAAGACCTACTGTCTGAAAATCATTGTCTAATCAAGTGCTGAAATACTGTATCAGTGACATTTTAGTAGAAGTGTCAAGACTTCAAGCAGGTTAGCAGCATTCATTCATCCCTGAGATTTGGCAGGACTCCTTTCTAGAGAAGCCACTGCAAATTGAATCTCCTTCACATTACCCATTTTCAAACATTATTTTAGATTATTTTGACTAGATTTTTAATATATTTAATTGCCAGGGAGACCATTTTACTGGGACATATTGCTCATATTAATGGGTCACTATTTTCTCTTCCCCTTGTTTCCTGGGAACACCATTCATTCCATGTGACAAATAACTGAGGCTGTTTGGTACTACAGGTGCTCTTGCATAACCTGGAGATCTTGCTGTCCTTGGAAGGCCTTTGCCGACTCTTGGAGGAGAACTGTATCTGCCCTTGGTGTCTTCTTGTCAGAGGGTGTACCTCCTTGTCCTGACTAGCTTTCTCTTTGGTTTCCTGCAAACAAGATGGGTTTTATAGGACAGCTGTTAATTTACAAGCAGGATTTAGTTCAGAATCTATATTCAGGAAGAAAAAGACAATTTTAAATTGCTTGAATTCCCATAAGCTTTGAAGATCAAGGGAACCTGTCTGTGCAGAACTATGTTCAGTGTCATGTTCTGAGACTGGGTCTAAATTTCATGTTTATTTTTTTGAGTAATGGCAAATGAAGGATCTTAGTTTCAGTGATAAGTTTCAGATATTTTCTGGTGCTCCTTGGGTGCTTGTGTCATGTGTTGTGGGTTGTTTATATTACCAGAGCTATTACAAACTCAGAGCTGTTAGACTGATTTAGTCACCTGCATGAGAAAGGCTGGTCTACACAGATTTTATGCTGTCTTTGGGAAACACACCATCCTTAGGATCTTCTTGCAGAATTTCCTCTTGTAATTCTGGATCTGTATCTCATACAAATTTTCTGTTGCTGGATGCCCTCCAAATGAACATCCCTGTAGGCTTCAATGTTTCTCTTGATATTATCAAGACTGATTAGAAAACCAGGGAGCTGGAAATGACAGATGACATGAGGGGAATCTTTGTTAGATTTCTCCTGAGGACATTTGGCACTGGGAGAGCTCCACTGTTTCTACTGACAGTAGAAGCACACTCAGGACCAGACACATGGTCAGCCACGCACACAATGCCTGGTTTTATAGGTGTTCCCATAAACCACAGCTTCTACATTGGTCCAGTGCTAGGTAAAGTCCCCAAAATACTTTGAGCCATTCAGTGTGGGTCTTCACCTTTCTCCAGCTTGCTCCATCATTCTTAATCATTTTGATTTGGTAGGCTTTTGTGCTCAGTGCATTTGCTTGGCTCACACTGTGCATCTCATGTAGCATAGTTGTAAATGAATGTGGCAAAGTTGTGTAAATAAATTAGGTAAATGCAAGTGGCAGGGAAAAATCTGGGTCCATCTGATCTAGGAGACTGATATACACATGGTCTTCTGTGTTCAGTGATGTTCATCTTGCTTGTGCCCTGTGCTAGTTTAATCCCTGCCCTGCAGCTAAGGCCCTTCTTGGCCCGGCCTGGTACCAGCTGTTGAAATACTCTCACCGTCTGCCATGGCTCAAATTCCATTATCCCATGCTATAAGTAATGGACTTTCATTGATCTAATTCTCTTGAGGTAAATTGCATTTAGATCTTGGAGACTGAGGAAAAACTTGGAGTTTAGTTCCGCTGTAACCCATGCTTTACTTGGATATGGAAACAAGACTAGTTTTCATCACAAGAAAAATGGAATTTTTACTTTGGAACTTGCTAGCAATTTCAGTGACTGCAGAAGGTACTAGCAATAGTTTTGTTCTTATCACTGATGCAATGAATGGGAGGTAGGAGAACACTCCCTCAGGCATGAACTTTGGCTTGGTTTACACTTGTTCTCAGCTTCATTGTGATTACCATCTCTGAGAGGAAGCGTGTATCTTTACTGTCAAGAAAATGATTTAGTTTGTTTCTTATTTTAAACACAGATATGTTTTAAAGGAAAGACAATGCCTCTTATCCAACAGAACAAGGAATTAAGTTTGGCATATTATAATTGCATAGGACTTTGAAGACAAAGAAGACAAATAGTTTTAGGCTAGTGAATAGTGTGGGAGATTGTTCTCCTAGCTTCCCTTCTCACTTTCCTACTGCTGAATTTACGGCTACAGCCTAAATTATTTAAAGCTCTGCAGAGAACTCTGATACAATGCAGATCAAAAAAGCACAGAATCATTTCGTTTGGAAAAGAACTCCAAGGTCATCAGGTCCAGCCTTTGGACTGACGACCACCTTGTCAACTAGACCATGACACTAATATCCACGTCCAGTTGTTTCTTGAACACCTACAGGGACTGTGACTCCACCTGGGCAATCCATTCCAATATTTAATGATCCTTTAGTGAAGAAGTTCCTAATGTCCAACCAGAACCACCCTAAGTGCAGCTTAGGACTGTGTCCTCTCGTCCTGTCACTGATTGCCTGGGAGAAGAGGCTGACCCACTCCTGGCTACACTCTCAGATGGTTGTAGAGAGTGATAAGGTCCCCCCTGAGCCATATATAGTATGAGTAAGGGGCTGGCTTCTGCAAAGCCTACCTCACTTTGCTATGTGATAGTTTGGCTCAATGGATCACTCTGAAGGACTTGTCTTCATTTAATTGTATTTGGTTTAGTATCTTTCTCATTTTATTAGAAAGAAAATCCAGTGTGACTAACATAGATACTTCTCTAATGTAACAGTAACATATTAGTCAGTGCTCTGAAAGTTCCCCATCATGAAAGGAAATTAAGTTTTTTAGATAAGGCACAGCAGGTTTCCCTTTATAAGTCCAGTTTTACTTTTATTACACTTTTGGGCACAATACTGTAGATAACATAACTGACAAATTTTCTAAAATCTTGAGTGGAAGCAGAATGCATATCAAAAAACATAGATGCTCAGTAAGAGAAGTTACAAGCAGGCTTTAAAACTTCTTTTAAAGAAGCTCATCATTACCTTTGTGGAAGTTTGATGCTGTACTACAGTCTTGCCAAAGTACATATCATATGAACTTACTGTGTCCCTAAAACTCTACTGAAATCCCCCAAATGCATTCTCTCTTTATATCTACACAGAATATATCAAGTTGAAGGTACATAGGAAGTAAATATTTGTTATAATAAGTAAATATCCACTATTCCCATTTACCTCTGAACCTGCAATGTATGAATTGGCTTACATATTGGAAACAGCTGAAAGAAGTTAAGAGGACTGAAAACTAACAAAGATCAGATCTAAATCAAAACACAACATATTTAAAGTTTCCTTGGTTTTTTTCCTAGTCCATTGACAACTTCATAACCACTTTATTAATTGTGTACCTGCAAAACATATTGCCTTATATTAATCCTATACATTCCCCTGACTATTTCAATTAAGTGCAAGAAAATGCTATCTTCTGTGTGTTGGTATTGTGTTGTATATCAGTGTCAGTGAAAACCTGTCACAAACCCTCTATATTTTGTTCCAAATAATTTATTAAGACGATGTTGTGCCATCAAATGACCCCTACGAACCTTGTATGGGAAAACGGCACAATAAATAATGCTTTCTGAAAACATTTCTTGAGAGGATAAATAATTTAGCCTTAATAATGTATCTTGAGCTGGTGAATGTAAGGATTTATGTGGAGAATATTCTAATATGCTATTATAAGGACCATGACAGTACATGGAGAAAAATTAAATTCTATGTCTTCTTTCCACACTTTTTCTACACTGCATCTGCACTGCGGCAATAGGAAAAGGCTGTGCATCTCACAGCATGTAATATTTGTAAGAGGAAATGAGCAATTTTTGAAATTACTTTAATAATTCTTAAAGGTGCAGTCATGCCAGGTGCAGAGTGCTCTCAAGTTACAACGGGTTCTAGAGGTTTTTGATTATTTTCAGCACTTCTTCAGGACCACCAGAACTGTATTAAACCCTAGCAATGTAGTTCTATATGTCCTCCCTAAGGGAAGAGCTCTTTCTTCTGAGCCAAACATACTCAGTAACACATCAGACAGTCTGAAGGTATTGCACATTGCAACATACATTCTTCATTTTTATTGATGCCAGCAAGCGCTTTATAATATTTAATAAGTCTGGCAGTAAGTGCCATATCATTTCAGGACAGTGATGCACCCTGCATTTGTTGTGCCAACTTATGGTTAGGAAAGGAGAGACAATGTCAGTGTGAAGGTTACTTTGCCATTGTACCTTACAAGTATCATGGCTGTACCTGATAATGCCTTTAAAGGCAGTAGGGTGGCTGAGATTCAGTGTGAGCTGGGAGGAGAGGTCAGTTTTTGGACAGATGTGCCCCTTGCAGCAACATTTAGTGCAGGGGCACTGAGTTCCAAGAGGTAATTTGGAAAAGTGCAATTTATTTTTCTTCTCTTTATCAAGTCAAGTCACAATCTTCACACAGGGGTCAGTTTGCTTACTTTAGATATCGTAGCCTCAGCAGATATTTTGTCTTCTGACTCTCTGAAGATAATGTTCAACTAGTGTGATTTCTCCAGCCAGAGAAAAGCTGCAAACTACAGTGTTGTGACTCTTCATCACTCTCCTGCCGAATGCCAATACACCAACATGTGAAAAACATGTTGGGGAAGGCTTTCAAGCTGTCTATTCCTGTGCCCTGAACTGCCTGTATTGGAGACTGGGAAATGTAACAGAAAGTTTCCAAGAAAAGAGGACAGCGAGAAACTTAATCTCCTTTCCACTGAGGCAATTTGCCAGGAAAGACCTACTGTAGGCAAAGTTTGGGCAAAAAGCCTCTTCTCAGAAAACAACAAGTTTGGTTGGGAAGGAAACACAAAGACAACTGGTCATGTCCTTAATTCCTTATTATGTTTTGCTTAACCTTGGCACTAGTGGAGTAATACAAGCCAGGTTTTCAAAATCTGCCCCAGCATTTCAAAGAACATACTGCCTGAAGTTAAATGTATTTTTCAGGGTCATAGCAAAAACGCCATTGGAGAGGTTGAAGCCTGGGAGCTGTGAGGTCACCACCATGTCAATAATTTGGCTGGAGAATGTTTTGTGCTAGTTAAATTGGGGACCCAGTGGCCATATTATAGCCAGGTTAGCAGTGGTGGAGGCTGCTGGAGGGAATGAACACTCAAGTATTAGCTTAGATCTATATGGAGATAATGGGATACATATGAACAATTTGGGGGATTTTATCAGTGTACTTTCATGTCAAGTTTTAATTAAATCTGCCAGTTTTCTTTTTTCTTTTTATTTTTGCTGCTTAAGTTGCTGCTTTCTTTCCCTCCCACCCTTTTTCTCTAGCAGCCTTTTTAGTGATAATCCACCTAACGTCTTTGTAAAATTTTCTTTTTTCATCTTCCTCTTTTGTAGATTTTCTTGTTTTCTCCATATAGGTTTTTCCCCTTGTCTTTTCCTATCTTTGCTACAACATTCTCCCTTTTCTTTTCTATATTCCTTGTTCCAATCCTAAAAGCTTTTGGTTACATCTGCTGTCTGCCATTCCAAAACTGGATTTCCATCTCTCCTCTCCAGTAATAGACTGACTTTGTTGGGAAAGCAAAGACCTCTTTTTTTTTTTTTTTTTTTCCCAGCAAGGCATTGTTCTCATCTCCTATTGGGTGAAAGCAGGACCAGGCAAACCTCCTTTCCATTCTCCTCCATGAGGGCCTTTTGCCCTAAGAGATCTGGGTGTGGTGAGCTCAGATAGCCTGCTGATGCTTTCATTGCATGGGCCACAGGGAGGGATGTACCTTTCATTCCCTCCCCTACAAAGAGCCCTACCACAGCGTCAAGAGGATGAGACTCCCTGAAGCAGAGGGATGAGCCTTAGGGCGGGAGGGGGGAATAAATAATGGCTTGTTGTCAACCCTCCCTTCTGCATTAGGCTGCCAGATGATTGCTTATTCCTTGCTCCCACCCACACGCTTCATGCCACCACCAGCATTTTTGGTCCTTTGTGGCTGAGGTTGTGGGCTAGTCAGCTGATGAGTCAGCTCCTGTAACCAGTGCTCTTCCAGCTCCCCATGGCAGGGATAGCTTGGGCGGAAGAGTTTCAGCCAGCACTATCTGCATGGAAGATGGGGGCTGCTTGGGCATGTTGATTTATTTATTTAGAATGTCACCATTCTGCAAATAAAGAGCAGGTTTCCAGCGGTGTGCAATTCATCTCCTCTTCTTCCCTTTGCATATGCTCTGATGCAGGAAATTTTGAAGCTACACCCTGTATACCATCTGTTAGTACGGGAGTGTGGCGTGGATGGGAAATTCAAACTTTGAATAAGTCAGGAAATTCAAAGTTTTGTTCTCACAGCAATTAACTGCATGTTGGCCTCAGATGGTACCGTAGCTCATCGGGTTAATGCACAAAACGAATCTTGCGCCACAGCTGAGTTCCCACACCACGGCTGAACTTGGCACTGGGACCGAGTGGGAGAGGAGAGGATCAGAGCTCCAAAATACCTTTGTGCCTCCTCAATGCTGGGCAGGCCTGGGCCTCTTTAGTGCTTCCCAGGGGTCAGAACACCCTCCGGGACTGGCGCATGCAGCCTCTCGCAGCTCATGTCAACTGGGGAACATCTGGCCAATGGAAAATGCATCAGGCAGAAGAATGTTCCAGCCCCCCCGTTCCCAGCCTGCCCCATCCTGCCTTGGCTCCATCAACTCCCGGCTCTGTTGCCGGGGCTGGAGTGCAATTGTTAGGTACTCCAGCTCCTTCTTTCATTCTCCACGACAGGCAAAGGCTATGCTGTGCTGGGACAGGCTGTATGAACCACCACATGTGGAAGGCTCAGTCAGTAGTGACTAAACAATGAAACAATTAGTTTTAAACTCGTTTCTACAGCGGCACTGTTTGCTGTCCTTCTCAGTCTGCCTGGTACGAGCATATTTCCAGGCATCCTTCAGTGGTTCTGACCAAGCTAAGACCTTAATTTACATTACAGTTGCAAAAGACTCTTTTCCTCCTCTTCCAGACAAAATCTGGCCATTTTCAAGTATGTACAGCGTGTTGGGGTAGAAGGAAGAGGGTGAGGGTAGAAGTGATTTTGTGAGTATGCTTGCTGTAATCTTTATAACCGAGTTATTCAGAAAGCCTTAGGTTTGAGTCTAATGACTGTAATTTGTCACAGTACTTAAACCTATTTCTAATGAAAGAATACCTCTTAGTAGCTATTTAAAGTCAATTTATTCATTAAAAAATGATTTATGGTACACTAATCTGAAATGGTTTGATTTTGGATTATTAGTTAGGGTATCAGTGAACTCTATTACATTTCTCTGGATAATTTTCAGATTAAATAAACTCCACAAAAGGACTAAAAAAAATAACATATAGGCAGATTTGTGGCTAATCCAAATTACTGGATGCATGTTCTCTTATACATATTGGTGATGTACAGATCTTTCAACTATCAGGTGCAAGATATTAAGAGCTGTGGAGGCAGTGGGGAAAGCTTGCTATTATTATTTGGAAATGGGTGTATGAGAAGTCATTATCCTGGTTTCACTATCCTAAATTACTGACTAATTCTTCCTCTAGAATTGCAGATCCAGTGGGACTTAGACACATGGATGTGTGTCTAAGTCCCAGCTGCCTGTTAGCATCTCCTTTGAAAATTCAACAATTGACCACACTCTCTTTGAGTAGGAGAGGCCATATTCTTGAAAAAGTTTAGAGATATTTTACTTTCATAAAGTAGGGGTTACAAAAAGGTCTCCCAGAAAGGCAAGACTTCTTAGGTACCAGCTCTGTGGCCAGACTGGCATGCAGAACAGAGCAGAGCAGCAGTATTCTAGCAGCTGTTTACCCCCAAATGCCCATACATAAAGTCATTCCTGCTGTTAGCAGTGATTTCTTTGCCAGCTGCCTCCAGAAGAACAGTTTAATTTGCTTGTATAGGTAAGGTAGACCAACAGCATTCTCACGTATCTCTTTCCATACCTAGAAAGGAAAAATTGCTGTGTTAATGAAATACTTGCATTAGTATCCAGGGTTGTTTTTCTCTAGATAAACTTCTTGTGCTTTAGCTGAAGTTCATAAACAGGGACAAAGTCTGTTTAGGCGAGAGTTGATCCTGTATATTCTCCATTTCCATGGGAAGTTGTTGCAGTGAGAAGTGAATGGGCACAAATCGGTAATGTCAGACTAAAGGTAACATCTTCAGAAGTCTCAGAACTCTTTGAAAGTGTGACTTACTTTTCAAAAACACCTGCAGCTTTGTCTGTACTGGTACTGTTACCCTTGAGGTCGCTCTAGAGGCTGTCAATATCCTTCCTTTATTGACTGGTGACTATGTCTTATCACCTCCAACAGCATTTTGACTGAGATAAGGCCAGTTTTGGGGTGTCATTAATTTCATATCAAAGCTGGGCTGGGACGTTGTCTTTTGTGTCAATGGGAAAATGCAGCGCAGATGGGAGAGAACCTCTCCCACTGCTGGGTGAAGATACACATCAAGGTCAAGCCTAAAGTGTAAAAAGCCCTCATTTTGGATGAAACCAAGGGTCCTTAACAGCCTGTGGATGCATCTCCAGAATCCCTGAAACTGTTTGTAGCATGTATGGGCACACCTCAACAAGCTTTCACCTGTTTAGTGTGTCTAATAATAGCAATGAACTCGCAGGACAGTGTGCAAACTGCATCCCACACTGTGAGTCCTCAACAGGCTTAGTGCTGTGCCCTCATTCCTATTGTTACTTTATTTAAGCTGGATTATAAAGCTGGTTTGGGCAAGCCTGTTTGCGCTGCCATTAAATGAAATGTGTCTGCACACTAATCCTCACAAAATATCAATGAGCAATATAGCCAGCCCAATTTTTTTAATTGTAGGCTTCAAATTAATTAAACAGCTTTTGAAAACTTTATTTCAGGTAATTAGTGCAAATAATTAATGATGAAACAACAACGGTTGCTTTCATAGCGTTAACTGCTTGTGAAAATAGGCCAAGCCCCCCCTTCATTGGGTAGAGTTGACTTACCATAAGAGGAAAAATATTTTAAACTTTTTTCTTTAAATGCCCCACTGCCTCTTATCACCCAAAGTCATTCCAGCTACCACCTGCAAGGCATGTCCATACAACAGATCACTATATTTGCCATTTGTGAGATACTTGGCTAAAATAAAGTAGACCTTTCTGACCTAGGAACAAGCTCTAACTAGAACTTACTGTACTTTCACAGTATTCCTTCAGAATCAATTCATGAGCCTGTTTCCTGGTTTACTATTTCCATATCGTTGTGTTTCTATCAGTGCAGCAGGGCAGTGTTTAATTCAGGGCATGTTGTTTACATGTATTTGTTGTTTATTGAATCTAATTTTTGTTTAACTGTTTACCATGACATTTAAATATCTTAATTAGCATAATTCACACTAGCACCTGTTTGGTGAACATGGACCTTTAAGACAATTAAAAGAGACATGCTAACTATTTGCAAAAGGTGCCAGCATCACGAAAAAGAATTGTAGAGCTATTTAGCTTCAGCTTTTATTTAATTCTACTCAGGCACCATCATTCCATCCAGATAAACTTGAAGCTATATGTTTCTTCCCTGATCAAACTGAAATAAAATAGTCCCATGTCATATTTGGGGGAACCCCACACGATGATGTGTGTGTGCCTTGTATCTGTGAGGGTTGAAAGGATGAGCTGCCTCTTTAAAAAGCTTCTGTGAACCTGTATTGTAGTAAGCTCTGGTAGGGGTTGCGTGACTGCAGCAGACTCATTTGTGACCTCAGAAAAGTGGTTATGAAAGTGATCTCTTGATCAGAGGAATAGAGCTCTGCTGCCTGCCAGACCAGAAATGCAGAAATGAGCCTCCTCCCTGCAAATCTGCCCCGGCAGGAGAAAAAGCGTTTCACTTTTGGATGCAGTGTTATGATTCCTCTGAAAAATTCTTGCGTTTAAAACTAAGTGTACTCTAGAGTATATACTGCCTCCAGTGCAGAGCAAGATCATTTTTGCTTTTTCGTGATTTGTAGTTTTCACTTTCTGCCTCAAACCTACTCCTTTTTTCCTTAGTGTAGAGCTAGTAAGTCTTGTTTCAGTGGTTATTGGACTGACTCTGGCAGTGAGCCACAGTGTACATCCAATGGAGATCATATTGTAACAGGTGAAAAAGCAATAGAAACTAATTTTTATGTCACATGATGAGTATAAAACAGATCTGAACAATCAGGAGGTAAGAAATCACTGTTTTTCATCCAGACACCTGAGACAGAATAAGAAGCACTAGAAGTAATTTATGTATCATATTTCTCCTTATACACACTATTCACCTGGCACTGATCACTCAGGGAAAGCTGCAATTGGCTGTTATTGCCTAGAAAATTGAAGCCATAATCCCGTATGTTTCATGAATGAGATACAAGATTCTTGTCCTTATCCCTTAAGGAATACTCATTATTTCTTTGGTAGATTGCTATGAGTCAAGGCAGCAGGCACCTTTGTAGGAGTCAGACTTGCCTGTTCAAGTCAATGACACATACAGAAGAGTTGAAACTGGAGAAAAGGTTATATTTTATTATCTAGGACTTTGTTTCTGAAATACAGAACATTGGTTTTCCTTATCTTCAAACGGGACAAGTCCGATAAGAACTCTGTGAATGCCTTGTAATTTTATCACTCTATCTAAGTATTCTCTGGTTCTAAAAATTGAAAAGCAAATCAAAGCAGGAAGAAAATGCACAGTCTTAGAGCCTTTTATGAAGAAAGAATTTTTTATGATGCTGAGAAAATTTGAAGGTCCTAATTCTGTCTGTTGACCTAGGGACCATGGCACTTTTAAAAAACTTAATTTCTCTGGTGCTGAACAGGAGAGAAAATGTAAGCCCACTACTGGTCTGTTTAGGGTCTTTGGCATCTGCTTGGAATCTTTTTCTGAGTATGGAACATGGTTGTCAGGAAAGGCAAAGCAAAACCTTTGTGAGGAAGTGAAAAATAAAGGTTATTGTAGTAATTGAATACATAGTGTGCATGCATATTCTGCTTCTGCAGAAAGTTCCTGTTCTGCAAAGGAATTTATTTTTGGACAAACCATAGTGCCTTTTCTGCAGGCCCTCTGTCTTATGAGGGATTCCAGCTGGGAACAACATCCATCTGTTTGGGTAGTTTTGCAGGACTAATTTTTAAATGCATACATTAAAATATTAATGTGGATAAAAACACATATAAGAGATCCAGGGATTTTAACATTATCAGTTTAGGCTTCTGGCAGTTCAGTTTCTGACTTCTGTTGTCAAATAGTTCTTAATTTTGAGCTTTTAGGTAAGATTGTCATGCTACTGGTTTTCTTCATCATTCCAAAAGGTTCTGGAATTCAGCTCGATGTTTTAAAATTACCCTGGAAATTGATTCCGAAATATTTTTTAAAAAACATTTTGATAATGTCTCTGATGTTTCTTTTGTCCTTATCTTGTCTCAGCACGTGTTTTTACTTCCTGAAGTAGAAAATCCAAAGCTTAAGGATCTCCTCTCAGGCATATTTTCCCCACAGCACATTAGGTGATTTAACTTCACAAGGCTTCATGCAATTGATGTCATTGTGGCAGCCTCCACAGGCAGCAGAAAAGGCCAAGCAGAGCAGCTCTGCCTTAAGAAGAGAACACTGTGTTCTGTGGGTTCTGTGTTTGTCTGTTGTTGTGCAGCAGTGTGCTGTGATATCCAGCTGATTTAAAGGTGGAGATTCCCATATTTCCTCTGTCAAGCATGTTTGCTTCATTAAAATATACTGGAAAGCAAACGTGTCTTTGCCTTTAACATTGGACACAGTATATCTGCTATATAGAGCAGATATTAAAGAATTGTTCTTATGATATTCCCGACTCTAAAACTGTTGGATCCAGATTTGGATTTCTGGGTAACACATGCACATCCTGTGCACTAAGGTCTCAGTGAGCACATTTTAGATGCAGTGTTTATTTCATCTTAAAGGTTTCCTTTATCCTCTCCAGATCGTGTGCATTGGCTATTTTTAAACTGTCTCTTGGATGATATACTGGTCTACTGATACACGATCTTTCAACTCTCTTCTAAGAGATACTGATTTAAATTCCTCTTGGAACCAGCAGGTGTGAATTTAGCCTGTGTCTTTACATGCAGAATGGTGCAACGAAAATTATTCCATTACTCAATTTCTTGAAGAACAGAAGCTCAGGAGATAGTCTGTTTGAATCATAGTCCTGGAAAAGAGGTTATCAAATCCAAAAAGCCTAGCAAAGATCATGTAAACCTCACATAAATTAGTAACTGTAAGGTTGCTTTAATTAAAAAGGGGGAGAGATGCTTTCTTATGCATTTTCCTAGTTGTATTTGTTTTCATGCTTGATCTTTGATTTGAGTTGTTCCTTCAGTGATTGATTACTAAATGTTCTAAACTATAGATCTAAATTGGAGAGGATAAAATGATGCACATCTTCTATAGCCAATGGAGACTAAAAATGTTCTGATTTTCTCAAGGTAAATCTGCTATCAAGACTTCATTGCATTTCTGCTGTAAGGTGCAATTCTTACAATCACCATTCCAAAAGCAGGAAAGATTCCAGTAGACTTCAATTGCTTACTTATGAACACAAATAGCTTTCCTCTTGGCTGTCTTTTCAGTAAAAATGGATTTTGGTCTCATTACTTATATTTCTGAAAAATAGTTCAGACTCAAGTTTATATCAACTGGCTGTTTATCACTAAAGAATATTTTTTGTTCTTTTTGGATGCAATGATTAGTCACAAGCTGCTCTTTCATCATATGCTTAAATTCAGTCACATACAGGCTTTCTCATAAGGTTCTGATTTTTCTTATTGTCACTTCTGTGATATACTTTGCTTCACGTCACAGACGCTGCTGTTGAGCATCTGTTGTTTATTTTCTGTCTGCAACAAATTTTGTGGACAAGGCCACGGCATTGCAGTGAGACTATAACAACATAAGAGATGCACTACTGTGTCACACCAGTGGTCTGGTATTTTTGTCTTCAACACTTCTGTCTTTTATCTACTTTAAAGCATTCTTGTGCTGGTGTTACAGGGCACTTGACAGTCCTCATATTGTGGGGCTAGGCAAACAGCAGCTCTGCATTCAGTTTATCCATTGCCCTTATAATTTCATAAACCTCTGTTATATCGCCCCTCATCCTTTTCAGTAAAAAGTCACAGCCATTTTAGCCTCTCCTCAAAGGGTAACTGCCTCTGATGTGGTCATCAGTGTCCATTGATAAATTATTTTCATTGGGAGAATCAATCCTGAAATATGGTCTAATTTTAATGAAAAATCATGAGCCATATCAAAAGAGGACAACATTCTTTGGCCATAGAGAGAGAAAACACCAGGAAGTCAGAGGATATAGAGAATCCATTTCTTAAAATATATCTGGACAAGGGAAAAGATGCTATTCAGACAAGAAGCCTTTATGAAGGATGTTTTGAAGGATGGAGAAACTCTTCAAGTATTTTTGATAGGTCTTGTGCTACATAGATCCTAGAATCAATGTGTCCTGAGATGCTGTTCCTCTGAATGTGTGTATATATCAGGATCAGGGGGATTTGCTGAGATCCCACACAAGCAATCAGGATGTAACAAGTCAGAACACACTGCAATACACTTAAGGCTGATTGTGGATCAGTTGGGTGAAGCCATGAATGAAAATATAAAACTGCATTCATTGTACATTCTGAGGTCCTTAACTCTGCAACTAACCAATGTTAAGCAGACTTTCTAAATATAGACTTAATTCTTTTTCTACTCTAAACTTATGCTGGATATCATGATTCTGATTAATGGACATGTAATGTAAAAACTTAAAGGTGCAATGAAGAAATGTTGGAATCATCTTAATTTTTTGTGAGCGATACGGGTATTGATTTGAAACTGGAATAAGTAGTCTGCAGATTTCTTACTCAAAGTTGCTGATAACTCAGGTTTGCAATCCATTTTGTAGTTTGTGAGAGTAACCCATTTTTACTTACCTTTTATGTGTTTATTCAGAAGGGTGTGCAAGCAAATACTCGGACAAGCTAATGTATTACAGCTTAATTAAAGAATGAAATAGTACACAGATAAAATTAAGGGCCCAGGACTGAGCCTATAAATAAATAAGTTTCCGTGATCAAATCGTCATATTTAATGTAGTAGAAAATAAAATGGAATTGAGAAGACAAACAGGAAGACTGCTACTTGGAATACGTTTTATGTCTTCAGACAATTTCAGAGGACTGCATGTCTTCAGCAGTCTTGTAGCCAATATAGTCTACCAGACCAACTGATAGCTCAAATATTTACTCACAGTGATGCAAACAGATCTCTGAAATACCTTCTTTGCCAAGGCACAATGTGGGGCTGTCTGTTGGGGAGATCATCTGTTGAGTCATATGAAGATAGAGAGGTTGCAACAGTAAGCTACAGAGAAGAAATGTGTTTTCTAGACAAGTTCTTTTGAGTCTGTTGTTTGTATAGTTAGCACACAATTTGTTTCACGTGGAGCTTTTCTTTGGATCTGTGATCCCTCAGAAATTATGGGATAGGGGAGACGTTATTGTCCCAGACTACATTTAAACTCGACATACAAGTGTGATTTCTTATGAGATACAGATAGAATAAACCAGCAAAAAACCAGAAGAAGAGTTAGTAACTTATTTTACATGTTGTCCATATACATACACTTTTCATAAAAGCCACTTCACCATTCTCGGTGTTTCTTAAATTACTCTACACATTTACAAACCAAATTGTGGAAACAGGAAATGTCCATCCAGAATTTACTCCAATGCTCATTCACCTAAAACATTAAGCAACTCCTTATCTTACAAAATTAATCATGTTTGTAATTAAATAATGAAAATTTTCCTGGAGGGAATGAGAAATGTCCATTACTGGGAATACTCAAAAACTGGGGAACCTGCCTAAGTGGTTAGCTCTGTTCTGATCCGGGTGAGGTAGACCAGATGACCTTCAAAGGCCCCTTCCAACCTACAACTTCTTAAGTTTTTGTGGTACCTTATCCTGACTCAGCTAACAGATCTGGGCTCCCCACAGGTGAATCACTTTCCTAAAGCTTCACAGAACTCCTTGCACTGCAGCACAGCTGAACATTTGCAGGCAATTTTTTTCAGCTGCTCAGCTTGCCCCACATAAACTCTCTTTCCCGAAGGCACACAGACCTCCTTTTCACATGCAAGAAAAAAAATACCCTGACTCTGTCACCTCTGTAAGAAGTCCTCATTTTGTGTTTCTTCTTTCACCTGCACCTGGACTCTGATGCTGCCTTTTTGCTGGACTACTCTGTACTGACTGCCCTGGCATCACACCAGTCCCAAGGACTCTGTCCATTGTGAATTCCAACCCCAAACTGATTCCATTCCCAGCACAACCTTGCTTTACAGTTAGGTCAAGAGGGGAAAGATAAAGACTGGTGGGTTTAAGAGGGCAGAGTGAAGAAAATGGTGGATTTTTTTTCTGTGAATTGGAGGAAAGCACACCAGGACTTCCCCAAGGCAAGAGTCTCATAGTCCTCCCCTTTTTGCCTGCTGGAAACCCTGCCTGAGATCTCATCCTTAATATATTGTCAGATCACCACTATATATCCTAATGAGCCAGATCTCTCAGAGGTGATGCTTGTAGAAATAGTATTGGAAGGCAAGCTTTTCCCTCTTTTCTCTGTGTTTCTGTAGAAATAATTTCCACGTGTACTTTTACACACACAGAGACAGCACTGGCAGCTGGATCACTGTTTTAGAAAGTTTATCTGATCTGCAATAATTTCTAAAAGCACAAAACCCTCCAGTGGAATATAGTGAAACCGACCGTATCGATGATCGCTCCAGCAGAGTATTTTACTGTTTGTGAAAGGATTTGACTCGGGGGAAGCACTCCTCACCCTGCACACAGCGGGCTCTCTCCCTTCTCCCTGCTGCACGAGAGTTATTTTTCTGATCCTCTACTCTAAGCTCCTTTGCTTTTTTTAGGCAACTTCCAGCTATCTGATACAGTATATAATGAGGAATTAGGTTCCATTACACGAAGGCTTAACCTTCTCGAAAAGCATTCAGCGCTTGCCAGGAGTCATCAATATTTAACAGCTGTTGTTATTATGAAATACTTCATAGGGTAATGTGGCTCGTCTGCTCGCACGCAAGGGTTTGAACGGCGGCCAGGCCCCTGTCAGAGCCGCCGGGAGATTGACAGGCGGCGAGGCTTGCGTGACAGCGGGCCCGGGGTTAGTCAGCACTCTGCCTCCTCCGCAGCGGGGACCTCTCCTCCCCCTCGCCTGCCTTCAAAAGGGCTCCTCCGGACGCGGTGGGACACGGGCCGGGGGCTCAGGGGGGCGAGCTGGCCCCGCCAGCCCCGGGGAGAGGAGGGCA
>VYXF01006322.1:0-39460 GCA_013397295.1 Polioptila caerulea | reverse complement strand
GGTTTGTACCTTAAATAAATGTCATGCTGTACTCGAGAAACTTCAAAGGGAAGTCAGATTTCAAAGCATCTCTTAAGAAGAAGCAGACTGAGAAAACCGCTAAGTTGGGAAGAAAAACTCTGCATTACTGCTAGCGTAATTTCATCTGGCGTTCTGGGAGCCTCTGCAACAGGACCAAGCACCACACAGCTTTTTTTCAGCATTTATGCGCTTCGGTGCTCATTTCTTTCCCAAAGCATTTGTACTACCTGTGTGTGGCCTTTCAGTGTGCAAACATCCCTTCCATGTTGTTTGTCAATGCATAACGACTTATGCTGTCTATTTTTTAATTTCAGTGTTCATCTAATGACCCCCATCCTAATTGTCACCCGGTGTTCTCTGTAACCCAGCCAGAGGAAGCAGACCATTTCAGTTCATGGCTCTAGGTTTGTTAAGCAGAATTGCTCATACTGAGTGTTTCCGAGTCAATTTGTTTTGTTTTCTTAGTATTCAGAGTAACACGCAGAGCTGATTCTTCCTGCAGCTAGAAGATCCAGGAAGAGAGACCCTGTTCTCACTTCCTTTCGAGTAACAGTTACCAAACCTAAGATTTGCATGCTTAAAGGAGTGTCTCTGAACCCACAGCCTGGATTCAGGTATTTTCATCCACCTGTTTTAAGAAACAGTTTATCCCCTGGACATCATTGGAGAGAACCAGTAGTCGTAGGCAGGCTTGAAACTGATTCACCAGCCTGAATCTGAAGAAGATTGCATGTTCCCCTTCCTGCACCCCAGATGAACACAGGCAAGGTGTTCAGTTCAGAAGCAGTGTCCCTTCACTGCTCACTTCTTGCCTGTGCTGTTGCTTGATACAGGCACCTGGGCAGCTGGGCTACAGTTTGCCCCCATGTTGGTCTGTTACACAGCCTAACTTAGCAGCTAATTTTGTTAATTATTTTCTGAAGAATGAAGGTTGTGTTTGTGCAGGATGAGGTACGGAAACACTCTGGAGAATGTAATCCCATGGGTTTAAAAAGTATGGTTTTATGAGACTCCTGAAATCTCCATTCCTTTGAACTAAAGAGTATCCTGCAATGAATAAGTGTTCTGTTATTTCTGGGGGAAAGGGGATGGCTGGTTTCATAATGCTTCTATAGACTGTGTTAGGCAGCTTTTCTCTTCTTTACAATATCCCAGATTTGTTTTTCAAGCCAAGGTGTTTGCAAATGCAGATAGAAATGCTCATATCAGAACTGGAGGCTTAAAAGAGGTCTCAAGTTTTTACATTGTTCTGGGCAGAGACAGTGCAGCTGTGAAAGGCTCAACAGCACTATCTGAGACCGTTCCATAATCATTCAGCCAATCTTATAGTCTCCTCTGTGGACTTTCTTCCTCCATTAATTAACTGTCAATTTTAACTCTACATTATTTTTTTGGTTTCCACTCCTTTCACTGCTTTCATATTAGAAACTGAAACAATATCCTCAGATCTTTAACCTGTTTTCCAGGAAATTGCATTGGTAATTCTTTTTCATTTTTTTAACTCTCTTCTTCTTCCTAGTCCCTTTCCCCTTGCCTTGTGTACTTCCACTGTGTTGTCCTTTGTGGAACCCAGCATTTCCAGGCTTGTTGGCTTCTAATGTTGCATTGGGATTGCACCGTGCACATTACATCGCATGACCCTGCAAAACTGTCAGCCCTGGTACATGTATCTCTGGTATTTATCATTCTATGGTATCAATATGCTCATTCATCTTCTTTGGCAGAACAGCTCCATCTTCTGTTTTATTTCATGTTCTGGAAGTGCAGCCTCGATATGTTGTGCTCAGAAAACGGTCTCTGGTGTTGCCACTTCCCATCTCTTGAGTTTGCTGGTTTTTAGCCTGGTAGATGAGCACTCTGTGCTGACCATCAAAAGGGTTGCCTCTCCTGTAGAAAATAGTTCAGAGTGCCACAAAGCTAAAACGGTTTTGGGTTTTCTGGTTGGTTTTTGTTTGTTTTTTTTTTTTTTAACAGCTAGCAGCATTCATTAGACTGCCTGCAGTATCAGCTTTTCTCTTGCTCCATTCTTGATACATGGGAACTCCAGCAGCCTGTTTCCCCCTCAGGTCACTGAGTCATCCTTTGCTGTTTTTTATTTTTCAGCTTTCCGCAATTTGCTCCTCCCTGCCCACCAGAGACAGTACTCCTGCATTCTTCAAGCTCTCATTTGTTTTCAACATCATAGGCTTTGCTGTTGCTCCAGAGGGACACCATTTTATGAGATGTCTAAGCTTGATCACAGCTGTCTTGGCATCAGGGTCTTTTCTATCAAGCCACCCATCATAACCACTACTTGCTGTCCTGTTCTCTCTCATTATTCTTGGTGGTGACAGGGGTATTGTTAGACTGTTCTGTTTTCTTTTCTCTGTTTTTCTGCCTAGTCAGATAACATCTTGCAAGTTTCCCTCATCTGCCTGTCATGTCTTGCTTTTCCTCCTCCTCCTCCTCATTTCTTTCAGGATCTGTGTGATTTTCTGCCTGTCTTGCTCTGCTTTCTCCAGGTGACAGGCTTTCACCAGCACCTCCCTTCTGAGGTGTCACTGCAGTATCAGCCCAGACGTGGGTGGGTTAATCAAGTATTTCCAGTGAGGAGTCAGAAGGAGCGTGAGCAGTGAGTGACAGCTCTGCTGCCTCGGGTGCAAGGAGCAAACATTCCCATCTCCAAGGAGCATTTGCTTCTCGGGGCAATGGTGTTACTTGTCTTCCTTTGAGGGTGCAGTGGGTCTCCTTGCAGTCAGGCCAGTGAGAAGGGCAGGCAATGAAATGGATATGTGTGGCCTGACATATGGGTAACTCTAACTGGCAAAATATCATTAAAATACTTTCCATTTGGAGATGGAATTTATAGTAGCCAGACAAGTTGCAGAACAAACATCTCTTGTGCTTCTGCTGCTGTGTTTGTATGAGCCTGAAGGCTAACAAGCAGACAGGGAGCTCTGGCCTGCTCAGTTGGGTAAAATAATAATTTCCACTAACGATGAAGTTTGAACGGATGGAATTTTCACAACACCAAAAGAGCGCATCAAAGAAATAAACCTTCGTTTCCTCTCACCCCTCCCTGTCTGTCCTTCAACCTGAGCAAAGACCGCAAACCACCATGTCAGTAATTACAAAAACATCTTTCCTAAGGGGGGAAACTCTGGAAGAGGCCATTGGAATAGGGGTTGGGCTTTTAAAAATTGTTGTCACAAGATATTTAAAAGGCATGTGGATGTGGCACTTAGGGACATAGTTTAGTGGCAGATTTGGCAGTGCTGGTTTAGTGATTGGACCTGATCATCTTGAAGAGAGTTTTTCAATCTAAATGTGCCTATGATTCTATGTCTGTTCTTATAAGCAGGCCTAGCAAAAGGCCTAGCTGATCAGGGGGTAAAAAGCAGCCATTTCCTCTTAGCTTAGAAGGTACACCAAAATGAAAATGCAGATTTAAGAATCAGTATATTCTATTCACAGCAGCCTAACTTACAAGTCTGAAATCCCAAAGTTGTTTTGGCTGGAAAATGTGGGCAGGGATCTGTTAAAAGCAGCTTGAGATTTTCCTGATGTGTTTTCCCATGCCCAGGGGAGGAATTTATTACATCCAATTATACATTTGAGATAATTGCTTTGGAGTAATGACCAACATTATCACTTTCAGCAAATATTTCCAATGTAAGCTAAAAACCATCACAAATATGCAGTTGGTGTGGTTCTGAGTTGCCATCATTTATTGTAAAATACTGATGTATCCTGCAACAGCCTAGTCCCTCACTAGGCTGTTAAATTGATAAGGAGCTCTTGCATGGGCTCACGACCTTTCGAGGCTTGCTGTTTTTCCTCCTCTTCTCATTCTGGTTTGGTACAAACTGTTCTTGCCATCTAAACACTTTTTTGGGGGGAGGTTTCAATTTTTGATTGGTTGGGATATTGTTGGGGTTTTCGGGATTTTTTTGGCATGAGTTTGGCTTTTTTTTCAGAGGAATGTGTTTTGTTTTATCTCTGGCTGTGGCTGTTCCCACTCCCCTTTGGCTGGAAGGGAAAGTGTGTATCCGATGTCCCAGATAATATCACTGGGATCTCCTCTCTCATTTTCTCCATGAAAAGGAGAAAAAACAGAAAACTGGATCTTTGTTTGCTACCAGGATATTTGTACGACCCTTCTCTGGAAGTAGGAGTGAAGCTGACTGAATTCTTACTGACCAAGTGATAAAGCAGGTTCCTGTGGTACTTCCTAGATGATGCTGAAACCCAATAATCATGTGAAGCCAGCCTCCTCAGAAATTCTTTCATTATCCCCAGAAATGGGATTGTGTGTCTGTAGGATATGTTGATAGGAAGAATTTGAGCATTCAAAGACATTTGAGATCAAGCAATGTGAAGGAAGAGCACTTCCTTCTCACTCAGCAAACCAGCTGAGTTTTCCGTGAAAGCTTAATCAGGAATAAGCTTTTTACCCTACTTTTAGGAAAAATTTATGAAATTTTAATATACAATGAGAACTATTCATGAATATCATGGAGTAAGTGACGTGCTAAAAACAATCTCTGAAACCCGTAG
Source organism: Polioptila caerulea (assembly GCA_013397295.1). Taxonomy (NCBI): domain Eukaryota; kingdom Metazoa; phylum Chordata; class Aves; order Passeriformes; family Certhiidae; genus Polioptila; species Polioptila caerulea. The sequence continues at coordinate 34,903 of VYXF01006322.1, read as the reverse complement.
TAAAGACGAAGCAGTTTAAGCACATTCCCTTGAATCTTACAGTCAGGCTGAAACTTGTTGAAATGAACCGGGTAAAGTGAGACCAAAAATAATCTGATGTCAAGGAAATCAGCACTGAAAATAAGAAATTTATTCACTCCCTTTTCTTCTGAGCTATATAGACATTTCTCTTTATTGTCATAATACATATTTTTATAAACAAAACAACTTGCTAACTTTCTTTTGTTTCTTTCCTGTGGGTTTTGGTTGTTGCTTTATGTAGAGTAGACTAATGGAAAAAATATGTCCAATAAAAAATGTGATAGATATTTCATATAAAAAACATCTGGACTGCAAAATATGTATCTATCTCCAGCACAAGGAGGAAAAAAAAAAGCAAAGAAAGTTGTCAGTGACCAAGATCCAGACCACAAAGACAGTAACCACCAATTAAATTCAATGCATGCTAAATGCCTAAACAAGAATTTTAGTCATGGCCCTAATCGTTATGATTTCTAAATTGATGATAACTCTTTCCAACAGCCATTCAAGAAAAGCACTTTAAGAAGCAAGTCGGCCAGTCGATAAAAGAAGACAATGTATCTAACAAGACCGCTGTACAAGAAGGTGGACTTCTACTAGAAGTGAGTGAAAAAATGCTGGGTTTTTTTCTGGCTGTAATTTATTCAGTTTGATGATATATTTGATGGTTTGTGGCAGCTTTGAACAAACAGTCAGTCTTGGTGGGAGTCTTTCAAGAACCACACTTGTGAACGCTTCTTGCAAGAGCAGGACTGGCAGTCGTGATAGTCACAGTCAGTGTCCATTTGGGCAATCCCACCTTGCACCCTTGCTTGCATCCTTGAAATTACCAGTGAACTCCAGCAGGCCAGTTCTTTTTCATTTTGAGGTTTGTTTTATTTGGCCCACATTTTGAGGATGTCAACATGAGCTTTCCTGGTTTCTGATCTGAGCTGAGAATATTCTAGGATATTTTAGTTTATTCTACTTCCTCAACTCTGTTCTCTGCATACATACCGTGTCAGCAAAAGTTATCTCTTCTATGTATTTTTATCCCCTTAAGGTTGACTTTATATTGGCAGAGCAGCATAAATGGGCCATGCTGTTACTGAGAATTGGACCCACTAATTTTAAGAAAGAATTAATATTGCTGTGAACTACTGAACCAGCTAAAGCCCAGCGGTCCATCCCAGATACGTCTGCATTTCAAACACATTATGTAATAATGCCTTTTTTACACTGTGGTCCTTGAAAATTCCTATGTGATTAAGATTACATATGTACAGTTGTTTTGGACAGGATAATATTCATGGTATAAAAATTGTGTTTTAATGACAGCCCTGAGATGCATGTAAATGTAAATTAAATAGTAGCCTCCAGCAAATAATTGCTGAATACTATTAAATTAAACCACATTTTAGCTTGAGATCCAATACCATAAGTTATTTAAGTCTACGGAATGGAAACTGGCACCCTGCTTTCCTTCCTCTGAATATTTCAGAAGATTTTAATTTTAGATTTTAAAGCAAGTAACACAGAGGCATCTGATTAGTTACTGCTACTGCCAAAATAAGATGTTTGGCTGTCAGGTGTTATTTTGCAGCCATTTCCATTCTCCATGAATAGGGAATAGGGGGTGTACAATAAATGATAAATATGGTGAGTATATGAATTTTAATGAGGGTCTCCTATATTTAGTCTAAGTTTTGTTGTGTGTACATTACATGCCCACCAGTTATAATCATTTAGCATCTTCAAACTGACTGCTGTGAGTACCTGGAGGGAACACTGGCACCCAGCTTGGGGCACATTGCAAGAGACCACTATTGCTAAATCTGCTCTGCTTACTGCAGGGTATGCAGGAGTCACATCCCCTCTGAATAGAGGGGAGATATTTTATCCTGGATCATACTTCAAGTGCATCATTAACTGGATGATTAAGTGCATGTTAATATGAATGTGCTTGCCAGGCTTCTTTTATGGGCACGTCTGACCTAGAATAGGAGGGTGAGTTTTCCTTAGGGCTTGTCAGGAACGTTCTCTGAGGACTGAGTTTGGCTCGGGTCCTCATTCAGTGGTGATGGCACACAAAGAAAAGTGGGATTTTATGTTGTTCAACCAAATTCACCGTGTTGGTTATTAGGAACTGTTTTATAGGGATTTTAACTAAATATCACATTTCTGATTCCTTCAGAGAAGAAGCAAACCATGGTTGCTGTTCTTTGTATATTGACTTGTAATTCTGACCATATTATTTGCTCTCAAAAGATATTTTTCAGCTGTCAAATGCCCCTTTCTGTGTCATGACAACACCTTGCACTGTGCAGCCTCTCCTAGATGCTTTATATAATACAAACCAGAACAATCTGAATCACCAAAATACGCATGAATAATACTGTTCCTGAGTGAAATGTTAATGGAAAATTAAGAATAATTGCTTTTATTTTTTTTCCTAGTGGGTATAGTCACTCTGCTTTATGTATGGAGAGAAGTATGGGATAACAAGAACCTAATTACTGGAAAATAGTGTATCTAGGGCTCTTGAGTCTTGGAACAATGCAGTATTTCCCCTTTCAGCTTGAAAGAAAACAATGGAATTAGGCTGTCTTCAAAATATGTTTAAAACGTTTTTTATTTCTAAAGGCTTCTACCACAACATGTGTTTTTTATTTAAAATTTTATGGAGATTTTTTACAGCTATAATCAAATAGCTTTCATCAGCAATAACAGAATAAACAATGATACCAGTTTATCAAAGGCTTTTTAATGGAGCACAGCAGGTATCTAAATAAATAATTTCTTTTGGTACTTTAAGATAACTTCTTCTGGGTAAGAGAGTCTTTGCTTGCCATCTTTGTTTCCCTTTGAAGGGAAGACAGACAAGGCTCTAAGAACCAAAGTCTTATTTTACTAAGGTTTATTTTTTAATATGACCAGTTCTCACAGTCTTTACTGCCCTTTGAGACTTCACATTCCAACAGTTTGACTGCAGTAATGATTTTTAACTTTGCACTTTCAAAATATTTTCCAAGACAGGTGGTTTTGCAACACTTGTGCCCCATGCCTTCTGGGAGAAAAGGGCCACATTCACATTCAGTGTCTGAAGCCTGTTAGTGAATATTTAAGGAACACTGGGCCAAACCCATAACCAGAAAAAGGGGAAGAGAAGTTTGCATTGGCACTCAACAAATCCAGATAGAGTTTATGGGGTGATGGGGTGGAGAAACACAATAAAATGGTGACTTGGAGAAATAATGAATCACTGGTGGGTATCTAGGCAATAGCCTTGATTGCAGGATTCATCTCATGGCTGTTAGCCACCTCCTGCTCTCCCCCTCCAGCTATGCTGCGCTCGTAATCTTAAATTCAGACTCCGAGTCTACACTCTGGTGCAGGTAATTGCCCATCCCAAATGGCTGTGTAACTGTTATGTGTTATACTGTTCACTGATCACTGGAAGAATTAAATGCCTGCTGTTCAGAGGGAGGCTCTTTATGGGCTTGCTTTCTTAATGGCGCGTAATCGGGCATCACCCCATCATCACCTCCAACACTGCTCCTTGAGTAACCAGCGCTTGTGCACTAATCAGCACCCTGCTAAAATTGTCACTTGGGCTTTATTGGCCACTTCATAGTTGCTCCTGCAGTTTTTCTGCTTGTCATGGAAGAATAATTGATGTTCAAATGTCTGTCTCAACCTTTGCTGCTAAGGAGGTGCCTTCATGGACTTTCTTTTCTTCTTCCTTATGTCTCTTCGTCTTCTATAATGCTGTTGTAGGCTGAAGCATAGGGTTTATGGCATCTCTGTCTCCAGATGCAGTGGACATAATTCTTTTCAGATGTGAAAATAGTCTTTTATAACCAAAATGCCACAATAAATGTGAAGAAATATGGACAATGAAGGCAGCTCCCGAACAGATGCTAGTGGAGTAAGGCTGTCTGGTTCTATCACACTCCCTTCTCATTGATGAATATTGATAAAGGTGAGACATGGCCTTTTTTTGTCATTTCCATGCTCACTGGCGGCTCAGACTCTTTCCAAGAAGATTCATGTTGCTTTTCAGGATGCTCCAAGCCATGCTTTTGCACAGTACAGGATCAGATTTCCATGAGTCTTCTACTCTTAAGGCTACAGGGCACAAGAATCACATTTCTGTGGTTTTGTCTTATGTTCTTCTTTATGTCTGCATTGAAAATTCCAGTCATAAGACTGTCCTGATACTTCTTATTCAGTGACACTGTACATTCAGTTTAAAACCTTTATCAAGAACATGGAAGAGGGGATCAAGGGCACCCTTAGTCAGTCTCACAAGACACAAAGTTGGATGGGAGTGTTGGCCTGCTTGAGGGCAGGAAGGTTCTGCAGAGGGATCTGAAGAGGCTTTGTACATATTTAAAGTTTTTGACAGAGACATTGAGGTGCCTGAGATCTTAAATATCTTAAAATCACAGTCATATGGTCCTTTACTTAAAAAATAAAAAATTACTAGTGCCTTCAAAACCATGAAAGCTAGGTTTGATGGTGCAGCCATTATAATTCTCCACTGATATTAATAATTCTAGCTTCATTACATTAGCTACTTAAACATATAAAGTTGGGTTTTTCAACCTGAACTTCCATGTTATGTAGGCATGCTTTGGTTCCACTAAAGCACACAGATGAATTTTGCTGATTTGAGATGTAAGAAGCAAAACTAACGAGGCACTTCAGGTTATTTAGCTTCTGAACCAGCAGCATTTGTGCTTGGAGTTGGCTGCTGATGCAGAGCTACAGCACAACCCGGTGTAGGTCCTGTATCACACAGAACAGGCACTTTGTCACCCAGACAAGTCCTTTATAAATTATTTCTTAATTCCATATATCACAGGTTTGGGAATTCTGGTTCTAACCAGAATTCGGTGGATAGCTCCCACCAAAGTCAATAAGGTCTTTTTTTTTGACAGCTTTAATACCAAATAGCCCCCAAGTCTTCTTAATCAAAACCAATAAAAGTCAGACTTTTAATGCAAGCGAATGATTTAGGATTTGACGCAATGTAAGTTTGAAGCATATTATTTAACATTGTGTTGCTACCTTGGAAATGGATGCAAATAATAATCTTTCTGGGAGTTACTTTGGAAAGGTAAATGTGCACATTTTGGCACTGAAACACATCTCCTATTGGCCTCTACTAACAGCTTGAACTAGAGTTCAAGTTTCATTCCGAGGGAGTTGGAAAATGATACATTAGAAAACATCCTATTGGTGCTGTTCTTCACTCTGCATAAGGAAATAACATAGGAAACCCTTTTCCCACTTGGTTTCCTGTCATTTTTTCAAACTTGTTAGTGTAATTCCACTTCCTCCTTCCAAACTGATTTATGTAATCAGTTCTTGATAAAACTGTGCTCTTGAAAAAGGTAATCTAGTTTGAATTTCAGTCTGAGAGAAAGAGATTTTTCCTCTTCCTGTTATTTTTTAATTTAAACTTGAAAAGGCAAATTGCAAGTCCAACAAAATGCATGGAGCTATATGGATCTGTTACCACTGCACAAACTTCAGGAATCAAAAACTGGTAGAAAGAGACATTTTTAGTTTATTCTGGTCTGGAATTCCTTTTCAGCTTCCAATAGTGCTGTCACTCTCCCAGCACAGTCATTCTAAAGTAAATCCCGATGGATGACGATACAGTGTTTTATTTTCTTAATCTACTGGTTTAAAATTGGGCCATCAAAAAAAGAAATTCTCATAAAAAGCTCATAGTCTTAATGCTTTTTTTTTTCCAGTTAATACAACTTCTTAAAGTTACTTAAACAACGCTTTTGCTTTCCTTTGTTTTCAATCATGAACCTTCTCCCAGTAATTTAGATGACATGATTTAAGCTGTCATTAGTCACTTGGGATGACTTACAGAGAATTTATCCATTAAAAAAAATATAAATGGAATTAGGAGTGCTGTTTTATCACATGCGTACATTCACTTTTTTCTTGCCAGGCGTAGGCAAAACACAAAGGAACGCTTCAGAGGCCCTGGTCTCTTTTTTTACTTTCTTTTCAAATAGGCATATTTCTAAAATCCAGACTTGAAATTTGGCATGGCCACAGCTCTGTGCAAAAAACATCCTTTCTGTTGCCCTTTAAACAAATAACTAATGTTCTCACTTATTCCTTTCTTTTTTTTTTCTTTTCTTCTTCTCGAACAAATCTGGATAGAAAAGCCATGACAGCTAAATTCCATTTGCTCTCTCCTCCAGTCCTTAGTGCTACTGCTACGACTGCAACAATCATGATGCTGCCACAGTGCTGAGGTTTCTGAAATACAGGGGGTGGCGCCGTCCAACTTGACAGGGGGATAGAGAAAAACAAAGTAATGTTCTCCCCTCCCTTTAGATTTTCAGCCTAACTATGAGAAAAGTGATAGAAGACGGATTTTGATGGGCAAAAATGTGTGGAAATAATGAACAAAATGGTAACCACAATTGCCAGCACACAGTGTCTGAGAAGCTTGACTTTTGCCAAGACTTTTGCAAGAGTTTTATGGAGGGATTTGAAGAGGAAAAATAGGTACTTCTGTAGAGGCTTGTGTGGAGCCTTTTTGCCAAAGGGAAAATGCCAGTAAGTGCTTCTTTTCAGATTTCGTGACATGTTGGGCTGATGGGAGTTAGTATTTAGCTTCTCCAACACAAAATTACAGATAATAATTGAGAGGGAATGGATTGGAAAATCAGGACAGGCAGCCTATGTCCAGTGTGACAGAGCAGGAGGAGTGAGCAGTAGGGGAGGTGTGTGGTGAGGAGAGACACCAGAGTTACCATCCTCTGGCTGGTGCTAGCATCAGAAAAGTGTCATCCATTTGTCAAGAGACGGGCAAACCTGCTGTCACATGGGGAGGCCTGGCTGAGGAATTGTAGTTGCACCAGTGAACAGAGCAGCTGTGCATCCACAGTGTTAAGGTGAAGAATCAATAAGCCTTGGGCACAGATGCAGCTCAGAATCTCAGGCCGCTGTTGCTGTCTCCAGACTGTTCATCACAGCCAACTCCACCCGAGCTCACTTTTCACAGGCACTTCCTCTGTTTCTGCTCAGGCTATTTCGGTGCCTCTTGGAGATAGTCCAGTGGCCGCATAACTTCCTCCTCAACAAAACATATTCTCCCGTTTCAGCTCTGTTAGGCTTTTTTTCCCCCCGCTGACTTCAGAGCTAATCCTTGACAACTCTCACCACCAGTCAATAGGTTTGGTATCTGTATCTGAGCCCTGCATCCTACAGATGCACCAGGATTTAGTCTGCTACAAGAACTCACTTCCTGCTTTCAGGCAACAAGGGCATTCATAACACACTGTTCATTTCATACCAATTTCTGCATTTGCTCTTCAGGAAGTGTTTTTGAAGATGGCATGGGGTGGTATTGAAAAAAAAAAACCAAAAAAAAACACCACAACCAAAACATAGAAGAAACAGAAATACTCTTTAAATAATTGCAATCCTACATTGTTTAGCTTGTCTTCAAGTGGTTGAAGTGAAATTATAAATGAGCAGCCTAAACTATGTTCATAGATGACACTTGCTTTCAGTATATTCCTCATTCTCAATTCAGAAAAGCTCATGAGCTGTAGCCTTGCTATCTTCTCAATAAGATGAAGAGATGAGCAAGAAAACAGGTCCAGGCTAGGCTGTGTCCAGTCTTGAGAGCTTTTTCAAATTTGCAGTAACTTTGTTTTGGAGGTTTTGGGAAAAAACCCTACATATTTTACTAGAAATATCAAATGCATTCAACTTTCACTTTTTGTCTGCCTTAGTCAATGAAACTTAAATGCTCAAACTAAAGCAGGGGCTAGCAGAAGAGACTTGGGGAAGGATTAATTTAGTCTATAATGCAGCCTAAGATTTGCAGTCTTTGCTGCTGGTTAGAGGAGCTGTCTCTGACTTTCTCTCCTTACCCCTCTCCAGATGATCCACTGTCATCCACTTGATATCTCAATTAGAGAGAGCATTGCCTGCCTCTCTGGGTCAGCACAATGCCTTTATAGAAGGATTCACCCCTGTTGTCAGAATGGGAAAGGGTGTGTTTGATACGGGATACCTACAGGATACAAAACATGCATGAGATGATAACCTGCAAAGTAAAACTGTTCCCAGACTTAATTGCAGGAATGCCATTCTCCCTGAATTTTCTACTGACCCAAAATACTGTTTTAAAAGGCTGGTTTGGCATATATTATCAAACAGAATGTGAAATACAGATTGTTTTGCCCTTCTCCCCAACCCCTGAAACAGTTTAGCGTTAGAAAATGTGACATATAGTGCTAAATACACAGAAAAAGAGTGCTCTGAAATTAGGACTTGACATTCTGTTTTCAGTATATAGTCTGCAACATTGTCTCTTTTAGGTTTTGATTCCTTACAGAAAGAAATGTCTGCCATTCATCCTCATTAACAGTTTGAGAGTACAAATAAAAGTCAGCTGTGGATGGAATATTATGACGGCTTCCTCTCTTCAGGACTTGATGCACTTACATGTAAATAACACTGAAAAAAAATCCAGACATTTGGTACTTACATATGTCTAATTGTCCAACATGTTGGATAAATATTATTTGAAACTCTTTTCAGTAACTTATTTCTGTGAAAGATAATGCCTAATCTTACTACATTTGTTATTTCAAAGTCTACCTAACTAAATTTGTTATTACAAGTGCAGAGTACTGAGCAATTAATGCTTCATTTTGAGTCTTCTCAAATGGAATTAATCAGGCTTGCATTTTCTATATTGAAATTGTTGAAGAGAAGACTGAAAAGCTCAGAGCAGCTGCAGAATTCAGAAAGGACGAAGAGCTGAACTTGCACTGAAGATGTGATATTGCCCCAGCTTTGCTTCCATCTGTGAATGCAACATCTGCTTTTGAGGAAGTGAAATGAGAAACTGCATGAATCAATATAAAGAAGGTTTCTATTTCCAAGTGTAGTCCAGGGCACAGTATTTGTGGAAGAGCCTTGACAGGAGGGTTCCATTACTAGTAGAGCACAATTTTAAATTCGACATCATGATTAATGAGGAGGCTAAAGAAATAGACATAATGATTATGTTGTAATTTAGTATCCTTTCATGATAATTGCTAAGGTGACGTTACTCATCCACATACTCATTAACTATCTAGCAAACAACATACCTGTATTTATGTATTAATAAATAAAATATGCTTTGCCCCAACAATTTTAGAATTAATAATTCAAATATTCTTCTTTATATTATGTTAAGTAGTCTTCAGTACTTGTATATAATCCATTAACCTCAGGTAACATTCATATTCTTGTTTCCCTCATGAAATCCAAAATAGTAATGAAAAGGAAAGAATAATGAATTTTTTACAACTAGACCTGAAAAAATCCCACCAAACATTGTCATCAATAGAAGACATTTTTGGTGATATTATTTTATTCTAAACAAACATGCCATGTAACAAATTTGTACTGAGGTGTTCAGTGTCACACATGAATTCACTTTTGCATTAACAAAACCTTCCCTAACCTGTCTTTAAGCTATTAGTCCTCAGTACTGCTCTTCTCCGGAAGCATGGTCTGTATACTCTTTTCCAGTGCCCAGTACTTGCAGAAAAAATGGAATTTAATGGGCATGCATCTCTTTCTAGTATGCACCACATCAACTTTCTACATAAACAAAGTCAACTGATGTGTCAGCCCTTGTTTCTCAGCCCCATCTTGAGCAGAGTAGTTGGATTTGAGGCGCCAGGTTCATTGGAGACCAGCAATTCATGTACATGTTAACAAAGAGAGACCCTGTCCCAAGGACTTGACACAGACTAAGCAAGCTTTGTTACAAAAGCTTCATTTGGAAGGAATGTACAATGGAAGAAAAACTGCATTTACAGTTTTGCATCATGCATTCAAAACAACTTCAAAGGCAAAGTTCTTGGTCGTGTCCAATACTTATTACATATCAAGCATATAAAAAAACATCACCATGGTTTAAAATGTGTTTACACGTGTGCACACATTGCAATCTCACCCTCCAGGGAACTACTATGTTTTCTTGAAAGTTTATAGCTCACAATTACCGGAGCCCAATGACTTACATTTTCCTAGCTGATTTCCAGGGGGCCAGCTTTGACTGCTGCCTCTTGACGAGCCACAGCGTTCCAGCTCCCTTGTTAGACTGAAGACACGTATATAAACAAGCATCTCCAAGGTTTCCCTAATTTCTTTGTGGAAATGATGGGATACTGAAAAATGGAATAATGAGAAATTTCACCAGCTGAATGATTCACAATCTTTTGTGCCTTTCAGATGGCCCAGCTGTTCCCTCTGACAGTAAATAGGAGGGCCAGGGCTCAGATCTGTCTGGCGTTGTGAATGATCATTTAAAATGCTGATCTTGGTGCAACATTAGATGCTGAATTTCCATATTGAGAAAGGTCTGAAGTGATATCTAGGGTCAAAGACACATGGACTTTGTTTTATCTGGGTGACAGGAGGATTGACAGGGGCATAATGGTCATATATACATATTTCTTTGTATTTGAAAATAAACATTTCTGCTGTCTATGAAAATCAGTTTATCAGATTGAGTATTTTCTCTCTGAAAGGCTTCCCATATAACTCCATGTAGACTTCAGCTAGTACTTCCTTCCCTGGCTCAAATGATGGAAATTTGTCTTCTGTTTTGTTTCTTTCGCCTGAAATTTAATCTGTGCACGCAAACCCTTGATCAAAACTGAATGCTAAAGCAATTCTGCCACTCTCCTTTGCACGAAATAGTGCTTACTCACAGAAACATTCCTCTTGAAGTTGCTTTGTAGATAGATAACCCAGAGGGCTAAGAGATGCTGCATTTGTTGAGCAAAGGCCATATTCTGATGTCACCAGATATGGTATTTCTGAATAGTCTTTTATGCTTTTTTTTTTTAAATTTCAGGGTTCTGTAAGAGTTAATTTCTTATTTTATTTTTTTAGTTCATAAAGAGAACCTCAGGGATTCAGAGGGATTTTTGAGAAGGGCAACTATGAGTCCTAAAAACACCAGTGGAAAGAAATACTGATTCACTAAACAATGCAGTTTAAAAGAGAAGACACAATTAACTGCCTGCATTTTCCTTCTAATATTCATAAGACATGAACAAGTATACAATTTCCAGAGTTTTTAAATAGCTTCTTATTTAGATCACCAGAAAATGGCCCCATCCCACATAGGATGCAAAAACCCAGTGATCCACTATTAAATGAAGCTGTTCCAGATAAACTGTGAGCCAGCTGACCCTGGAAATTTAGTACCCAAGTTGCGTGACTCGAAAATCTGTTCAAAGCAAAGCATGGCTGCAGGCCTTGACTGTTGTACTTTAGTAGCCATAGTAACATAGTCTCTGGAGACCTAATGCTAGTGAATTTTCCTTTATTTCAAGGAAGAGTAATAAGAGAAATGTGCATTGGAACTTGTTCTCTCTCTTTTTCTTTTTTTTTTCCTCCTCCTTATTTTTACTATGCCATGACCTTGACCAAAATATCTTTGAAGTATTTTCTGGCTGATTTTCTGCTATGAGACTAGGAAAAAAAAATCAGGATATATAAAGGATCTTGCCAAAGGAAGTCCTATCTTCCTCAAAATATTTGCCTTCACTCCCAAAGAGAATCTCTTGACTAATAAAGTTTCAAAAACTTCTTAATGGAAGGAACTGATAACTTTCATCTCACAGCTACTGCGGGCACCAGAATAATATCATACTTTCTTTGAACTGACAGATTAATTGTTTTTTTTGTTTCAGTAGCAGGTGCAGCTTTTCGTGAGTACATAATTGGATATACATGTTTTTTCAAAAGAACACAGGCCCCTATCTGGTGCCAAGTTATCTTTTTTTTCATTTGGGAAAAAAGTCCCACATGATTTCATTTTTTAAGTACAATGTAGAAAACTCATGTAAGTGTTTTTAAAAAGCCAAATACAAACAAACAAATGTTCACAATACATACTTAAGTCTGTCTCACATGTTTCAGCTATTATCCTGGATTAGAAATTCCATCTGTCATTGAATCCATATGGTTTACCAAATGGCAGCTTAAAACCATGTATTTTTTGCAGATTTGAAGTTAGTTGTTTTTTGTAGCAAAAGTTTTAAGGTCCACACTGATATTTTTGCATGTTTGTTTCTACATGTGCAAGTGAACCTCTGTGCATGTGTAAGAATATGCAATATTGCAAAAAAATTTTAGGATGCAAGTGGACTTTACTGATTGAAACACACTTTTTGGACACAAAACAAATGCCACCAACATTGAGTTGTGGGGTTTGCTTATTTCCCCCTCTAAATACCAGTCCCTTTTAGGCTTCCCATTATTTCTGCTGAGAGAATTGAAGTGAATTGAGGAGAGCTGCCTTTACTTCTCTGTGCTGTCCCCTCAGTGTTCAGGCAAACATGTGCTTTCATTAGGGAGTGCAAACTGCACGGGTATGAGGCTGGTCCATGTCCTCTTTCCTGTTTCATCTCCCCAGGTAATCCATTACCCAGGCACATGGCTGCTGTAGTTCTGACACAGCACACCTGTGCAGCCTCCTGTTCACTGGGAATGAGAGAAAGCTATTGCTGAGGATTTTATTTCAATAACTAAGAATGTTTAAAAATCATAAGCGGAGCCACATACTTTGTTGTGCTGTTTAATGTGAGATGTGATAACTCAGAACAAAAAGGCTGGGAATAGTTTTCACTCATTCTCGTGGACTGAAGCTGTCTCTCCTACTCAGTCTAACAAGTTACTAGGCTTCTGGCCAGAAAAATGGAAAAACCCCTAAGCAGTGTTACTGTAAAGGGTTTCAGTATGGAGTTGTATTTGGTACCTGAGAGATTTATCTGAGAGGTTGGAAGATGTATTTCCCTACTGATTTGCTATCACCTTTACCCACTCGGGGGTGGGTAATGTGCTAGCAAACACCCTCTTTCTTACCCTCACCTGTGGTAAATAGATAAGAAAGGTATAAATCCCAGCCTAGCCCTGACTCTATTGAGAGTCTTCTGTGTTACTGATGTCTGTTTTCCCACTGAACTGCAGTTTAAGGTAATATTGAGAAAGCAGGAGAATTTGCAGGTGAGGATGAGACTCACTGGTATAAAGTTTTACTTGATATCCAACTTGGTTTTTTTTAATGTGTCTGAAGCAGCAGGTTTCCCAGCTAAAATGAATTTAGAGACATGGAATTTGTGTTAATCCTCAACTGAGTCATGTGGCTCTGTAAAAGTTGTTTTTGCACCAAAGTAGATTTTGCTTTCCCTGCTTGCAGGGCAAGGTATCTGATGTCTGCAGTTGGAGTGGTGAGAACCAGAGGCTACTTATTTAAGAGATATAACCCGGGAGAGGACCCAAGCATTTTGAGAACAATCCGAAAACAAAGCAGTGGAAGTTTGGAAATCTCTTCATTTACATACATGCTTCAAATCCACACTTGTTTCTGGATTAACCTAAACATGGCTCCTTGAACTTTTCCTCCACTTCTTCCCTCTTCCTCCCACCTCTTTTTTAATACCTCCTCCAACCTCACAGATGTAGTTGCCAGTATACTGATCTGAACCCTTGGAAATACACCTGGTCCCATTTCCCTTTCCAATTTTTAGAAACTGCTGCACCTAGTCCAGCCTGACTCTATCTCTGTGAAAAAGAATGTGTAAAGAAGAACCATCCTGCTTTCCACTGTGGGGGATTACATTTTAAGGGTAGAGACTGATCTCTTATGTATGTGTCTAAAGGGCCTAAATGTAAGGGCTTATGTAAGGCCTAAAGGGTACTTACCAATATGTTGAAGAAGACTAAGTTTTTGTACAGATTAATTTATCCTTGACAAAGGCAGATATTCCTACAGGGGCTGAAAAACTCCAGCTTGCCTGCAGGACAATGGAAGAAAGGATTTTAAGGATGTTCAGCATGGTAACGAGAAGGATTCTTTGATAATATTCAGATTTTGTGGTCATTGTTTAAGCTTTTCCAGGTAGGGCTTGTTGTATTAGTTTGTGTAGCTTAAGAACTTTTTTTTTAATTACATATATTTCTTTCAATTTTTTAAAATTACATATATTTCTTTCAATTTTTTAAATGTTCTTATCTTCTACCTGGTCCAGTTTCCTGGGCTCTTTGAGGTCTTTTCATGGTAATAGTCACAGATAAAAAGGAGCTCCTTTAAGTGTTCTACAGTTATCTTTATGGAAAATTTTAGTCTATCTAAATTAAAAGACCTGCCAGATGTTCAAAATGTAATAAAATTCCTAACAGCACATCACTGACGGTTTCATTGTTGTGAAGACAAGTCCAAAGAGACAAGATGCCAAAAATGTTTTCTTGTCTCCATTTGACGTTGAAAATGTACATGACAGATACTATCCATGGGGGTTCCTCTCAGTGCAGTGAGAGGCACAGATGTGAAGATTCAGAAATCTTGACCTACTATCTTCTGGTTGGTGAGGTGCTGGGACAAATTTGGGCATTATTTAGAGCCAGAAGCAGCACCAGTTGAGCAAGTCCTTGTGCTTGAAGAGTTGATGAGGATAACTAGTATACAACACAAGCACAACCTGGCAGAGATCACTCTTACTCTGCAAAGGATCTGTAACTATGGAGCCGACCTGGAGCAAAACAAGGCTTGCCATTGACTGTTCCTAGCATTGACCTGTGGTCAGTGTTGACCTGAATTGCTGCTACAGCCATTGAAAGCTCTCCATTACTTTTCTCAAGCCAATGTTTCCCAGGTTCTTCGTGGCACAGAGCCTCTGGCCAAGCGTGGTCCCATGGGGCCACGCTTCCAAAGGTGCTCCACATTTATGATGGGAGCCAAACCTTCTGAGGAGGTCAGTCTATTGTGCACTGAACTCTTGAAATTCTGCCCACCATTGTCACAGTGGGAACAGCTTTCCAAGTCTTGGAAATCTGGTCCTTATTTAGGAACCAAAAGAGAACCAAGCTCACAAAAATATGTCAGTGTATCTGGTTACTGAGCAATTGAAAATCTGTCCTCACTGTGTTTCAGGATTAACTCAGGATTAATAGGCACATCAGTAGATTGAGAGTAAGGTGAAGCAAGGATAATTATAATAAAGCACTATTTCAGCAACAGCTATTTGAACTGTAACCACAAAGACCTCAAAACCACCACTTGAAAGGATCTAGACTGCCTTGGAGTGCAAGCCTGCTGGAGTAAAGATATGTTACCAAACCTTTATCAAGGGAAGAGAGGCAAAATTAGTCAGTTCTCGTGTAGCATGAGGACTGACATTTTATGTTCATTGCATTTATACAATTATCCTATGAATGTATTTTTATAGCAGTTTAAGAAAAAAGCCTTAGAAAAAAAATACAGTTTTAAAGTCATAGTTACAACAGCACATGTATTTAATTTTCCCTTTGGATATTATTCTATTATGTGTATTAATGGATATATATTTAAAGCAATTATTATGGAATGTGCAGTTTTAAATTAAAAGGAAAAACAAAGTAGTTGACACTTGCTATTAAACTTTTAATTTTATGAATTATTGAGAAAATATAATTATGCAGACAATAAACTAGTAATGTAATATGGTTGTTACACTGTAATTAACTATCTTAACATTTTTAGAAAAGAAAGAAACCATGTTCCAGGTTGTTACTCACTTTTCATGGTAGGAAAGAATTTAGTGTTAACTTTTTGCAGAGTGAGTTTTTTCATTCCTGGGATATTCTTAATTATTACATTCATACTCAATTTATTCTTTCTCTTCTGATTATCTTTTAAAGTTTTTTATTTTCCTTTTTCAGTCC
This sequence comes from Polioptila caerulea, assembly GCA_013397295.1. Taxonomy (NCBI): domain Eukaryota; kingdom Metazoa; phylum Chordata; class Aves; order Passeriformes; family Certhiidae; genus Polioptila; species Polioptila caerulea. The sequence continues at coordinate 19,135 of VYXF01006322.1, read as the reverse complement.
CTGAATGGTTTTGCCTTGGTGGTGAGTGCAGATGGAATGATATTCTATGCATCATCGACAATTGTGGACTATCTAGGGTTCCATCAGGTAAATATTTTGAGAAATGCTTAGAATATCCAGTCCCTGACATTGTATTCACTTTCTTGTCAATACATATATTGTCAATATTACAACTTCTCTTGTTAATATTATTTTTAAATGCAGCACTGTATGTTGCTACCTTATCCACATTACCCTTGTACTGCTTAGAATGATTAGACAAACACTGCTTAGAATGTCTATGATTAGACATAAAATTACTACAATAAGGTTATTTTACTATGCCATTTCAGGCTGAATTTTTTTTTGGTACATCTGACAGGTGAATATTTATTTCTTGTAATTTCCTTTTATAAAGCTTTTGTTATCAGAAACATGATCCATTAAAAAACTAAGGTTTAGCTAGAAGTTTCTTTTAAGTTTCAGTATAAGATGATGCTTTTTCAGGCTGCTTGCCTGTGTGTAATAAATATATACTAAAGTCACAGATAGCAGAACTGTACACCTCTGGGCATCATCTTGTCCAACCTCCTGCTCAAAGCACTTCGAGCTAGAGCAGGTTGATGCAGGACTGATCAAGATGATCAAGATTTGAGTTTCTATGACCCCTTTGGAAGATGTGTTTCAGTGTTTAGCCACCACAACTGTAATTTTTTTCACCTCATATTAAGTCCCAGCTTCCCATATTGTCACTTGTGTCTGTTGCTTCTTGCCCTCTCACTTTGTTCTTCTGAGAAGAGTCAGGCTTTGTGGTCTCTTCCCCTGCTCATTTGGTTGATGTAGACAGCAGTGTGTTCTTTCTGTGGTTTTCCCTTTCCTGTTCTTCTCTCCTGGATGTGCTGCAGCTCTCTTAAGTATCTTGGTAGCACTCTCCTGGACTCATTTTGATATGCTAATCTCTTTCTTTTCATGGGGTACCCAAAATTTAGAGAGAAATTTGCCTTTGCTGAACTTCCAATGTTCCTGTCAGCCTATTTTTACAGCCCACAAAGGAGCTGCCTTGCCTTCCCTAGCTTGTACCCTCTGCAAACCTGCTGAGTGTGCATTCTCTCCCATGATTCCTAAGCCAAGAAATTAAACAGGGTTTGTCCCAGCATAAATCCCTGGGGGATGGCACTAGTCATCACTTGCCAGTTATATTACTCACATTTGCACATGTACAAAAGAATTAAGAATAGAAAGAATCATCTTAGGATGTGAAGGGAAAAAGCAGATGTTGAGAAGTAGGGGCCTCTGAAACAACTTTCCTCATTAAAGCTGCTCTGAAGGTGTCCTACACCTGCCATTATTTTAAGGAAAGTATCAAGGGAACGATAAGTGGCTGCCCTCCTACAGTTACTAATTAACCATTCCTTGTAATTGTTTCAGACTGATGTAATGCATCAAAACATATATGATTACATTCATGTGGATGACCGCCAGGATTTTTGTAGACAACTGCACTGGGCCATGAATCCTCCCCAGATGTTGTCTGGACAGCAACTACAGTCAGAAACAGGTGGGATTGTGTATGTTGATTGGAAACATAAGCACTACTCTACAGAGGTAGAATTGTGAACTCCACCTATGCCTGTGTCTGTACCACGTCAAGTCAGATTCTTCACTGGAAAGATACATAGTGGCCATTTATTCTGTTATTTTCTCAGAGATGACATTTCTTGGGCATTTATAAGGTCGAGTGTGCCACTGGTGCTACAAAGTTGTTTCCTTTACTTTTCTCTAATGTTCCTACATGTATTCTTACACACTCAGAACAAGCAGCATCAGTTTTCATACTGCCAAACTTTTGTTGACAACAGATCAGGACATCAATAGTCCTCTCATTGATGCAAAAGGTTTCTGTAGAGAACCACCGTGGCAGCATCACTTTCTGCCACTTGTTCTCCCATGCAAAATGATGTAGACAGGAGCCCACTGAAAAACAAGTAGGCTTAGCAATGCACTTTTCCCTCTGAGCTATACTTGTTGGATGCCTGTGCTCAAGGTTTCTCCTACATGAGGTATTAAGCTGAAATCACAACCACAGAACTTACAATCAGGTTGAGATTGTTAATCTTATAAAAAATTATTGATCCCAGCAAAATGTATGCATTTCACCAGAAGGTGAGGTAGTCATTGAGGAAATAAATTGGGAAGTATAGTCACCAGATGAGTGGTGACTACTTGACTTTGCAAGAAATCCTTTGGCAACCTCTACGAAGTCCTCAGGAATACAGTCATGAAACTTTGGTGGAATTTCTTGCATTTCCTGTAAAACAGGTTCTGTATTTTACAAGAGTCTTATAAGTACCTGAGGAGCTTTACAAGATTTTGTAGGAAGTACACAGGGAACAAGCAAAACAACATGCACTAATATGTCAAATTATAAAATTTACAAATACTTGGTAATTTTGTCCTAATGAATATTGTGGAGAATTTCAGGTCTTGAGTTCATAGTTTTGTATAAATACTTGTATCATTACAGAAATATTTCAAAAATTGTGCACTTGTACAAAAAAATCAAGGAGGTGCAACAGCTGAACATTAGCTAATCATCCACTGTCTATTTTTTTGTTCTGGTTTTTTTTCTAGGTTTAGCATTTTTCCTTATTTTGTTCTCCTGTCTAATGCATTTTCTGTGATCTCAGATCTGAAAACCAGCAACATCTGTTACCCTGCTTTGCATCATTAAAAATCACAAAAACTCAGGAAATAAAGTCCAAATTTCTGAAGAAACTCATCGGAATCCCATTGCAGAGCTTTTATTTTTCTTTGGGTACAGCATGTGCAGATGTATCCATACATGACACTGTTGAATATTCGCCCATCCATAAAGCAATTTTTAGCAATTTCCGTAACAGCTTCCTCAATTGGCTACAGAACATTTTCATTATTTCTTAGTGTGATCTGATATATGTTGCCTCCACTGTTGCTCCTAGGAGAAGAATATATTCTCAGTAAATTGTTCAAAGCACAAGAGAATGACAGCATGACAACAGATTATTCTTCCTTTTTAACTCGCTGCTTCATCTGTCGAGTTCGCTGCTTGTTGGACAGCACTTCTGGATTCCTTGTAAGTACAACTTCGCTTTGACTGTAGGCATGATAATTGGTTTTAATTACTTCAAATGAAAAATTCTTCAACATAAATGCTGTGGAAATCCATGGACAAGATACACTTTTCTTTTGCTGTGCACTAACAAGAAACACCTAATTATTAATATGTGTAAAGAGTGATGGTAGAAAAGAAGGTTGTAATATTAGAAACTAAAACACTTCAAAAATTTTTATGTTTTAAGTTCTTTTCGACAATATCTGTTGTCAGTTTGTACTGGGCGTAACACAAGGGTAGCAAGTCTGAATTTCAACAATTAACATTTAAGCCTGAAGTATTTGCTTTAAGGAGAAGGAAAAATAATGATCTGTTTTTTTCCTTTTGTAGAGAACCCTTTAATAATAAAACCCAGAATTAGAAAGTCTGTCACATGCTCCATACTAGGAGCGGTTCATTTCTAGAAATCACTTCTCCATTTCCTTAGTAAAGACCAATGCTGTTTCTACTTAGGGGAAACTCCAGCACGTGCAAAGAAAACGAGACTGGGAGATGCAAGCTCTGTCTCAGATGCTCATTTGCTAGAAGGCTATGCGTCTCAACAGCCGTCATTTCTGCGTCCCTGCTTTAATCTCATAACTCTGGAACATGCCTAACTCAAACAGGCTGATTTTTCACTGGGCATTTTTTTTGGCAGTTAATTGTTTCACTGAGAGGCAGCAGCTTGCTATGAACTTGATCCCTGCCTTGGAGGCAGGGACGGGTGGTTCGGGCCAAGCTATGCACTCCGTATCCGGCTGTCTTGGGCCTATCTTTTCCCTTGGCACCTGTCTGCACAGTCCTTGGGTTGTGCCAGTCCGTATCCTTCCCAGAGAAAGCACAGAGTATGAGGAAAGAAACTAAGAAACCATCTTGCTGGAGGGAACAGAGCATGGCAAAATACTGATTTCAGCTTCAGTGGGGTACAGAGGAAACAACTGTTGGCACCGCTGTGCATGGCCCATTTTGGTGAACAGAACACAACACAGAACTTCTACTTATGAATACACAAGAGAGAAAAAAACTTCCACCAGCCTCAAAAGTCTTTTCTTACTGTTGATAGTACCTCCACTCACCCTGTCTCTGAAATGGCATGGTTTAAATTATATGAAGAAAATTAAACTCTTAGTTTTAATCCCTGATTCAAACATGGGGTTGGTGTTAAATAACGCAGTCCATAGGTTGTATTTGTATTTTAAATGTTTATGCACTAAATGCCTAAGTTGTTGTTTCATTTCTTTTTTTATATCAGACAATGCAGTTCCAAGGTAAATTAAAGTTCCTCTTTGGACAAAGGAAGAAGTCCTCATCAGGAACAGTATTGCCACCTCAGCTGTCCTTATTCTGCATAGTGGTACCACTTCTGCTCCCTTCTGTGACAGAGATGAAGATGAAAAGCCTGCTTGTGAGAGCAAAACACAAAGCTGATGATGCAGCAGCAGCAAACACAAAGTATTTACAAATTAATCTTTTGGCATTTAGTGAAGATTATGGGCTATTAAGCATGTAAAACCCACAAATTATGCTAAATATCGCTCCATTTTAAAACTCTTTTTTAGAAAAGTGAATAATTTATCTGGATTTAACTATTGAATACAAAATAAATATAATACAATTGCTATAATACAACATAATATAATGGAAGATGATGCAATATATTGTACATTATTTGTAATATATATTAAGTATTATATTTCAATATATTAAATTTTATATTAGAAATGGAACATTAGGATATCTTTCTCACCTTCAGAAGTTACCAACACAATCAGCCAGTCTACTGGCTGTAAAAGTGGAAAAGAAAAAGTATTTTTACTGTGAGTTTTCTAATTTCAGTATCTTCTGCTAACACAATTATTTTGACTTGGGCAATTTGGTAATAAACAATGGAAAAGGAAAACTTCAGAAAGCTGAATGTGTGTGTGTGTGTGTTCACAAAGAGTCTAATGAGTTGTACTTAGTGTATGCATTTATCTATCAACAGAAGTTTTATGAACACGTAAGTTTACAATTGCACTAAATGGCTTGGGGGTGATCATTTGGTAGCAATCACAAAAGATCTGGACAGATTGTGTTCAGACTCATCTCCTTCCTAACACTTATTTTTGTTACTTTTCTATGGTAGAATTTCTTGATGTTCAGGGCTAGGATCATATTTTCCCTTATTTGCTTAAATGTAACTTTACAGTAATGAGCTCTATTGCTGTGAAGCAAAATGCTCGTCAGTATGACTGACAGTACCATTTGGCTTTTAATTAGATTATGCTTGTGTATGTGAGGATTCACTATGCAGATGTATAATGTGGTTCTAGCACATACGTCCTTTTGATAAGAACTGAATTGCTGGAAGTCTGGCATAATGGACTATGCCAGCTTTTGGAATAGGGTTGGAAAGTCATTTCTACTTGCTAGTTTTTCCAGTGGCCCAGGTGAATTTAACTGATGATCAGAATTGAGTTCCTAATAGAGAGGTGCTTTACTACCTGACTGGACAGTGGCCAAGGCCTTGACAAGAATGAAGCAACCATTTGTCTTCAATGTTTCCTTTGGTTCAGGCCTGAAGCATGATAACCAAGGATGGTGGGCAGATTTATACAGTAATTTTTTTCCCCCGATGCTCTTAATGCAGGGAAGCATTTGTAAAGCAGTGTTATATTTTTTCAAGCCCTGATTCAAGCATTTTAAACTAAAGATTGGAAGAAATACATTAAAGTCATACGATGCCTATTGCAAATTAATGTCATGCTAACTCTTAAATGCATTGCTGGTCACTGTGATGTACGTACCTTGAACGTAACTTGAATAGGAAGAGCAGAATATACACAGCATTTGTCTCAATTCCAGATGAAATTTATTTTTCCAGATATAGTAAGTCATGAGCAGAATATTCCTAAACATAACTATTCCTCTTAATTGAATACAGAACTCTAGTCACACACTAGTTTGAGCAACCAAATGATGCAGGGAAAATATAATTATTTAGAGTTAGTTACTACATGCTTAAACCATATGCCTTTGCTAACGTCACCAGCTTGAAGATCATATCTTTTAGAGTCTGTGATTCTACTGTGTTGTCATGCACTGACAAGGAATTTTCTACATTTTCTGCCCTCTACAGCTCCAGTTCAAAAGGCAGCTCAGGACTGTGTGAAGCAACAGAATTATATGGAAGAAACAATCACCATGAAGGTGCCGCCTTCACTAATGCATTACAGATTGCTGAAAACCAAATCAAAGGTAATACTAAGTACTTCTAGATTATACACAGTTTATGGAAAAAGAACCTTGTATTTTATTTTCCTTTGGTCCCAATGCTCTCTTTCTTCTTCTTCACCCCAACACCTCTTCTTTTGAAGAATACAAAAAAATTGTCGATCTCAAAAGATAATACTGAATCAGTCTGTGATTTCAGAGTGGGCAGAAAATTTACAGTGAAATCAATAATACGGTAAATAGTAAATAAAAAGTAGTAAAAGAATACTCAATGTATGCTTGCCTAAAAGTGGCAGCACTGAATTTAATAATTTTATGTGAAAACCCCCATAATTAATAACAATATCTATCACTCTTTGAGGAAAACTGGATGATATGTTACAAATGTTAGTTTTCCCCAAAGATTAGAAAACAGAGGAAAATTAGAATGCATTGTCTTCAAAACTCATGATGTGCCCACAGCTTTGACTCATGTTTTCCCAGTGCTTCTCTGTGGAAAAATTACAAGAGTCTAGGCTCTATTTCAGATTTTACAATGGATTAAATTCTGATGGTAAGTCTACCCCACTGGGTAACTTCTTCTCATCTTTCTGTCATACCTGCTGAAAATGTTTAATGTCTTCAAAACCATTCCTCTCAGAGCTCCATTTTTCATGAACATTATTTTGTGGGTATAGTACTACTACTACTGAGAGGAAAATATTAGAAGGAAGGAGTAGTACTGAAAAATACTTGGTTACAGTTTAGGTGCCTTACTAGGCTTTTCAAATTCTAGTTTTAAGATGTAATTTGCTTCATTTTGTAACATATTTTAGATTGCACTTTCCTATGCTGATGCATCTAGGGCAACTAAGAAATCTTTGAACATTCACAGTTTAGGAACAAAAAATACTTAATACTTCTTGTATTAAAATCTATTTTCTTTTAAATTATATAGCAAAGAATAATGGAGAAAATGGTATTTCTCTAGTCAAAGTACAAACAAATGAAGATCACTGGGTCTGGGTTCAAGCTAACACTCAACTTTTGTATCGAAGTGGTTGTTCAGAATACGTCCTTGCCCAACAGCAAATGTTAAAGTAAGTATATTTTCCAGTACCAGAAATAAAAAAAAAAATAGGAAAATGTATATATTCTTTTTGCATGAAGAATTTCAAAGGGCTGTAGTGAGCTAAGAGAAGAACTGAATTAGAAAAATTTAGTTTACTTATGATATGGAAATCTATTTCTGTCTTGGAACGTATGAAATGGCTGTTACACTCCTAAACAATATTTATTTTCTGTCTTCAGCCTTTTCTTCTTCTGAAGTTGAGTATACATATACACTAACACAGAAAGAAAATACTTGATTATTAATATTTTACTTTCTTGCACAAAAAATATATTTTGGGTTTTGTTTTCAGTTGCAGCTGAAAATCTAGTGTCCTACTTGTTCTGCCTATGAACATTTGACTATGTTAAGCTTTTTTTTCCCTTCAGACAGTTGAGCTCATGTTTTTAGTTGTGTATGTGCAACATAATCTAAAGAAGGGTACTCATATTCATTGTATGCTTGTAGACAGATATATCTAGTTGTTTGTAGGCTCAGCCACTGAGTGTAAACTAATGTCTCAAATTTCCATTCAGAGAAGTCTTGGGTGAGTTTTAGTCTTTCCTCCCAAATGGGCTTTTCATCCCTTCCCCACAGGGCTGTCTGTTCCATCCCTGTGGGCCTTGTTGAAGTATCTCTTCAAGCTGGTCTGAGCAAAGGGATAAGAGAAGGGACTCAGTGAGCAGGGGCCAGGAATTTCATGTGGCCATCATCTGGCCCAGTGTTAAAAATGTGGCTCTTATACCAGATTTTTTCCTTCAGAATGCCTTGCAGGTGGAAGAAATAAATATAACAAGTCTTTGCACTTTTAGAGTAGATATTCCTTGCAGACAGCAAGATCCACATGCATAGCAGGCAGAGTTCCCACCGGAGGATGCTGGAACTTTTTACCTTTACTGGGATGGCACAAACATCATCTTGGCTGTGTCTGGGAATCAATTTCTATCAAGAAGCAGATTAAAAGGGCTGTTTCTTTTATTAGTTTCTCTACTTACAAACTGTTTTTGTGTAATTAAGTGTTTATTTAGTTACATTTTTGCTTTCAGAGTGATTGAAATCCTTCCTTTGTGCTTGATAGTTCCCACAGACTGAAGTATTACAAGAGCTGGCCTTGGTGATTATATTCAGTTCTGTCTTAGTCTGCAATAGACTTTGTATTTGCTACAACTTTTTTCTTTATTGCTGTTAAAATGTATACTGTCTTCCAAGAAATATAGATTCATTTGGAGAATTTTCACCAGATACTCTTTCACTGTAAAATTCTTCATTTGGAGGTTTGACTTTTTTTGACTATTGCATTTCGTTCAGTCCTGCGCTTCCCAATTTGACCATTTTCTGAGAAACATGTTCTGCAGCAAATTTGTATCACACCATTTGCATCTCAACACTCAATAATAAAAATATGAATATTTAGCAGAGGACTGAAAATATTTAATTAAAAAAAAAAAAAGAGAGAGAGAGAAAATACTCTTCTTTCATGGTGTACATTATTACAGTGGGACGTTTTCTCTCTTTGTAACAACGTGGACTCCCTCTACTGGAAAATCCTTTTCTTGCACATTGATTCGATGCCCAAGGAAAAAGTTCTATTGTGAACTAAGAAAAAGCCTTCTAAACCCCTCAGTAGCTCTTCAGGTTTCCATCTGCAGTTTCCTATTGAGATGTCTGCTTCTTGTTTGGAGAGGCATGAGGTGGTTTCTTAGCACTTGATGCTGCAGAGTTAGGAATCAGCACATTAGTGGACTCAAGACCTAAATCCTTGGATTTGGACCCCAGTTCTTAGAACAGCTGCTTTGGGCATGGAAGTGCTCAGGCAACACTCTCTGCCAGTGTTCTTTAATGCTGAGTACTTCAGCTGGAGGTCATGGAAAATTAATTTACTGGCCATCTTAGAAAACAAAAGGCAACATAAATTAAGTTAGACATATAAAACAAACCTACACCCAATATGAACATCTGTGACTACTCAGTTATTTAATTTGGATATTTTATTTCCTCTCTGCTGTGTTCTTGAAATGTAAGACCCCCACGGTTCTCCCTCAAATCACTCTGATCAGAAAGGTGTCCTAATAAGTGCTTGTTAACAAAATTTATCTCATTTAAGATACTACTTGTATTTTATCACTAGAATTTTCTACACACAAATATTATTTAGATATATTGTAAGGGAATTACTGTACTGTACTACAATATTTAGGTCTTTATTGAATTGTGTGCCTGAAATGGAAGAGAAATGCATGACAGAATTCAAATGAAGCAATGCCTCAGAAAGCTAGCTGTGCACACACATTGACACCCAGATGCAGGGACACTCTTTTGTTCTCTCAAGCTAATGCAAAGATTATGTGCACAAGAGTGTGAGAGTCCTGTATTGAGGACAATATAAGGCTTGTAATGCGTGTTGAGCCACTCTGTATCCCAGAAAACAACCATTTAGAAACCTCTGACTGACTGACTTCTTTTTTCTACTGTTATTGAAAGGGAAGAAGATGAACAACTGAAGATACTAAGTGGTTTTGCCAGTTTGAAAGGAAATCTGGAGGGGCTTGCCTATAACAGTGCCATTGAAACTCTGGGCCAGTGGAAGCACCTTAACTGGGCATCAGTGAAGAATGAACAAGATAATGTAAAAGTGAAGTTTGAGCCTCATACTAATGGTGAGTGTTTTATGCAAGAGGAACCTCTTTGTTCTAACACATCAGTTTTAGGCATTCAAAACAACTGCACCACAAACAGTGGCTGGGCTTTAAGAAACTCGAGTTCTTGTTCGATGAGCCAGAGAATGAACACGTGTCCAAACAGGAGACCTGGATCATTCTACAACAGAGACCAAAATTTCTTAAATTTGGCATCAACTTGTCCTTCCCACTGGGGCAGCGTAGAAAACGGCCAGTCTTACTCGGGGCTCCAACAGCGCTGTGCGGAGAACTATGCGCCAGATCATCCGAAGCTGCAGAGACCATTAATGCCCTCAGAGTCCCTCTACGACCCGGCCCCTCCCTTGGAGATGCCTATCAAAATGGAATACGACTCTGACTCTGAAAACGTCGCCGATAACTACGTGCTTTCGCAGAGCCGAGCCTGGCTGGACGAGAGCGGCTCGGTGAGAAAGCAGGTGCCCAGCTATCCCAGCAGAGTGCACCTCAAAACGGAGCCCGACCTCTGCGAGCCAGCCTTGCCTTGCCAGAAGCCAAGGCACTGCCTTTACGCTCCCCATAACTGGCAATGCATCATAGCAAATCATCCCAACAACCTGAACTTGAGCAGAGCTTGCAAGGGTTCACGGAACAAGGAGGTGGCCCCATTTTGCCCTCAGAACTCCTCTGTGTGTTTGGAAAGCATGCCCGACCTGCCACACACAGCTTGCTACAGCCACTTCTACAGCCCCAGCCCAGGGGAGGAGAAGGAGCAGATTAATGAGGTGTTCAAAATGCCATGTGAATTTAAAAACCCCTGCTTGGTACAAGCAATCAAGCGCGAGCCCCTGGATTCCCCACCATTGTCCAACAGTGGACAGAACAGAGTACATGCAAGCTTCCCTGAAAATATATTAGCAGGTCCTGTGCCTCATAAAACCACTGAATGTACATTTTTGCAATAGATTTTATAACATTTGAAATATTTATAATGTTAAAAGCAAGAAGTTGTAGGTTCTCTTCTAGGTGAGTTAAATGACTTACTAAAATCAAAAGCCAGTGGAAAGATTTTGAGTGTATGTGTGTGTGTGTGCACCTGTGTGTGAAAAGAAACAGACACAGGTTCACACAGCCTACCCCCTGCTACTGCCCTTCTCTTAGTGATCTTTGGAAAGAGGTAAGAAAGATAAAACCTCAGGCACAGAAAAATAATCATTACTTGCTGCACAGGTATACCTGATCATTTTTCTTTATCATCTTTCTTCTCTTGTCTACAGTTCATTAGCAAGGTCTAGCAATTTCTGTTCCCTTTGTTCTGTTTGTTTTTCTCAAGCTGATGTGATACCTCTGTGCAAATCAAAAGTGTTTATGGTCTTCAATGTGGCCAATTTACCATAGGAGTTTTTGCTTTATAATTATCTTTCTACTCTTATAAGAAGGATCATCTATTCCTTCATCCCAGCATTAAATTAATGGCAATAGGAAAGGGCTTCCCAACACAACCTCTTAATTTAAAAGGACCACATGAGTAAAACCAACAACTTGCATAAATGCATTAGAAATTATTTCACTTCAAACTGAAGTTACTGCTAAGCTTCTTAATAATATTAATGTTTCAGATCCATATTTTTCCATTTCATTGCCATCAGCCTTTTTTGTTGCTGCTCAAAGACTGAACAATGGGATGTTATCCACTTTTACAAAAATGAGTTACAAAATGCTGTTAAGTATATGTGAGAACAAAGTATTTCTCCGATTATTTTCCTTGCTGTTATTTGTAACATCAACAAATGAAATGCACTTTTTTACTTGATAGTATTTCTTTGACTGATAGGAGCTTGTTAGATATCGTCACTTTACATGAAAACCAAATCCCACACTAAAATAATTTTCAAAAACATCCTAGTTTCAATTCCAAAAGAAACGCTCAATCTAACTGAGAGGTGGTTGTACACCTTTCAAAAGCACTTCAGTGCACTTTAGTGCTTTTGAAAAAAGAGTGTATACTTTGGACCCAGACAGTAATGTGTTTCCACAACAAAAAAAAATAAAGTTATATTTTGGGTTTTGTTATTGTTGTAGTTTGACTCCTGCACTAACTTCTGTTTTAAAATTGCACTATTTCAACTTTATATCAACTTCACCTATATAACAACCACATCATTTAAAAAAAAGCTTAGATGTATGTGTATGTGCTTTTTGAAAGAAGCCCTATAATGAATGTTTTCTTTTTTAATATGTTATAAATTATTATAATATCTTCCTTTATCTATTAGTCATGAAGGGCATGGCTTTACATGCCAAAAGAGTGGCATAAAATTCTCCCAAATGATTTAATTATGTGGGATAAGTAAAGTTTTCAGGTAGTGCAATGGTTCTGCACCTGGGAGGCTCTTCTCCAAGAAGACTGACCATCTTTTCTGATAGAATTTACTGCATGTATATTAGAGTTGGCAGATGTAAAGATATACATTCTCTGCATATTAGTGCTTATGAACTGTGGTATGAAATACTGCACGCTGGACAGTAAAGAAGAGTGACAACATCTTACTGCATCTCGAGTTAGATCTGTCATAGTCCAGTTGACAACATCCAAGCCACGAGAATGTTTCCTTTTTTGTGTCTGAGCTACATCAGCTCCCTGTTGGCCATGTGCTGCTCTTGTTTGGGACAGCCTTGATATCCTTGCTTTAATACTCCTGCCAGTGGGTGCAACGCAATATCAGCCCCCGTTCTGAAGTGAGACTGCAGGGGTGGAATTTACACTGCTCTACAGTACACCACTGTCCACATCACCGTGGAATTCAAGTCAAACTGCAAAAATACTTGTGGGCAAGCAAACTTGTTCCTCATGCACAGTGAGACTGCCATAAATCAGCGTTGCTGCACAACCTCTGCCTCATTGATTCACCATCTACATAATTACAAGCAGCAGTTCCTCAGGCTCTCACAGAGCTGGTGTCATGGTCCTTTGCTTGGCACGTAGCAGTGGTACTGCCTGTGTGCTGGTGCCAGACACTCTACTGTGTGCCTCAGAGCTGCTTGTTGGGTTGTGCTATGAGCCCTGTAATATTCTCCAGTCCAGCTCCTTGTGCAGCTGCCCGGCAAAGGTGAAGGGGAGACAGGGTAGTGTGGGAACCGATGGCTGGAGGCAAGTGGAGGACACACCTGCATGACCTCTGAAAAGCTGTTTGATCCCACACTTGGAATCACTGTCACACCCCTCTGAATGAGATACCTGGGCTCAGTTTCAGGTTGCCTTGCAGTTTCTCACATCTTTTGCATTGATGAAGTGTGACTGTAAAGCACTGTTATCTTCCTCTGGACATGCTGGTGCCATTTTGCACGATGGGAGTGGTTACACCAGGTGCAGCTCTGGAGAGGACTGTGCCACCAAAAGCCTTGTCTGTGCTTAGAGACATTTCCTGCTGTGACTACAGTCACAGAGAACTATACTAGCTAGGTTTCTCTCTTCAGTGCGAAAGCAATTTATACTAACAACAGAAACTCTCTAAAGTTCCCCCTGTTATAAAATTCATTATTTTTTGTTGACAAACCTCTATTTTCTCTTGGGCTTTCCTGGCACATATCAGTTAGAATTATTTTTATCATATTTCCAAAAAACCCAGACATATTTTACACATCTTGATCGATATTATAGAGGTAGGTGAAGCTTCTGTATGTAAAGGAATGTAATCTGACATATGAGATGTCATGGGCTTCTAGGTGGATAGATGAATGTGTGACTCAAAAGTGAGGTGTCATCTTCTGACTCCCTGCTGTGTAAATGCAGTCATGTTTGTTTCCTTATTATTCCATAAAGTCTGAAGCCAAGAAAAATACACTTATCCTGTGGTCACATTTGATTTTGACTCACTTAATTTGTGTCTGAGTTCTTATTTCAGGTCTTTCATGAAAAAATGTGGTATCAGTAGAATTTCTTCTAGTCTAAATTATTACACATATAGTACAGCAATCTCCCAAGAACTGGGCTTATGAAGAGATCAGCAGCTAATCCTCTTTTTGGACAATTGCTAACCACTGCTGGTAGTAAACAAAGACTAGTTCCTTCTAAGTACTTGGAAAGAACAGAGGAAATAAATGCTTTAAATAATCTCTTGCCATTTGTATTTAAGGCACAGATCTGCCTTCATCCTCTCCCCATGATACGTGCCCTGGATTAAGTCAGGATTGAAATCTGACATTGCATTGTACCCTTGCCACTGATTTAATCTTATAAAATTTTTTGTATGCACCCTCTGGCACTGGCCAGTATATAGGACAAAAGACAGAGCAGTTCTTTAAAATGGTTACATTTTCTTAGTGGTTGTTGCTGCTTTGGTATTATTCTAAAAACTAGCAGAGAAGTAGGGTTTAAGATATTTTCAATCACTGGTGTTTAGCTTTTAGCCTTAATGAACTGGTATTTGTATCCCTTCAGCACAGCCCTAAAGTCTATTTTAGGAGCCTCACAATGCATTTATTGTAGCAACAATAAAAAGTTATTCTTGTAGAAGAAATGCCTAGTCAAATGGTTGCCTAATAGGAACTTGAAGCGTTCAGGCTGAAAGAAATGCCTGACTGATAATAGCATTCAAGCTTCCTCAGCCATAAACTCTCCAGAGGCTGAGACAGAATGGGCTCATGAATTCCTTGATCATTCGGGAGGGTATGTTTTGGGATGGAAGGTGAGCAGTTCTAAAAGCTGTGAGAAGGTGTCCCCCCTGGGATGTTACTTGGTCCACAGAGAGCACAGACTATTACCAGCTGCTGATCAAGGTCTTGATTTTACTGAGAATCTGACCTGATTTCAGCTGGCAGTGAACAGCTGTTGAGCACCATACAAATGCCAGTCCAACACTGTTAAAAGCTATTACTTTTACTGAGAAACAACATGATTTGAGCTAGGGGTAAGCTTGAACAGCAAAAAGAGTGGATTTTCCTGCACTTATATAGAGACTGAAACTGGGGCAGACCTCTACTGTAGGTAACACTATAAATAATTTACGTTGACTTTAAAGTCTTTGGATACCAAAGCAAAGCTTTGTTTCAAAAGTTCTGAGCGAGGGCAGCACTGTGTGAGTGGTAAGCTTGCTTCAGGTTGTCCTCGGTTTGGAGGTTTAACAAGGGAAGTGAAAGATTAAGGAACTGTACCTAAATTCACTGTAGGAAAGACTAACCTCCTTCTCTTTGATTGTAACCTGGTAATGCAAAGTTTAAGTCTGGAACAGTCATGTATTCTTCAAGTTCTTACATCTGAGTCTGCTCTGGATGGTATAGGGAAGTCTGACATTTGAGCATCAGTCGGTTCAGTAAGACTGTAGGTGCTGATGCTTTGATATGGTATTGAGATCGACAGGGCATGTGCAATTCTTCCAGAAATTCCTAGTGCTTAAAATACTTAAGAGGCAACAAGCCTGAGGCAAGGAATATTCTGTTGGATAATGTCAGCTTCTGCTGCCTAGAAGCTTTTCTTAACTCTTTGTGTTGAAGCCATACTGGAACTTAAATAGGACAGCCTCACCCATGGTAGTTATTCCAGGAAACCCATTATTTTGTCTTAACAAGGTATTAGGTTTTAATTAAAATAGTTAAAAAACATCATTTCCCCTACATATGAACACATATATTGCCCTAGGTAGTGATAAAAAAATTAACATCCCTCTTTTCTTTCATTTGCAAGTCACTTAACCAAGAAAACCAACCTCAGAATGACAGGGGTGTAGACCCACTCTATTTTTTCGTGTCTTCTCTACCTGCTCATTTTCTCTCTACTCTCTTAGGATGTAAACATTCAAAATGGGAATACTTTTCTGATCATACTGAGGCAAAAATCCTAAACCTAAACTAGACTGTTGAAAGTTTCTCACTAGAACCAGGAGTTTCTTTCCCTGGAACTTCTTCTTTTAAATCTTGCCAAGTCCTATGAGAAATTGCGCATCACAACTGAGACAGGCATTTGTAATATGTAGAGATCAAGAGACTGTGCAGGTGGCCATGCTCAGGATGCAGTCACAAGGCTTTTATGCAGCTGAAGGAGATTCACACACGAGGGCTGCACCGGGTAGCGTCTGTCCATAGGCACTACCACCCTGACAAACAGATCTTTGTCACGTTTCAGTGACGACTGGCGTGCTCTTGTCACTATGAATACATTTCCCTACCGCGCTATCAGAAAAACAAAGTCATCGGTGACAGGCTGAAATATATTCTAAACTCACAAAGTACTTTCAAAAAAACCAACCCAAACGTCTGGAGATGCAAGCACTTGCTTGTGCTTAGGCAAAGATGTTTTTTGAGTGGAAGTTTGGAAGGAAAGTAAAAAAAAAAAAATTGTTTAGACAAATGTTCGGGAGAGAAAAGATATTGCCATCAAGGTGTAATTATTCTATGACTACAGCATTAATTCTTTATCCACTGTTAAAAATTCTGTGGTCTGAAATCACATCCTCTTTTTTTTTTCTGTAGAAGTAATTTTGTAACTTTTCAGGCTAAAAACAATTTCTTGAAAACAAGGATTGAGTCATTTCAATGCTAAGATGCATTTCTCAATCAGACTGAAAACATCATTCTAGGAGGCATGAAGTGCTCCTGTTCCTTTCCTGCAGCTAGTTTTCCAAACTCTGGCAAATTCAGTGTGTGCATTAACTCTCTTGCTGCTGGTAATTGTTCAGCTGATGCTCTAACTATGCAGTCCAAAGTTTTTCAAGATTTCCTTGATGCAACAGGGCTCCAGGGACAGCTCCAGTTTCACATTTGTACTGGTAGAATTATGGTAGACAAAGATGTGGCAGAAGGCAATAGAAAGAACATCAGCTGCTTGGCAAGTCTTATTAATTGTATTTCAGCAATCAAAAGGCTATGTTAAAAAAAATAATTTCTGGTCTAGAGCTCCTCATTTTGCACCACAGGAGGGTGTGAGCTCTCCCTTCTAAACCTCTTTCTTTTTTCCTTTTTTTTTTTTTTTTAGGGTTTTGTACCCTCCCTGTGTTGATTTAAAATATGAAATAAGGAGAGGCAAGCATCAACTGTTGTAGGGTTGGTTTTTATTTTAATTTTGTCTTTCTAAAAAGAATTTAAAAAAGGAAAAAGTTCTCTCAGTTCTCAATAACAGTATTCAGTTTTGTTTCTACTCTCAACATAGCTAAGAAGATTCTTTCCTCTGTGGTGAACAAACTTCCCTCTTCTGAAAAGGTTCTTCCTCACACCCTCTCCCCCCTCAACTCTTTCTTAACAAAACCAAAGAACACTTTCTTCATTAAAGGCAATTCTCTTTTCCTCCTCTAGCTTTTCCACCTTTCTGATTGCACAGGACAGTATATTTTGGTCTCTGTCCTTTCTGTTTTCCATGTCTGTAGCTTCATTTCCACTTTAGGCATACTTCAAAAGTTTTGCCAAAAGACCAGTGTTAGGTGAAAGTGCAATCCCCCATTTCTCCCCCGCTCCTTAATAAGATGGAGGTACTCACTAATACCAGCTGTACCCCTAAACCAGAAAAAAAGGTCACTCTGCTGGTGAAACATCCTCTCTTCAGGAGTCTTTACTACCAAGAAACCCCCAGCTACCACCAACAGTTTAGTGCTGCAATGTATGTACACAATGCCAAGTCCTTTTTCCTTAAGACACGGTCTCTCTTTCAAAGAATCAAGGAACTAAATTGCTCCTTTTTTGCTCCTCTCATTTTTTTTTTCTACATGGGTTTATTCTTTCACTGTGCAATTGCACTTTTAATTTGCAATTTTATTTTTTTTTTTAATTTAAGAAGGGTATGGAAGCATTACATGATATGTACAGTGCAGCGTTTCCAATTAGTCCATTTTAGTTTTTGAGATTAGAACCACAAATAATGATCAAGCATTTTAATGTGACTCCATGTAAAAGACTGTTACAGAAATGTCCATGTACCAGTAATATCATCACCAAAGAGTGATGATATATTTATATCTGCCATCAAACTCCACTAATAATCAAAGTGACATTTCTGCTTCTCCTGAAGAAACACAGTGGAGGACAAGACTAACTCTGAGCGATCTGGTCTAGTGGAAGCTGTCCTTGCCCATGGCAGTTGTTTTGGAACTGGATAATCTTTAAGATCCCTTCCAACCCAAACCATTCCATGGCTCTATGATTTACAAACAGGTGCACAGAGTTCTACCAATAGTTTTGGCCTATCTGGCACTCCATGTTCTCACAAAATTTTTGGGGGAGGGTGTATTTCTGGAGACAACACTGCAACCACCCCAACACTGTTTGAAAATGTTCTAAATGATGCAGGCAATGCCTGCACTGGGGCATGCAGCTGGGGTAGGGATGCTGCCCACCTGGAGGGGTGAAGCAGCAGACAGGCACAGCTCCAGCCCTGGGGAAGCCAGCCCAGGGAATCCTGCGGGATCACCTTTGGTAATGTGTACCCAACCAGCAGCACTGGCTGCGCTGCTTCGTGCAGAGGAGCATCCTAGGTGTCATGGTATATCACTAATGTACCTGTAAAAGATATAGTGGCTGATTCAAACCAGGCAGTGACCTGTGGATTTGATGTTCTGGCACGCTGTTTAAACCCGGCGCACTTTTCTGTTGTGTTTCGTATTGTCTCCTCAGCCTGCTTTTAGAAGGAACTTTCAAGCATACTTCTTAAATTATATTTTACATTTATTACCAGGCAGAAGCATAAAGCTGAGACATTTTAAAATAAAATGTTTGCATTTAAATTAAAGCTGCTGCTGCTGCTGCTGTGTGTGTTTCTTGCCCCTTCCCTGTACTGGGCCCAGTAACTCCTCGCAGTGAGTCCAGCACTCCTTGGCCTCAACTGGTTCCAGTATCCCCTCTAGACTTGTTCCAGCATCTGTCCACCCCGGCCCTCCTCCCAGTATTTGCTCTGGATTGGTCCCAGTACCACCGCCAGCCTGAACTGGCCCCAGGATCCATCCTATACAGGTCCAGGCACCCACCCCGGTCTGAACTGGTCCCAGTATCCCCCCGCGATCCATCCCTGCCCGCCCGCTCCCTCCCTCCAGTCCCAGCCGCTCCCCGCTCTCCTCCCTCGGGCCCGGGGCAGCCAGCCCGGGGGTGGGGGGCGCGGCCTGACCA